>OZ010718.1:28517551-28994443 GCA_963932345.1 Ophion ventricosus | reverse complement strand
CCCCCCCCCCCCCCCCCCCCCCCACCCCCCCCCCCCCCCCCCCCCCCCCCCCCCCCCCCCCCCCCCCCCCCCCCCCCCCCCCCCCCCCCCCCCCCCCCCCCCCCCCCCCACCCCCCCCCCCCCCCCCCCCCCCACCCCCCCCCCCCCCCCCCCCCCCCCCCCCCCCCCCCCCCCCCCCCCCCCCCCCCCCCCCCCCCCCCCCCCCCCCCCCCCCCCCCCCCCCACCCCCCCCCCCCCCCCCCCCCCCCCCCCCCCCCACACCCCCACCCCCCCCCCCCCCCCCCACCCACCCCCCCCCCCCCCCCCCCACCCCCCCCCCCCACCCCCCCACCCCCCCCACAACCCCCCCCCCCCCCCCCCCCCCCCCCCCCCCCCACCCCCCCCCACACCCCCCACCCCCCCACCCACACCCCCCCCCCCCCCCCCCCCCCACCCCCCCCCCCCCCAACCCCCCCCCCCCCCCAACCCCACCCCCCCCCCCCCAACCCACCACCACCCCCCCCCCCAACCACCCCAAACAAACCCAAACCCAACCCCCAACCAAACCCAAACACCACCACAAACAAACCCAACCAAACACAACCCAAAACACCCCAAACCAAACCCAAACAAACCCAACAACCCAAACCACACCCAAACAAACCCCCCAAACACACCCCAACAAACCCAAACCAAACCCAAACAACCCACAAACCAAACAAACCCACCAACAACCCAAACAAACCCAACCAAACCAAACAAACCCAAACACACCCCAACAAACCCAACAAACCCAAACAAACCCAAACAAACCCAAACAAACCCCAAACAAACCCAAACAAACCCAAACAAACCCAAACAAACAAACCCAAACAAACCCAAACAAACCCAAACAAACCCCAACAAACCCAAACAAACCCAAACAAACCCAAACAAACCAAACAAACCCAACAAACCCAAACAAACCCAAACAAACCCAAACAAACCCAAACAACCCAAACAAACCCAAACAACCCAAACAAACCCAAACAAACAAACAAACCCAAACAAACCCAAACAAACCCAAACAAACCCAAACAAACCCAAACAAACCCAAACAAACCCAACCAACCCAACAAACCCAAACAAACCCAAACAAACAAACCCAAACAAACCCAAACAAACCCCAAACAAACCCAAACAAACAAACCCAAACAACCCAAACAACCAAACAACCCAAACAAACCCAAACAAACCCAAACAAACCCAAACAAACCCAAACAAACCCAACAAACCCAACCCAAACCCAAACAAACCCAAACAACAAACCCAAACAAACCAAACAAACAAACCCAAACAAACCCAAACAAACAAACCCAAACAAACCCAAACAAACCCAAACAAACACCAAACCCAGCGAACCCAACGAACCCAGCGAGCCAACCAGCCAGCGAGTCCGCGAGCCAGCCAGCCTGCGAGCCAGCCAGCCTGCGAGCCAGCCAGCCTGCGAGCCAGCCAGCCTGCGAGCCAGCCAGCCTGCGAGCCAGCCAGCCTCTACGTTTGTTTGGGTTTTGGTTTGCCGGCGAGACAGGCACTGCGTGGACATAAGTCGCGAGAGAGAAGTCTCTCTCTCTCTCCCTCTCGGTGGTCAGCGAGAGAAAGAGAGAAGTAGCTGTGCCGTTTGCTCACAAGCTCCAAGGATTTACATTGTATACAAGCGAAACACGAAACATAAACAAGACAAAGAATAGAAAAGTGAGACGAAAATAGATTTTTATAATATTATCATTTTCGTGATAATCGGGCTATGCAAGACGCGTGATAATCGGGCTATGCAAGACGCGTATTATATACGCGTCTTGTATACCTGCCTATACAAGGTATACAAGACTTTGGAGAATCGCGAGAGCTTGATACAAAGAATCTATCTATACCAAAACATCAAATAAATTATAGCAACTATCCGATGCGGATTTATTTTTTATAGGCGGAAAAACGGCATTAAGCGGTGAAAGTTGACTTTTTTCCGCCCCTACTTCTTTTGGAAATGAATAACGCGAAATAGAGAAATTAAGAAAATATGTTCCTTTTTCGTTGCGGAAGCAGTAACAAGAAATATTTATTTACAGACGCACAAACAAATTCATAAGATTTTTCAATCCAGACAAGAATTTTCGTGCCTTCCAGCGCTCCAATCCGCTTCCTGCATACGTCGGTATACAAGACGTGCCTTGGAGCGCTCGAATCCGCGACGTGCGTAGGCCGGGTATGCAAGCCGCGTATTCGAGTGATGTAAAAAATACCATAGACGTATAAGATAGACCGAGCGCTCCCATAAGAGGCACTAAAGCTAATATTTTAAGGACAGAGATGTGTCGGGAATGCTCTACTCTCTTTTCAATTGGCGTCCTGTTGCGGGTAGGAGAGCAGTGGAAGTGAAACAGCCTTGCGCCTGTCAAATGCGCATTCCTTTTCCTTCGCCGTTCACGAGTCACAGGTGGCCTGCTTATTTTCCTCCTCGATCATAGACCATGCAAATCGCGCGCGTCGTAGATACACGATGACTCTGCATGATTTCGTTAAGCGTGTTCTCCGTCGGTAAGGAAGATTTCTCATCAGCGCTATCATTGCTGAGATTTCATTGGCTGGACATCCAACGCCAGATCCGGTCGGCGAGTTTAATCATTGCGAACGACGAGCAAAGCCAAACAAACAAACCCAACAAACAAATGATTCGAATTTTAGAAACATCGTAAACTCAACGACGAGTCGCTGATTCACCGGTAGTCGGATCGGTAACTTATCCATCGATTTTTAATTCTCATTTTTCAGGCAATTAGTTACTCGTCGAGAGGGGTCGGTGAGACAGGGCGGTTCGTTAGCGACAAGATCCCGGTACGGTATGTATCGACTTGGGCTCGAATCTCCTCGCCGTTTTGGCTGCTATAAAAGATCCGCGCAAGGTGGAAGGCGAAAGAAGAAGACATACTCGGCGCGCAATTCTGAATAATACAATCGTTTTCCGGTAAATTGTCGAAGAAAAGCCCACAACGAGATGCCAAAAGTTGTTTCGCGGAGTATAATATGCTCGGACACGAAAGATCAAGAGGAATACAGCGAAGAAAAACCGTTGCACATATATTATTGTTTGTGCGGGCAAATGACGCTTATTTTAGGTTAGATATTACGACGACGATACGAATTATTGCCGTTTGGTCGGATCGTTGAGCGCGATTGTATATTTGATATTTGTTTAAACGACAGATTGCGACATCGACAAGTTGCCACTGAGAAAGAGGGACGGAGCAAGAGTCATAGATGGAAGCAAACACGCGCACAAAATGACGTGCGAACGAGACGAGACGGTTTATTTGAAACGGAGCGAAGGTATCGAGAGGCAGCATAGACAAAAGTGCAAGAAGTAAGTAAGAGATGCGCGCGCGTTTGTCGAGCCGATAAATATTTTTTCGCATCGTTGCGAATTAATCGATACGCCGACGAACCCTCAGATGCGGATTGTTTTTGTACTACAAACACGAGCCGGCTTCGAATATAGTCTTCGTAGCGAAGGGATCGGTGATTAAAAGTTCGGGCGAGGGTCCGATGACGGACATTTACAATCAAGTAGCGGCTGAGAAACCCAAGAAAATCATGGTTACCAAACACACGAAAAACATGGGAAAGTTTAGCTCCGTCACCGTGTCCACCATAGACGAAGAAGAGGACGAAATAGAAGCGGTAATCTTTATCTCTGTACAAATATCGCTCTCTCTCTCTCTCTCTCTCTCTGGCGAAGGTTGCAAATTTTTGGAAACGCTTCCAGCGCGAGGTGGCCGATTCGTACGCCAACAATGCTCGCATAATTGAAAAACAACTGGAGAGAAAGGGTACGAACAAGCGTAAGACGGATATGCCGCCTCCCGAAGCGGAAGTAGCCAAGAGATCGAGCAGGCCCAGAGGGACGTTGTTGGACGTCTGACTCGGCGACGCGTCTGCTTTGCCAAATATATTTATTAACGTTACATTAAAGTAAGTATTTATATAAATGACTAGATACAAATTTATCGCATAAAAATGTACATTGCAAAATATCAAGGATTTTTCTTCTTATTTTTTCTTTCGTTGGAATAAATTAAACAGCTACGTAGACGCGCGTCGCGTAGTGAAATTTATCGATCCGACGTGCAAAGGAGCGCTAACGCGCGCCCCCTCGCGTCTCAATCGTTTGTTTCGAGTGGCGGACAGTGGGCGTACGGTGCGCATAAATGTTAAATTAGCGAATTGAGCGAAAAAAAAGGAATTTATCGAGAGGCTATCGCAGTTACGTACACAACAACTACTCGACAAGTGAAATACGACTATCGTAACTATTATCGAAATCGTAGGGGGCGGGGGGCTAGCTCTCCGGTTGACGGCGTTACCAACGCGGCCTTGCTTCTATCGTCTTTGCTTGTTGCATCGGCCAATTATTTATTCGACATTTTTCTCGAATTTTCAAACTCGATACGACAAAAATCAAGTTAATTGAAAAAGTCGCTTGCCGCTTTTTCCGCCTCTTTTTTTTTGTTATCCGCCACATGCGATAAAAACAATGGCGAACCGTAACTCGCTCTACGGTGTCTACGTGGGATCTCGTGTTACAGCGTGTCAAATGAAATTGCGAGCAACGCGGAGAAAGGCATTGGTTGTGGGGGGGGGGCGTATTTGGTGAAGAAGCACACCCAATTTTCTATACACGTATTATATTAATGCGGCGTTTGAAAATTTGTAACGCTTATTTTTCATTTTCGACGAGCAGTCTAGGACGTTTGGCTTTGTTCGCGATCTTACAGTCTCGCGACCCCCCCGCTCCTTTCCTTCATTCAATTCACAACGATTATACTTATTCGTCGAGCGATTACGTAGCGCTCATCTGCGCTGTCTTCATGTCGGATTTGGAAAGTACCGTGGGCTCGTCTTTGAGAAAAGTGCCGGATCTCGAGCCGACGGTGAGTTGCTTGGTAGCCGGCGGTGACGACGGTTGCTGCTGCTGCTGCTGCTGCTCCTCGCTGTTGCGTTGATTGCACTTAATCCTGCCGGATCCAATGTCGTCGTTGCCTTTGAGGGGCTTCTTCGCGATTACCCCGTTTATTCGACGGACGAGGTTGCTGCCACCGGAATCACTGTTAATGGACTTGGGAGAACGTCTTTTGCTCGGACTGTCGGTGGTGCCGCTCGATCGTGGTGGCGACGGCAGCGACGGTTGGTTCCCTTTCTCTTTCTTAGAGATTGCACAGCTCTGATCAAGGGCGAGCGCGTTCAACGGATTCGACAATTTCGGAGCGTTGAAAATTTTAATCGAAGCAGCGGCGGGTAGATCGGGAGTTTTTGCCGCCTCGAGGAGGTTTCTACGAAGATTCGGAGAACCGTGATAGGCCGAAATAGCGGCCGCGCGATTTCTACTCGCCGCGGTAGAAGACTCGAGCGATCTTGGCAATCTTCGAACGGTCGATGCGTTTTTCGATTGCATCGGGGGGGATGATTTTTTGCCTCGATTATCGTACGATTGGATTTTCCCGAGTCTCGGGGCTATCGTTGTTCTAGCCATCGTCGGTGAAACTTTGTTGGATCGATTGGTCGATGACTTTGGGCTAACGGACGAGACATCGCCGCCGATCTCACCCATCAAACTGTCACTCGACATCCAAGCGTCCGTTATTTTCATCGGTGGTTGCTGCTTCTTTTGCTGCTTTGCGGCGATAACGCTCGATCTCTGTTGACGTTGGAGCGGTGGCGGGGGCACTTGTCGGCGAGTCGCGGCCGCGGCGACGGTGGCGGCGGCAAGGATCGTTTGCTCCTGTCGCGTGCCAGTCTCGGTGCGGCGGCGGTTGTGGTTGGAGCGGCGGCTGCTCGGATCCGCCACCGCCGCGAGCGAATCCGCCGATAAGCCAATGTCCGAATCCTTTTGTTCCAGAGACGGAGATTCCGGTCGCGTTATACCGCAACTCTTGCTCGTGTCTGGCAATTTGCTCTTGGAGTCGGTCGTCGCGTCGGCGAGACTGTCGGACGACAGAGCTTTCGCCGCCTCTTTTTTCATCGGCGTTTTCATATTTCCGAGTGGTTTTTTCTCAAGGGCTCGTTTCATAGCAGGGCTCGACGTACGCGAAGAGTCGGACGACGAAATAATGATTTTTCTTCTTTGTTGAACGATAACGCGTTCGCTCTTGGTATTCCGTTGTACGCTCTGCTCCTTGGGTACGGACTTGTTGCGCGGCTCCAAATACCTCGATTTAACCTGAAAATAAAATGAGCCGATGTAAGGAGAATTTTCTGGCGGAGAAAGAGCACGGCGAAGGAACGGCCGGGCGGGCGGGCGGGCGGGCCCCGACTCACCTCTGGTCTGTTCGGCCAAGATTTCGGCCTCGCGACTACAGCTCCCGAAGAATCGCTCATCGTCGCAACACGCTTCTCCCCCCCTCCGCGTGGATTTTTCCGTTCGAGGGGATCGCTTCGCGGCTTGGCGGGAAGTGATTTTTTCGAGTGTTGGGCCGCAGCGATACCGGGTGCGCTCGTCGTCCCTGTTCGTTGTTTCGTACCGGACGCTACACCGTTGTTCTCGGATATGGCGACTCTAACCCGTCGCAAGTCGAGATTCGTAGGAGCGGGGCTTTTCACGGCTATTTTCGCTGCTGTTTTCGCGGCTGTTTTCGCTGGTGTTGCTGGTACTCTCGGCTCCTGCGTGTCGCAAGAAGAAAACATTCGTTCGTTCGTTCGAGAGAGAGAGTCAAGGATCGTAGAGCGAAAGAAGAAGAAGAAGAAGAAGGAGGAGGAGGAAACGATACCTTGAGGAAATTCGAGTGCCTCGATGGACGCTTGAGAGGCTCGTGCGGTAATATAACGAGACAGGCGAGTTCCTGAATTCTTCGGCGCAACTCGAGATCCATTTTGAGCCAGGTGGTTGTTCGAGCGGCCCTCGAAGCATCCTTCACCAAACACTTTTCCACTCGAGTCTGTATCTTGCGTAGAAATTCGAGGAACAACGGAGCCCAGGAGGAAGGCTCGTTCGGCGGGAGCGGCGGCAGCGACGGCTGCTGTCGGTGATGCAGAAGGGAGCTCGGTTTCGGAACGGACAACAACATTTTCTCGAGCTTGGCGTAGCTCTTGCAGGCTTGATCGGGGGCCAAACGATCGGCGGCGGCGAGAAAATTATCCTCGAGTCGGCTTATGTTCCAAGCGAGATCTCGGCCGAGAGCTTGAAAACTTTGACCGTCCAATAGAGCGGAGAAATGATCGGACGCGTATTTAACAGCCGTCTCCAATAAATTCGAGACGATACGGAAGACGGATTCGGCCCATCGAACGTTTGGCAAAGTCGCCAATAGTTTGTCGCAGTCCATCATAGTTTGTAGGACGTTGTCCGTTGACTTTGACAAAGGAACGCGCACACAGAGGTTGAAAGGTCTATCGTACGAGAGAAGGGAGACAACAAGCCTTACTCACCATGTGAAGAACGTGCTGATGGTAACACTTGTCCACGAGTTGACGGGGCAGACTCGCGAAAGCTTTGCACGGCCATATTCTCACGAAATGCCTCGTTATCCACCTCAGAGATTTTCTATAGACCTCGTCGAGGCCGTAAGCGGCCGCGAGGGGCAAACACTCGAGAACTCCGACCGCGCAAACTTGGCACGGTTTGTGAAAAAAGTGACAGTACTTGGCTTTGAGAGTGTAAGCTATGACTTCCTTGAGTCCCTCCAAGCAAAGCATGTCGGCGAGAGTCGCCAATTCGACGATGCTCAGGCTTTCCGGAATGTTGCTCTCACCGCTGTATATGTGGCAGAGGGCAAAGTGGACCGCGTTGTACGAATACCTGGGGGCGGGGAGGCGTAGAAGCGAAGTGACGTAGAAACGAAGAGAGAGAGAGAGAGAGAGAGAGAGATACGCGAAGAATTTTACCCCTGTAGAGCGATTAGGTTGCCCGCGTTCTCGATCCACCCGCCGCTCAGAATCGCCGCAAAATATTGACAACGGGAGCTCAGGATGCATTTGTGAGCTCGAATTTTACGTCCAGCCACGTCTATCGTCACATCCGGATTAATCTCCTCGAGAAACATTCGAAGGAGATCCTCGCCCAGCCTGTTGCAAGGCTTCGCCGCGGCCCCCGTGCTCCAAGTTTCCGTCTCCTCGGTGCTCGCGTCTGTGCAATCGAAAGACGAAGGAATAAACAAGGGGCTCGCGAGAAGATGCGAAAAAAAAAGAGAAAAAAAACAAGAGACGAGGAAGAGCGAAGGCAGCCTACCGGCACCCGAACGGCCCATGCTACTCTGCATACTGCTCAAATCGGACTCGGACGCGAGCATCGCCTCGGCGGCGCTCGCCTCCTCGATCGGCGATTTTTCTTTAGACGGTAGGGAGGTGCTCATCACAGTTGGCAATTTACGAGGAAGGAGTCTAGCTGCGAGGGGAGAATCGTTACGATCGAGCGCGAGTTTGCTCTCGACCCAAGAAGTTTCGGGAATGCTATTGCTCATCCGATAATTAAGGTTATCCTCGGTTTTTCGAGCCGCAACGGATTCTGTCCCCCCTGTCGAGCGCAACGACAGCGGCGCCGGTGGCGGCAGCAGCAACGTCGGAGCCTCGTCGAGATCCGACAATCTCACGAAACTCGAAAAACAAGAGGTTGCTCTCTCGGGCTCGGTGACGGATCGTCGAGCCGAGTAATCGGCCATCCTCGCGTACTCGCTCTTGCTTCCATCGTCTTCGAACTCAAGAGTCTCGGCGGTAACGACGCTCCGCGTTGTCTCTCGGCGAAAACATTCGTTGTCGTCAATTTTATCGGGCGACACGCCGTTCGTCGTACCCCCGCCGCCCTCACCACCGCCGCCGCTGCTGCTGCTGCTTATGTCGAACGTTTCGCTCTTTCTCGACGCGTTTCCACCCTCGTTCGTCGTACTCTCCGTTTCAGTTTTTTCCCAAACCGAGATCTCGGAACATTCGCCCTCGTCAATTTTATCACGACGATGGGACTCGGGCTCCTTCGCGATATCATTATCGTGGTCACCGGCCTCGTGTCCGTCGCCGTCGTCGTTGTCGTCGAGCGGAAGAAGCGACGGGGGCGGCAAGACGAGGTCTTGGTTGCAGCGATCAACGAGTATCTCGACGTGGGAATTGGGCGGTGTATCGCGAGCGTCGTACTCGAATACTTCCTCGGTAGAGGTGTCCGTATTACGGCCGCTGCTAGTTTCTTTCTCGTTGGTTCGTTGAGGCGGAGCGAGGATAAGAGCGCCGACAGCGCCACTGTCACCGAGCTCGTCCGCTCGAGCTACCTCGCTCAGCGAGTGACTCGAGTTGCTCGATTTTCTTTGTAATTTTCGCAAATCGTTCCGATCAACGGACACACTGTGAGCACGCTTGTGCTCCCTGCGACTGACGCTCGGACAAATGTTTCTCGAGTTGGCTCGCTCGCGTGTCGTCGTCGTCGTCGTCGTCGTCGTAGTACACTTTTCGACAACGTTCCAAGAGTGACGCTGAAAGGCGACGGACGCGGCAGTTGCCGCTGGCCTCGAGGACGAGAGGGCCCTTCGTCGTACAACCGGAGAATCCGATTCTATGAACATGAAGACGCTCGCTTTTCCTCTCTCGGCTCCGCTGCCGCAAGAATTTTGTCCGCTCTGATCCAACTGGCTGCTACCGCTGCTCTCACCGCCCGACAAATCTCCGCTCGCCAATTTACCCGATAATAATTTTAGGCCTTCGAGCCTCGCCTCCTCTTTTTCTTTCGGCGGTGCCGTCGTCGTCGTCGTCGTCGTCGTCGTCGTCGTCGTCGTCGCCGCCGCCGCCGCCGCCGCCGGCTCTCTCAAATCTATAAACATGGAAAATATATTTTTTCTAGCGTCGCTGCTTTCACCCGAATTTTCCGATTCTCCTAGCACTTTGCTTGGAACGCCGCCACCCTCGTCTCTCCCTTCCCCCTCGTTCTCCCTCGAAAGGTGGACGAAAAACTCGCACGAGTGTTTGCCACTCTCCGCCGCGGCTCGTCTCGTTTCTTCCGTCGCTGCCGCCGCCCCGCCCGGCACCGCCTTCTTCTCTCTAGTTTCTTCATCAACGCCAATATCGTTGAGATTGACGAAGAATCCGAGGCTGCTGTGGTGCGGCTGATTCATCCCGTAGATTCTGCCGCTCGTTCTCCTTCCATTTTTTCCATTTACAAAACAATCGGAGGAGGATGAAAAACTTTTCGACATCAAACCGTTGCCCGTCGCTTTGCCGGTGGAGGGGTGAGCCGTGGAAGAATTATTTCCGCAATCGCTCATATCGACGATCCAGCAGGCTGTGTTTGCAGAGTTGGCCATTCTCATCGGTGGCACCGATACACGGAGGGAGGATCCGACGAGTGCCGGGTTGCCGCCACAACCACCACCACCACCACCACCACCATCACCACCCGACGCTGCCGGCAAAGATTGAATTTTTTCATAAAGGACGGGAGTCTCGTAGTCGGCGGTCCTCGCTCCTGCCAATGGTATCCTCGTTGTCGTTTCGACGCGTCTCGTTCGCTCGCGCGTCCAGTTATCGAGCGACGACGAGGAGGCGCGTCTCTCGTTGAAGGTGACGGGTAAGCTATTGTAGCAATTGTTTCGCGAGCTGTTGTCCGAAGAAATTTCGGCGGTCGCGGTAGCGGTACTCGACGAGATCGTCGACGCTGCATCATTCGGATCGTCGCCGTCGCCTCGAACGAGGAGGAGCCAGGGATCGCCGCCGCCGCCGCCGCCGCCGCCGCCGCCGCCGCTGCGACGAGTGACGGACGAGGAGGAGGAATCTAGGGAAGCGGGCTCGTCGTTTGGCGGTGGCATCGCGGTGTAGCACGAATCACCATCGACCCGGTGTCCCGAATATTGCGGAATCCAACTTTGAAAGAGCAAATGACCCTGACGACGCTCGTATTCCTGTCGAAGAATCGACAATTTTTCGTCGTTCGGGTCCAATTCGAACGTGTTTCGTCTTATGAGAGACGGTGGCTGCGCAGCGACGGCGTCCGGAAGTACCGGTGGATTCCGCTCGCTGCTCGTCACGCCGAGGACGCGCGATTCCCTGGCGCCGCCGCCGCCGCCGATGTCGGAGGAAGGTGAGGCTCGAGCGCTCTCTCCGCTATCGGCCTCCTTGATCTCAACGACGAGAGCCTCTTTCTCTAGAATCGCCGCCGCCGCCGCCGCCGCCGCCGCCGCCGCCGCCGCCGCCGCCACCGCCGCAGACGACGACAACCTGCCGGTCTCGCAAGCTTTACTCCCGGTCGCTGAATACTCGTTGCCGCGTTCCTTCCGATCGGTGTCGTCGTCGTTCAAACTCGACGCGTCTATAAAATAATAACCGCTCGTGTCACCGACCAAACGACTCGCGTTCGAATCGTTCGGGCCTGTCGCGCAACGAGACTCTCGTCGAGTGCCGTTGTCGCTACTCCTCGGCAGGACTGACTCTTCGACGCTCTCTTGTACGCGCGAATTCGTATTCGCTACTGCCGCGGCCGTGTCGCCGTTCATAGTACCGAGCAAACGGAGCTGCGCTCCGTCCATCGATGCCTCGTTCGATTCTTCCAGATCCGTCGCCGAGTTGTTTCCGCTTTTCCTCAGAGGGCTCAACGAACCGATCTCCAGTCCGGAATCCGCCATATCCGACGCGCTCCTCCTCAACTCGTTTAATTCGTCGAGGCGATCGTAACGGTCCGCTTCGCTCCGAGTAGTAGATCTCGTCCTTTCATCCCGCTCTTTCGCCTCGAAACTAGGGTGGAAGGAAAAAGTAAATTCTCTCAGTTCCGCTGAGGCCGAGCTACCTCTCGGCTACTCGGGCCTCGATCGAAATTTTCGCTCGCCCTCGAGAGCTCGTGCTCTCGTCGAAAAACCACGATCTCGAGAAAAACCGTTCTCCTCGTTCGACCTCCGAATTGCCGTACAGGTGCCTGCAATGAACAGAGGGGCGAGGGCGGGGGCGGGGACGCCCTCGCTGCTACACGCGACAAGTGTACCCCAGAGTGTAGCTCGAAAATTTTTTCACGCCTTGAAATATTTCGGGTGTCTCGACGTAACACTCGAGCGTACCGACAGAGGCTAGTACCGAACACGTCTCTCGTACAACTATGGCGATCTCATCTCGACGATCCAATCCTTCGTCTCAAGCTCGCTACAAGGGAGAATTATGAAAAAGTCCCCCTCGTTTCGACCATCTCCCAATAATCTGCGACAGAGGGAGCAACAAAAATTTCTTTACCGACGGGGCTGATGATTTCGAATCGAGTCTCTCCCCTTTGCCACGTGTATATACACAAACACACCTGACGATATATCACGCTCGAGCTTCCGCAAGATCCTCGAGGAAGTACATTCGGCCGCGATCTTGCGTCGTCTCTCGAAGCATTCGGTAAAAACAGGACGAGCGGAGCAGCGTCGTCGTCGTCGTCGTCCCCGCCGCCGCCGCCGCCGCTGGCACTCGTTGGAGGAAAAACGTCCGCCTCCTTCGTCCCCCTCCGATCTCGTATTTTTCCAACTCGCACCTTCTGCTTTTCCGCTGCTGCCTCCAGCCATCGGGTATCATCGCTACTCTCTCATCCCCGTCCCTACCTTTCAACCAACACATAATTCGTATAAAAAGCCGTTTCTACTTGTTCCCGGATAGCTCGTTATCTCCCGTTGACAATTGCGCGATTGAGCTATCCGGAAAGCCAAAGAATCGAGTCGTGGATGCGCGAGACTATGATTGAAAATCGATTGGAAACGGCGCGAGTCCGTTGTACGCGCACGAATCATTTGCTCGCGCGATCCATACTTGTACTCTGCGAATACTCGTTCTTTATTATTTCACCAAACAACGATACAATTATGGGCTCTTGCCTCCATACATACACACACACACACACACATATATATATATATATATATATATATATATATATATATATGCACGGCGTCTACCTCGAATCCCGATATCGCGTTCGAATAATAATTTCGAGTGCCTAAGGAAGGGTGTAACGCGAGGGTGCATCCGATTTGACACATGTATACAGCATGTGTAATTATGGCGCCACCACGATACTCGCGATCAAGAGGTGTCCGCGAGACAGTGTCGCTTTTCCATTCGTCTCGTCTGTCGCCGCAGCCGCCGACGCAACAAACGAGCAGAGCCGTGAAAATGTGGACCGCGGAGAGCGGCGGGGTGGACCCCCCCCCCCCCCCCCCCCCCCCCCTCGTAGCGCAGCGTTGCGTATATATACACGCGGTCGCGCGCGCAAGCCTATCTCATCCTCGTCCGAATACGCTCGCGACACTCACTTGACACACGCGGCCTATTTTAATCTTTACGATCGATTCGCGGAGCGCGCGCGTGCGACCAACACGTTTATCACCACTACCGTTTGTTACTCCAAAATCAAAGTATATATTATATATTATTACCTCTCCTTCAGAAGTTCGTTTCCATCATTAATGTTTATCGAGCCGTCGCCGCGCGTCCTTGCACAAATTCACGATGGGACGCATTATTATTGTTATTAAAAAAGACAGCGGAATAACCGACGACGCGATGCAACGAAACAACCGCCGTAGGTTATATTACTTTTTTTTTCAGTTGCTCCGATAATTTATTGATCGAGCTCGCGTTCACTCGTCGAGGGCGGCTCGTGTCGCTCGCGGCAATACCGCGCGACAACGAAATTAATCCTCGAAACTGCTGCTGCTGCTGCTCTTATCGTTGTTTCGTCCGCTGCTGGTGCTGTTGCTGTTGCTGCCGCCGCCGCCGCCGCCACCGCCACCGCCGCTGCCACCGCCGCCGGCGCTTCTACATCGAGTATCGTCGTTGAATCGTGTCCTCTCGAGCAACGATTCGGCTCTCACTTTTAAAACTCCGTCACACACCGTGCGCGCGCGCGCGCATACACACACACACACACACGCTCCTCTCTTCTTTGAACGAAGCTCTGCTATTTTCCATACGCGATACGCCACGGAAATAACGAGGGAGCGACCGCCGTCATCGCTCTGCCTCTCGTTTTCTCTCTCTCTCGCGCTATCTCCGCCGCGATAGTAAGGGAGGCGCGCGTGCGCGCACGATACGTTCCATCTCATTCGGATTACTCGCTTCGTCCAATCCCCACCCCATCGTCCAATCCCCCAGCGTCACTCGGTGTGTCACTCGATAAATGTCAACGAAACCGCGACACGGTTTTTCTTTCGTCGATTCCCACCGTTGTATTTTCCGGTAGAAAATGCATTTTTACTCAATACGCCGCGTCGTTAGACTCTACGATTTCTATGCGAGCCGTATGAATATATACATGTATATTGGGCGTGCGGAAGGAAAAGAGTTTACCGACCCTCGGTAAACTCTATTATTTGTCGTTCGGTACTTTGTTGATCGCAGCAGGTGGCGAGCGAACGCGGCGCAGAGTGGCGGTGGCAAAAGGAACTTTGCGGGCTGAGATGCGGGACTAGATTTTTGCACCCGTATCGCCTCAACGCGGTGGCAAGCGTACTCTTCTTCTCGCGAACAAAACGCGATACGAAATTATTCATAAAACTTGCGCGAGATGTATACGATTGACGCGTCAACCGATGATAAGATGGATCTTGAAAAATGAAGAGTCCGGTGTGAAAAACGTCTTGCGAGGCGAAACAAAGCAAACGATCGGTGGTGCGAATGAAGAAACGTGTTTGTTGTTATTTGTCGGGACGCGCTTGCGACACTCTCCCCTCCTCGTTCATCGTTGAAGCAGCGTCGGACGGCCCGAACGCGCGTTCCGCTTCGCCATGAATACCAAGGAAAAAGAAAAATACATCGAGGAATTTGATTTTCCTCACTGCGACGAGTCTTCCAAGTACGAGAAAGTTGCAAAAATTGGTCAAGGCACCTTCGGGTAGGTTACGTTCACGGATTTCTCCTTTTAGGTTAAGCGCGCCGCGCCTCCGTGTCTCTCTCTCTCTGTCTTCTCTCTCTCTCTCTCTCTCTCTCTCTCTCTCTCTCTCTCTCTCTCTCATCGCGCTCACTCTCGATTCTTCCAGGGAAGTCTTCAAGGCCCGTGACAAAAAAAACAATAAAAAGTTTGTAGCCATGAAGAAGGTGTTGATGGACAATGAGAAGGAAGGGGTGAGTAGGCGCGAGAAAATAATCGAGTCCGGAATATATCGGTCCGAGGATGACGTTCCTCCACCCCCCCCTCTCCGTTCCTCTTCCGTTTATTGCTTCAGTTTCCCATAACGGCTTTGAGAGAAATCAGGATATTGCAGTTGCTCAAGCACGAGAACGTCGTTAATCTTATAGAAATATGCAGAACCAAAGGTAAAATAGCGCGTCGTTGTTTGGCTTTGCCGGAGGTAGGAGACGACCGAGCAGCGTTTTTTTTTCAGCTTTATTCTCGTTTGTCCTTCAGCTACCCAGTACAACCGCTACAGATCAACCTTTTATCTGATATTCGACTTTTGCGAACACGACCTTGCGGGACTTTTGTCCAACGTCAATGTCAAATTTAGCCTGGGAGAAATAAAGAAGGTGATGCAGCAATTGCTCAACGGCCTGTACTACATTCACAGTAACAAGGTTGGTGAAGAGAAAGAGAGAGAGAGAGAGAGGAGGAGGAGGAGAGGGGCGCGACTCGAGTTTGCCGACGCTCACTCGAGAGTCGGACGACGTTTCAGATTCTCCACCGAGACATGAAAGCGGCCAACGTTCTCATAACGAAAAACGGCATTCTGAAGCTGGCGGATTTTGGTCTGGCACGCGCGTTCAGTGCCAACAAGAGCGGCCAAGCGAACCGATACACCAACAGAGTCGTCACCCTTTGGTACAGACCTCCCGAACTTTTATTGGGCGATAGAAATTACGGGCCGCCGGTCGATCTGTGGGGAGGCGGTTGCATAATGGCCGAAATGTGGACGAGGTCGCCGATAATGCAGGGCAACACGGAGCAGCAACAGCTCACTCTGATATCCCAATTGTGCGGCTCGATAACGACCGAGGTTTGGCCGGGTGTCGAGACTCTGGAGCTTTTCAACAAGATGGAACTTCCCAAAGGACAAAAGAGAAAGGTAAGAGAGAGAGAGATATATATATATATATATATAAGGCAGCGGGTACGAGGTCGAATGGACTCGCCGTTGTTATCGTTCGGTAGGTCAAGGAGAGGCTCAAACCGTACGTCAAGGATCCGTACGCCTGCGATCTCTTGGACAAACTCTTGATTCTCGATCCGAGCAAACGTTTCGACTCGGATTCCGCACTGAACCACGACTTTTTCTGGACCGATCCGATGCCGTGCGATCTCAGCAAAATGTTGGCGCAGCACACGCAGAGCATGTTCGAGTATTTGGCCCCGCCTCGGAGACCGGGACACATGCGTCATCCGCACCATCAGGTTCCCGGTGGTCCGGCCAAACCGAGCTCCAGCATGGCCGATAGCGGCTATCAGGATCGAGTTTTCTAGTCGGCAGGGCCCCCGACGAACCCCCTTGCGACCAACTCTCGTGAGAGTCCCGTCGTACGCGAAAGAGGGACAAACCTTCCGTCATTCTGTAAATATGTATTCGAAACGCGAAAGAAATCTTATTTTTTTTTACGAGTCGTCCACGTTTTTCTTTTTTTATATCGTAAAATACATTTATTGCACGTGTCAAGACATTCGTCGAATCTTCCTACGTAATAATAATAATAATAGACGCCACGAAAATTTTGTCAGCGCGATGCTCGATGGAACGTACGGATACTGCCACTTTTCTCATCGTAACTGCAAACTCGTGATAAAAAAAAACGTTCAGCCGTCGGGGAACACCGGCCGCGTCTAACAAATACATTGCTCAAAAATACGCATCCCCGCTCTCCACCGACGTCATAATACTCGTACAGTTTTGCGCGTATAAAAACAATTAAAAAACGGTATAATTCGGACAGAGTGACAAGAGTGGTGGTGGTGGTGGTGGTGGTGGTGGTGGTGGTGGTGGTGGTGGGGGTGGCGGCGGCGGCGGACGCTGGACGTGCCTAATCGTCGCCGTTGAGGAAAGTGTCGAGCGGATTCGGTCCCTTTCTCCGTGGCTTTGCGGTCGAGACTTTTTCCAGGCTGTCGGCTGCGCGATGAGACAAAAGTTAAGGTCCGTCGAGATGCGTGGCAAGTTTGTAAGAGGGACGGGCAAGTTTTAGCCCTCGAAACGCGTACCTTGGGTAGGTCGTTGAGGCGGAGGAGACGGAGGAGCAGCAACAGCAGCAGCAGCACCACCACCACCAGCGTTCAGGCAACTGAGCCACTCGGTCATGCTGATTCTTCGATCGTTGTTGACGTCGCAGTATCTCGGCAATTTCTTGCCACACCGTCGCAAATTACGATTGTTGGCGACCAATGTGCGAAAACTTTTCCACTCTTTACGCTCGAGTACCTTGTTCTTATTTTTGTCGAGCATGACAAAGTGCCAAGTGGCGAGGCGCTCCTCCTTCGAGGCTCTCCACTCCTCGTTAGCCTCGGACGTACTCCCCGAGGCTGCCGCTGCCGCCATCTCCTCCGTCATCCTCTTCTCCATCAGATCCATCAGCTCGCGCAGAAACAATTGTTTCTTTATTTCCGGGCATCCTGTCGATCAGAGAGGCGACGCGCGCGGTCCTCTCGTGAATTTAATTCTTTACGAGCATTCGAATCGGCTATACCCAAGGATAGAAGCGACAAACTTTTTCGTACCTTTCATCGGTCGAGTGGGCAGCGGTGCCGGGTTGCAATTTGGCGCGCGATCCTTCGAGGATGTTCCGGGTATTGGTTTCCCGGTGTCCTGATAAACGCACCAGCAATAACCCGAGTAACACTGAACTTTGTCGTATCTACCGTCCGGAGTGCATTGGGGTATGTAAAATTTCTCCTGCGAATTTTGCCGTTGATCCTCCATTACCGATCTTCTGTCCGATATGCAGTCGTTTACTGAAATTTTCTACATTATTGGCAAATGGGTTTTTTTTTTCCATCTCGCTGGATCGTTTGCTCTCGGGGGCTTACCGTCGGTCTCCTCTTCCTTCGTATCCGGTGGATCATCGTTGAAAGCTGGCCGTGCGTGAACCGCAGGAGAATTACCCTTCAATACTGTCAAAAATCAATGTCAGGCGAAACCAAGAGAGCAAGAGAGCAAGAGAGAGAGAGAGAGAGAGGAGAGCGGGAGGAGCGAGAGAAAACTAACCAATGAAATTTGAATACATTTTGTTACAGGAGCCGTTTGGCGCTTATAAGCGTTAGCGAGAGACGATAGACATCGGTAGGCGCGGGAGAGCTTTTCTTTTGACACGAGCAGCCCTGATAGAAGCGCGAGAGAGCGGGAGAAAGAGCGATACGGAGAGGAGGAAGGGGCAAGACACATTTTCACGGTATAACAAACGGCAGCGCCTGCGCTACTCAGCGCCAGCATTTTCCCCACGTTTTATAGAATTTCGGGTAGTGGTTGTGTTTGCTGCCGCGGGGGGTGTTGACGGGCACGTATAGTGAGAAAAATGCTCGAAAGAAAAGACTTTTGCGTAAATTTAACAATCGATAAAAGCGAGGGAAGCCGTAGGCATTGCGAATGTGCAATAATTGAAGTGATGCTTTAGCATTCTCGTTAAATTTCATCGAACAATTCGGAGGGCTAGGGTTTTTGTTTTCTTTTTCGCATGCTTCGAGGAGCGTCGCCACGTCAGTCTCTCGGAGAACGGTGGAAGCGATTAAATTTCCGATTCGAAACAAACGGATGGAGAAAAAGATGAACGCGCGGACACTGACGTGAGAATTCTCCTCGCGGACTCGCAAGGCGCAACTCACCTTGGTCCGTGAGCCTCGTCCTCTGGGCCTCCGGGACCGTTGGACGCCCTGCTTCTGCACCGTTCAGCGACAAGAACAAACGTACTAAATGATAACAATGGTATCACTCAGCCAATTGGCTCATATACCTAATGCCATTTCTTCTCTCTCGCTCTCTCTCTCTCTCTCTCTCTCTCTCTCACTCTCTCTCTCTCTCACTCTCTCCCTGTCTTTCCTTCTTTTTTTCTTTCTTTTTCGCTCCACGCGGATTTTCCCCTCGCGCTTCCGTGTACGGAGAGACAATTCGATGCCGCTTTTCACCAATTTTCCGATAAAAATGTCCGATCGTCGATGAATTTAATACGGACACGTTTTTTTTTCGTCGTTTGCGGTCATTGACCTCGATACTCAGTCACTTTTCATTTGGTTTTTCTCCTTTACCCTTTGTACATGGCAAAAACGTTTTTTTGTCCCTTGTTTTTCGCGCCATCCTCTTTTCACATGTGAATTTTTCAAAACTCCACCACTTTTCGCTCGTCCAAACTGTTTCTGATCGTTGGAGGAGGGGGCAGCAGAGGTAAAATCGACGATTCAAATGTTTAGGTAAACTTTGCCGACAAATGATACGCAACGGTTAGTGAAAAGAAAACTCAATCGACAGAATTGAGAACGAAAAAAAAACCTTGTCACGCGTTGTCAACGAAAGCATTTCAAAGCGTATTTCGGTAAAAAAGAAAAAGAGTAGAAAATACCATAGGCGATGAATTTTTTATTAAATAATAAATTCCATGGATTGCAATTGTTTGAATGTCGCGGGGAAAAAATGAATATTTCTTTGCTTATTTTACAACTGGTCTATGGAACGCTATTTACGCTTTATCCAAATATACGTTGCTCCAAAATTGTACAAATGAAGAGAAAAGAGAGTACGTTTGATATTGCCAAGTCCAACTTGCGTGCAGTAGACGCTAGCCTATCACCGAGAGAGAGAGAGAGAGAGAGAGAGAGAGAGAGAGAGAAATTTAAAGTTTTATCCCAGTGACGGACGAGCCAGCCGTTTTCCCGGCTGAAAAAGCGCGCGCGGTACAATACGTTCGCTATTTGGATTTTTTCGTCATTCGGTGGAGAGATACGCGGGAAATTTGTAGGCTGCCGTAGAGGAATTGATTCAAGTTTCGAAAGAAAGAACGAGTCGGTAGAATTTGTACAATTGATTGATCCGTACAGGGGGATGGGTGACTATCGAGAAGACCGATCCGAGGAGCCGTTGTTTTACTACAGATTAATCGGACATGACTATTTCGGAGCTACATTCGGCCCAACATTGACATTACATTGAGAATGTACTTGGCGTCGATGGTTCAGCCAAAGAAAAAAAATGGAGGCAGATAAAAAAAAATGAAACTTGCGCTCGGCATAGAAAGTGATTCGACAACGAGTTGAACTTTTTTTTATTCTATTCAAAAGGAGATCCGTCCGATGGAAAATGTTGCCCTCGTTACAATTATCACCGCGTTTTCGTCGAAGCAGGTCGAAATAACGCCGGTTAAACGGAAAAAACGTGTTTCCATACACCGTGGACGATTTCCAATCGGAATTGGGACATTTAGTGAATACACGAATAGTCAATTCGTATTCACCGGGTAAAAATACATCGATGCGGACTTGGAAGAAAAATAAATTCAATACTCTTTTGCACTTTGGCTAAAAGACAAAAGGTTTGATCGCTCAATCGCCGCTCATTTATTTATCGTTTCGATTTGAGACCCAAGCACGTTTTTTTCGTCACCGATTGCTCTTTCGAATGGCGTTTAATTAATCGTGCTCCGGTGATTATCGATTTTTGCCAGAATTTCAAATACGGACACGAATCGAGCGGCATTTTCCAAGTTTGTCGAAATCCTCTCGAGTTTATGTCGGTCAAAGAGAATCGAGGACCGGCTCGTTAAAACTTGACAATTCCGGAAACGTGGCGAAAATTTGTTTTCGTCTCTTAAACGGCGACGGAAGAAACGAAACGGTTCAGGTTCGCTCAAGTACGTACCAAGAGGAAACGTATAATTATGAGGCGTGTAAAAAACTATGGCGGTTGAGTCGGTAGACGGCTTAGATTTGGCGCGTTTTTCGTTGGAACGTTGCCCCCCGCCCTTGAGCCTTTCCGACTCCTTGTTGACCGAATAATTTGCGCAAGGGAGGCTCGAACGGGCGTTCTTTGGATTCGCGTAGGTGAGGATGAGATTGGCTCCGATAGAGAACGGAAGAGAAAAGAAGCGTGGTCGCGTCGGTGTCGTTGGGACGTGTCGGTAGGAGGGAACAAAGGCGCATAACCGCCTCAACGAGGAGCGCTCGCACCTACTCTCTCGCTCGAGGGAGAGTGAGAGAGCGGCCCGGTCCCCGCGTATCGTCCCTCGACCAATTGCTACCAATTTTCTTTCGTCTCGGACTCTAGCGCGCGTGTGGGCAAACTTCCGTCGAGAATTAACGTACGTCGACGCGAGAGACAGAGAGAGAGGGAGGGAGGGAGGGAGGGAGGGAGGGAGGGAGGCAGGCTCACTCCGGGGAAACCATCCTCCGTACAACGAGTCAAACGGGCCTGTGTGTAGAAGATTCGAGTACGCCCAAGATATTTGTCGAGCATAGAAAAATATAATTGAGGTTGACGAGTAGTCCCGCTCGGATCTACCCCTTTTGGATTCTTTTGCGCGCTTCAACGTTACGCCGTTTGCACTTTCAACAAAAAACCTATCGTACGGATCGAAAGACTGTTATAAATTTGTATCGAGGCTGGTAGGCAGAGTCGGTTCGTCGTTGGCGCGCGCGCGCGCGCGCGCGTATTCGCCGGGCGAAGAGAGAGCGAAAATTGCACATTGGAGGAAGAAGAAGAAGAAGTAGAAGAAGAAGAAGAGGAGGAGGAGAAGGAGAAGGAGGAGGAAGGGGAGGAGGAGGAGGAGGAGGAGAAGGAGGGCACGAAGAATAGACAATTGGAAATACGGTGCGTGCGTCTCTTACGGGTAAAGTCGTTGGCGAGGCAGGCGCCCCATTCCTGCCGCGACAGCTTGAGATCCTGATTGAGGTCGCACGTGCGGGCGAACGTACGGGCGCATTTCTTCGGTCTGACAGCCTTCTTGGCGAGTCTTCTCAGCTCTTTGTACTCGGCCCTGTCGAGATGACCGTCTCCGTCCTTGTCGAGGGTAACGAACTTCCACGAGAGTACCCGCTCCACGTTCTTCTCACCTGTCGACGCACGTACACAAGCATTCTCAAGTTTGAGACAGGGGTTTGTCGACGGGAGGAGGAGGAGGAGGGGATTCGCGGGGAACACGAAGCTTACCTTGATGAGAAGCGTTGGTCCTCCTGTACTCGATTTTGAAATTTTCTATGAGATTATCGTTGAATTTAGTTTTTTCGGCACGATCGCAGGTGTTTCGGTGACGATTCGCGGCGTACTGTCTACGCTGTTTCGGCGAGGCGGCGGCGGCGGCGGCGGCGGCGGCGGTGGCGGCGGCTCCCCGTCTCGTTTGTCCGTTCGGGACGGAGACGTTGCCCGGTGAAGAGAGCGAGGGCAACGGCTGCGGCGGTGGCGACAAGGGCGACTTGCGTTCTCCCGATTTCGCGCATCTCGGCCTCTCGTTTCTCACCGAAGTGTCCGGAAGCGGTCGACCCTGGGGCGTGACGCACCAGCAGTATCCGGTCTCGGTATGGCACTGAACCGGAGCGTAAGTCCCGTCGGGACGACAGACCGGACGAGCTCCGGGCCGAGCCGTGAGACGAGCGGAGAAGCAAGCCGGTGTCTCTGACGAGAGAATAATCGTTGAATGAATAATCGGTGCCGCGAGCCGGCTCGGAGCGTTGACGAAGATAAATTACCGGGGCACGGGCCGATGTGCTTGACGAGGAGAGACTCGCCCTGGCACTGCCTCGAAACTATCCGACACTGGCTGGGATACGTGACACCGTCGCTTCCGCAGACCGGTGTACTCGAGCCCTCGCCGGAGGACATGGCGCACTCGGCGATCCTCTTTCCGCATTCTTCCTGCGAAACGTATCCACGATATTGGACCAAATACGCCTTACCGCACCGTCGGACGGACGCGCGCGACTCTCCACGCTTGTATCGACGAGAGCTCGCGATCCTCTTTGCCTATATTTTTCTCAAACGCCCTCCACGGATATACGCCTATCGCCGAGGCTTTTTCGTCAAATAAATGAACAAATAAATACGGGTATTCGAAACGTAGGAGGAAGGAGCTTGAGTCCCAAAGATTCTATCTATCGGCTCGCTAAGGATTCTCCCGCCGCGGACTCGCTATTCATTTTCCGAGTTTGTAAGCGCGCGTATACGCGCGCCCCCTCTCGCATCCTTCGGTTGCGATGCGACGTCTCTCGGCGTAAACGCGTACGCGCCGGGAATACATCCTGAGCAGCGAGGGGGAAGCGTTAACGAGCCCGCGCGCGTCCCCGAGTTACGCGGGACAAAGACAAAAGGGCGTAGCGCGCGAGCTCTCGGCGCATCGTGGCAAGGCGTACTCGCGACGATCGGAGCAGGCGCCGCTCGTTCCTCTCCGCCGCCTAACGTGTAGGCGCGTACGTAGTAATTAACGCGAGATACGAGATCGAGATAGAGCTTGCGCGCGGCGCCGCGTCGATTTATTTTCCTCTTTTTTTCGCGCTTCATTGGCCGCTGGCGGAACGGCAAAATCTGATAAAGCCGAGATTGGTGAGAATCGCGCGATCGAAGGAACGCGATTACTTACTGGACTCGCTCTCGTGCAACAACGTGTACACGCGGCTCGGGAAATTTTTGGGCAAAAGTGCGGAGCGATTTCGCCGCGAAGAAGAGAGCGCGTTATCGGGGCTGAGAGGCAAGGAAGGAGGCGGCGACTCTGCGAGTCGCGATCGGAGCTGCTCCCTCATTTTCCTCGCGTATCGTTGTTCGAGCGGGCTGCCCGTTGCGAGCCGACGAACGCGAATAATATTTTGGGTTGGCGCCCGGGGGGCATGGAGCTAGAGCGATAGAAATTATCGTTAAAACACGAAAGGAATATATCGAAAACGAAGCGCTCGTCTTGATAACGATAATAACTCGCGATAAGAGAACGGGCTTGTATCTTTGTCGCGCCGAGATTTTCCGAACGGTGCGAGCGACTTTTTCTTTTTTTTTTCCTCCACCTCCTCCTCCTCATTCTCTTATCGCGCAATGACGAATCTATAGAGGAATTTGGATTCGCAATCACCTTTGTATACATTTACTCGGGAATGTCGGGCAAAGTGCGACGAGAGACCCCGTCCTTTTGACGCACATATATCGGTGAAAAGAAAGCTCAGCTCGCGAGTTTGCAAATGTATCGATCCAAACCGATCTTTGCTCGCGTCGCGTACAACAGAGTGTCGAGAGCGTTCGTTACGGAAAATTCATCGAGGTGTGCGCGCGCGCGCACGCGCGCCTCTGACGCAACGCGTACACGAGATGTATGTTTCTTTTGTTTTTCCACGCGCACTGTAACGTGATCTGAGCTGACCTTGGCAGAATCGACGGTCGGCGTGTTCGGGAGGACCTGTGGCAGAACGAGCGCGAAAATGGTGATTTTGAGGAAAGCTGCCATATCGATCGGCGGCGGCAGCGGCATCCGCTCCGAAGGAAATCAGTCCCCTTGCGCCGCACTCCCGTCTCTCGCCGATCGCGACCGCGATCGAGGACGCCTCTCTTCCTTCTTCTTTCCTCTTCCTCTCGCGAGGCTCCTCCGCATTCACCAGCCAAGAATTTTACGACAGCGCGACGACGAGTCTGGCATCGCCGCGGCGACCTTGGCGAGTATCCGGGGATACCCCGTCACCGCCGCCCCTCCCGTCCTCGCCGCCCCTCCCGTCCTCGCCGCCGCTCCTCCCCTCCTACTCCTTCTCCTTCGCCTTCTCCCCCTCCCCCTCCCCCTCCTCTTCCGTTTCGTCCTTCCGAACCGAACGATCGATCGGCCTCGTTCGATCGCTCCTCTTGCCAAATTGATTCAACGCGGCGGCCCACCAATCTCCGCACAACGGGTACGCGAGACTCTGAGAAACACGCGATCATCGAGAAACTATCGAAACGCGAGAGAGCCCTTATCGTCGGCAGTGTTTCGGACCCCCCGCCCCCTCCCGCCTCTCTCACTCCTTTTTCTTTGCCAAAAGTAACGAACCGAACGGATGACGTTCTTCGATCGGGGACGGGGGGGGGGGGGGAACCCTTTCGATCCTCTTTCCCAGATTTTACGGAGATTGGTGCTCAAACTACAAGTGTGCGTCCGGAGCGAGCGTTGCTCGGCGACTGACCGCTCTCGACGCCGCGTTCCTCGTGCTCTCTCTCTCTCTCTCTCTCTCTCTCTCTCTCTCTCTCTCTCTCTCTCTCTCTCTCTCGCTCTCCCCTCTCCGCAATCGCCGCGAACGCGCGCGCACCAGCCTCGCGTTTGCGAGCGGTCTCTTCTCTCGGCTGTAGAGAGCGCGCGGCAGAGAGAGAGAGAGAGGATGCTACGGTCGCGTATGTGACGCTCTCTCGATATCGAGTTCGCGGCTCATTCTCGCGGTGCAAAGCTCAAGCCCGTATCTCGAATGCGTGACGCGTTCACGCGATTCCCGCCAACAGGGCTATCGCACGTAACGCGCTGGTACCGCGAGCCACAAGGGTTGCATCCGCGATAACCGTTTTCTTCTCTGTCTCCCTCATTCTTAGCTCCTTTCGTAAAAATGCCCCCAGCGATTGTGAGTGCTGGATAAATGTTCAAGGCGGAAAAAGTTTCGGAGGAAGCGCTCTCGAGGCCAACCTCGAAATATACGGCTCCGCGATTCGCGTTTGTCATAGTCAACGAGGCGTTGGAAAATAAACGAAAGATCGTTGCGTACACCGTTGTTCGCGGGAGAAGCGAACCGCCTGCTGCTGCGGCTGGTATAAACAAACGCGTCAAGGTAAACACGATCGTTGCGAGCATAGCGGCTCGTTTCTCTCTTTCTCTCTCCGATCGATGCGTCGATCGCCCCTGCTGCCGCTGCCGCCGCCGCCACGGTAATACTGTATTATCTATCCGCTGCTGCTCTCTTTCCATACTGGATCCGCGCCTCGACGAGCTTTTCACCCGGCCGCGAGCCATTTTTTTCCATCCATCTCCTTTTACTTTGGCCGCTTCAACACGCCCGAACAACAAAGTTCGATCGTACTCTCTCTTTCTCTCTCTCTCTCTCGAAATGCTTCGTTCTTTCGTTACAACGAATTCTAGACAGCCCGTGGATATCCGTCGATATTTATCTCCCCCCCGTTCGTATGCGGAAGAGCGAGTTGTCGTCTCGGAGCTCGAGTGAACGTATCTTTGCTTCGCTGTAGCGCGTCAAGCTTTTCAAGCGTGAAATTCATGTTCGACCGCGGAGGAATGATGGGATCGACACGGCGAATCGATTTCTCAATGAAATATCGCACAACTCGAAGGAGACGGTCTGCTATCGGCGATTGAAGCAATCTTTGAAATCGATGTAACGCGAAATGTCTAGAGAGCGGTGCCTAAAATCTTGTCCGAAAAAAATAAAACTCGGCCATTTTCGGCCTACTTTGCGAAGGACTTTCGCTCCGTTCGAGCCTCACTCGAGGCTACTCGATCCTACAAATCCGACCACGAGCCTCGAAATGTCACCACGAATCGACTCTTGCGCTCTTTTTCGGCCTCTGTACCGCCGAGCACGCCTGCTTTCTTTCGACGCGGACCACCCAGATTGCCATATTATTTTTAATCCTTCGACACTTCGAGTCAACATATTGTCGGTTAAAATAATTGACTTTTTGTCTAAAACATTTTTTCAGCTACAGATACCGTACTTTTGGAATTACCGTTTAATTTTATAAGCTTACCGCGGACCGCGGGGGCCGACAACTATCGGCGATACAAATATTTTTCCAACACGTCGGAGTTGGGAGAAAACTTTTCCTACAGATGTTGCATCGTTCGAAGGAGGGGTGACCGGGCGCGGTGGCTACGACTCGATTCTTTCAAATGGAACGACTATACCCCCCTCTCTCGAATTTTATCAATCAACTAACAACAAATTGACAATTCCAACATCATCGGTCAAGAATTTCGTACGAAAAATGGATAAAAAACGAAATTTCAATGTTTTCACTGGCGACATTTGGCTGAAAGCGATGGGCCGCTACTCTCAACGCACGCTCGCGATCAGATTCCCATTCGTTGTATCGTCTTATCGATCGCGTGTCAGTCTGTACGAACGAAAAAAACGGCTCGAATAGAGGTTTCGATACCGAGGACAAATCAGGCAAGTAGCACGTTTACATTGTTCGCAAGTGACAATATATATATATATATATCTCGTCGACTTGTTTTTTAGAGCAGCAAAGAGTTTTTCTCATCCGTAATACCCAACGCGTCTTCTCCTCGATGAAAAGGAGCCATCGGATGAGACTGCTCGTGCGCGGAAGGGGGCGAGCTTCCCCGTCACCGACGCTCGACGACCCCTGCGTTATAGTTGGTTACGCTTTGTCGAAACGCCAAACGCGCCGCGTTCCCCTCGTATCGTCTCTTTTCGTTTTCGACTCCGTTATCTCGCGTACGTGAAATACAAGAGTACGGGCAAAGGACGCGTCCGTTTCGGCTGCGCTACGGGATCCCCGTTGTTGCGCGCGCGCGCGCGCGCGGTTACTCGAAAACTTTATTCGAAACTGGTTACGCGGGCAGGAGGAGGGCGTTGGAATGCAGCTCGTTTGACGCGCGAGAGAGTCCGAGGAACTTCTCGTTCGGGGCCAGCCGGGAGATGGGGGGGGGGGGGGGCTGTAGCTAACGTCGAATCGCTGGACCCACTCGGGGAAGAGCGAAGCGGCCCTCCCCCCCGTTCTCCGGAACGAAAAAAAGAAGCCTCCGGGCGTGCTCGTGACGAGCAGGGTAAAAAGGATTATTCTCGTCGCGGCGAGCGTTAAATTTCAATAGCTGGGAGACGGCTCGCGCGCCGGGTCTCGGCGAGGTGGCGGCTCGTTCGCCAATGGTCTCGATCGCGAACGTTTAAAGACGAATTTAAGTTGGTGCGCTCGTTTTGGCACGGCCGCGCAACGTCGAGCGGGGGAGGAGATGGAAATTGGTCCGAGGGAGAGAGGGCGGCGGACAGAAGAAGCCCTCCGGGGGACTACAATGACTCGGACGTGTCTCTCGTTGGGGCAACACAACGAACGCGCGATGTCGAGAGATGGCTCTTTTCGCGTTTAGCTCGCGAGCGGGAGATTCGAGAGGCGCGGAGCGGGGGGCTCTCTCCCGAGACCGCGACCAGACGATGGGACGCCACTGCCGCCGTTCGAAGAGCCGTCATCAAGCGTGTACGCGAGGGGGCGGCTGGGTGGCTTACTGTAAAATACCGAGCGAAATAAGAAGGAAAAAGCCGGTTTCACCCGTCGCGCGAACAACAGGGACAGAGGGAGGAGGAGGAGGCGCGCGGTTCGCTCTCGGTCCGGTTCCTCAGCGTGGAATCATAATTTACGAGTCCTCCCGTAAACGCGAACGGCCACGGCGGAGCACGCGGTGTTTCTCCGCTAGGAGCGCTCTTTTCCACGCGCGCCAAAACGAAAGCTTTTTTCCTTCTCTTTTGTCTCGCGCGTCGATCAGATTCGCGAGCGAAATTTGCTTTTCCGCGTGCCTTCCCGCAGGCGAGACACGTCGAACGAGAAGGAAAAAAAGAAAAGAAACGAAAAGACTCGCCAGGTATATGCGCCAGAGCGTACGAACGGCGGCAGGATTTATTTCTCTCTTACGTCGCCCGGACACAAAATTTACACGATCGGGAATGCGGCTCCTGTATTTTTCATTCGATACAACTGCGAGAAAAAGAAAGAAAAAAAAGAAAGAAAAAAAAAAAAAAAAGTAAAAATATCTCCGTTCGCCGTGGGTTTTGCGTGGAAGGAGACTGGACAAGGATCGCGTGTGTGTCTTTCGCCGATACACACACCGTGTGCGGCTATTTTTTTTTGTCCTTGTCTCTGCCGGGGGGCCTCGTTTCGAAAGTACAGGAGGACGAAAGTACGAAGATAAAAATGCCTATCGCAAAAGTGGAGTAGTCGCGCGGCGCGCGCGGATCTAGATAAGCCTCGAGTATTTCTATACTTTCGGCTTGTAATCGAAAGGCTCGCGGACGTCTATCTCGGATATTCGTCGGAGCGCGAGACTGCCGTCCGTTAAGTATCGATAGTCGAATATGTTGGCGGTTGTACGATCGTTGGCGTTGTCGGCTCGGGAGAGTCGAGGAGAGAGCGGCCCGTGACTGAGCTGCCAGACCTCTCGGAAGTAGGCCCCGCTGCCGATCGGGAGACTCGAGCTCGCGCACAAAAGATCAACGGGACTGTTGAGAATTCTGGAACAGGCGTTTATCGAGTCGCGAACGAGGGCCAACAGTCCGGCGGTGCGAATCTCGGATCTTGCTCCTCCACCGCGGCCGCGCGAATCTTCCGTGTAAGCGTCCAGATCGTCGATCAGGAAAACCGTGGGTACGACTTGAAAATTGTGCAGATCCACCAACCGATCGACCAGACTCTCGTACTTTTCCAAATACCTGCTTTCGTGTCCGAGTGTCAGTTGTTTTTATCGTGCAGCGCGGCACTCGCGCGCGTCTCCGAGCTTTATATACCAACATGAATCGGACGAGTTTCAACGCTCCAGGTGAGAGTTCCTTTCGGTCGTGATAAGTAGCCGGTAGGGACTGCAGAGGACGCGGTGTTACGTAAATAACGCGATGACCCTTCTCCGCCCGGTCGATCGCCGCCTGTCCGCAAGCCATCGTTTCTTTCTCTTGCAACGAGCAACCCTTCTTTGCCGAAGACAAAATACTTGCCGCGACTTACCTCGAAAACGAATGCTTTGGTGAGTTCGGGTGGACCGCGTACGAGTATCGATCGAGACGATTCATCCTTGCGAGAAAACATTTTCCGACCACTTTTCGGGTTACGCGCTCCTGTACTTTTGTCAAGTTTGGAGGTTAAAAATCCGATACAGACGCGTTGGGGAGGGACGGCGCCTGCTCCACCCGACTCGATAAGCCAGTTTTCTAACCTAGCGACATTTTTTTTTTTTTTCATCGGCATTGCGCCTGTTATATTTTCGAAAAATAATTTTATATACACACGGGCATGTTTGAACAGTAATCGGCAATCTTGGGTACCCGCTCGTTGGAAATAAGGCCGCGGTATACGCCTGCGCTTACTATTCTATATTTACGCCAACACGCGCCAAACGCGCTTCGCGGGCAAACTAAAAACTACCGTAAAGCAGTATGATCTCTCTCGGCCGATTGTGCCGTTAGTTTTGCGACGCAGGTACAAAGTATCCATCCGCTGTGTAGATTTCGTTCGACCAACGATATACGAGGCTAACAGTTATAGAATCACAGTTGAATCGAGTAATGGCAATGACGAATCATCCAAAACGCCGTATTTGAACGAACGATAAAAAAAAATAATAATAAAACAAAAAACAAAAGAAATAACGATTTGTAGAGTACGTCGCGAAAATTGTTCGTCATATTTGTTCGAGCCTGGATCTGATATGACTTGGAGCGAGTAACGACGATTCAACGGTGACAGCTGGCTCCGGTATTTGTGCGCGAGGTGCTAAAAGATTTAAAAAAAAAATGTCGTATACGAGCGGTTCGTATACACCGGTCCAAGGTGTAAGGCCGTAACTCCGCTAAGACAAAGGCCGTTTACGAAACTAGTTGAGATTCTCGATCCTTGCAACGAAGCAAACTTGCGCTCGCGGTCCGCGACTCTAACCGCGGCTAAATCTATGGATAAATGATGGAGCGCGGCTCCTGAAAAGAGCAGCATTGTCGCGGTCTAACAAGGGCTACGCAGAATCCATCGTTGTAACGGGATAATCGCGTTGTCGCTGCTCTCTCCCTCCCTCCCCCGCTCTCTCTCTCTCTCTCTCTCGCTCATCTACGTTGTACGCAAAGCTAATCGTGTTCGAATTCCGACTCGTGGATGTAAGAGGAAAGAGAGTTGTTCGTCGGCGTTTCACCCGTGAAAATTGGCCAAGTCTTTCAAACGATCGCCTGGAAATAGATAAGGTCGCCCACCGCGGGGACGAGTGAATTTGCGGACGATACATAGCGAGCCATTTTTATTGATTTTTTTTCCACCCACGCTACTAACCCAGAGTCTTCTTTTTCCAAGTGCAGTCTTTCCGTGCTTTTTTTTCAGATCCCTTGCGATATTCGGCGACACGCTGATCGAACAATTTCATATCATCTCTTCCGTGTATTTCCGAAGGACGTTCCACCCTCTCGACGCAGTCTCGAGCGAAAGCAGCAAACATGGTTGTCTCGACGAACCACTCGAGAAAGTATTGCTCGGTTTTCGAGGGCAAGGCCTTGACGAACGATTCCTTCTGCGATTAAATTCCAAGGTAGAGGCGAGGGGGGAAAAGAAAGAAAGAAAGAAAGAAAGAAAGGAAGATGGATGGTCGGTGTACCTGAAAAATGACTCTTCCATCTTGCTGAGTAACGATGTGCCGATCGTAGTGCGAGCAAGTCTCGACAAAGACTCGAAGAAAAGCTTCGGAAACGAGAAAATTACGAATTCCATCGCCCGATTTGGGGTTGCCGGCGACGAGCCGAAGAGCGGATCTTATCTTTTTTTGTAGTCTCGGGGGCAGTATCGAGGACTCGTCGCCCATGGCGCAGACTATTTTCGACGTATCCAAGTCCACGACGATACCCTGAGGGGAAATTAAGATGCAATTGTTGGGGCAAAGTATTTATCAGCCGAGCCCGCGATACTCACCTCTTTAACGGAAGCAACTTCTGAATTGGCCGAATTTATCGACTTGAAGACTCCGATGACGAAGGGCAGAGGGGCTTCGAGTATCTCCGATAGTCCGGGAATGTCGGGCAAGACGGGTATAAAAGTGTGGTGCCAAGTGAACGGGTAAAGAAGACTCTGAAGGGCCTCGATGCACGAGGAGAGTTTGCTCAGTTTGTCGCACAATAAGACGACCTTGCGCTCGAGGAGCAAGCTCGCGAACAAGACAACGAGTACTTTATCGCTGACAGCGTCGAACAATTGACTCATGTCTTTTTCTTCGAGTCTGGGATCGTACGATCGTACGATAACGCTTTCCGGCGTGTCGTTCCCTAGCGAACGCGCCAAACGCCTTCGTACTACTTTTTCTTTCCAAAGACCATTTTTATCCCTAGGATAATCCCTCAATTTCGATAAAATCGAATTGTTGTTGTCGCTCGGTTCGTCGTTGTCCGTGAATGAGGAAAACGAGAAGATGGATTTGGGATTCCCGTTGACGACGTCGTTGTTGTCGTTGTTATCGTTATCGTCGTCGTCGTCGTCGTCGTCGTCGTCGTCGTCGTCGTCGTCATCGGCGTCCTCTTCCTCCTCCTCCTCCGCCTCCTCCTTCTCCTTCTCTTCCTCCTCCTCCTCCTCCTCCTCCTCGTACCCCTGCAAACGGAGACTGCCGCCGGGTTTTGGCATCGGACTGTTGTACAACTCCTTGATGAAACTTGTTCGTTTTTTGTCCGGTAAGCCGTGTCGAGATTCCAGCTCGAGCAATACTTTACGATAAAAGCCACTGGCGCGATATTCGGTGATGAGGCAATAAACGAGAGGAAGAATCGGCCCGTCCTCGGGCCGTACGCGGCAACAATACCCGTAACGTCGATTGCCTCTCTCGTCCATCAGTGTCAGAGAATAAAATTGATTCTGGCTCGAGTGCGTGGCGGAGGCGGCGGCGGCGGCGGTGGCGGCGGCGGCTGGCGGCGTCGGTGGTCGCCAATCGGTTGCGTCCGGAAAGCAAAAATTTTCTATCCAAGCTGGACTCTTTGCCTGTAACGAGGATACGGGGGTGGTGTGTCAAGAGTGTCGCGGATACGGGCGCGGCCGCTTCGCCAACCCCCCCAACACTCACGTAGGCCGGATATTTGTCCTTAACGTAGGGCTCCCGGGTGCTCAAATTCAACTCTACCAACAAGCAAACTTGAAACAATTTTTTACGTCCGTCGGGTAGAGCGGTGCAATCGCTCTCCCGTCTCTCCGAATACTTTGAAGAAACGCGCCTCACGTAATTCTTCCTTTTCTCCGTGAGGCTTCGACGAAGCTCGTCCTTGCTCGGTCTGCTCGCGTTTTCCCAACTCTTGAAGAGGCGCAGTTTCTCGTTGAAAGAAGAGAGCTCGTCGCTGATCGAGGCGCTACTCGAAGCGAGCGAATCCGTGTCGGAAGAGGCGTTCGAGTCGCTCGGAATTTCCATATTTGCCCTTGATTTTCCAAATGCTCGATTCAGCAACTCCTCCACCTGCTAAAACGCCGCAATATGGCATTAAATTTACGAGAAAATATGTAGAAGCGTCGCACAAGGATTTAGCCGCGATAAGTGAGGGGAGAGGAGAAAGAAAGAGAGCGCGTTGCAGTTTCGTGTCTAAAAATGAGCCAAGCGAATAAACTGCCGCCTATGCCCCCGCCCCCCGCCGAGTTTCCTCTTTCCATTGGTGCGTCACCGTATCGGTTGACGCAACAACCAACGTACTCCCATATTTGCGTACGGTGCCCTCCCACTACAGACAAATCCTTTGATCGCGCGCGTCTCACTCGTCATCCTTTGCCGTTGGCTCTTTTATCCGCTATGAAATCTATTCGTAGGGCGTTACACGGAGTTTGTTTTGCTTTGAAACAAGAGGATCGACTGCCGGTGCATCGAATTTCTTCGATTCTCACGTTATCGATCTATCGCCGTCGCCACCGTCGCGCGTTTTCGATTGTTCATTCGTTACGGCATCGCACAACCGACGGGGCGGTCAACATTAGCCGCCGCGCGCAACGGAGGTCGCGCGGGCTTCAACGAAGAATCGATTGGAGAGAAAAAAATGTAATTATTTTTTGCAAAACTGCCTCGCGAATGGTACGAGACTTTTCTTTTGAGAGGACCAACGCTCACCCTGATTGTCTCTAAATTTTCCGGCTCGGTTCCTCCCCCCCGTTCGTCCAGATAGTGGCATTTGTTTTTTATAGGATCGCTCGTAGAGTGACGAGTCCTCGAACTCGGGAAAAGATTCTCGGTGAGGTGGTGGTTGTTGTTGTCCTCGTAGACGATAGGTTCTATCGACGTGCACTGCAAGTAAAAAAGAAGAACCTATTATATTTTTCCAAGTAGAATCGAAGGCGATAGACGAAACGCGGGTGAACCGACAATTGACGGGAGCATGCTTGCGCAACAGTGGTAATCCGATGGGCTGTGCTCGGCGCGGACTACTCGCCGAATACAATATTTCCCCAATGGAATAACCGAAGGGAGAGTCTCGCGTCGTGCGCGCGGCTTGTACGGTTCGATCGACGATGGGAGGGGGGCGGGGGGTGCAGCACGTGTGTAGCTTGGTCGATAAACTAACTCTCTGTCTAGAGCCCCGGCTCTCGTCTACGTATCTTTAACGAAAATGCTCCGTGGAGATGCTAAACAATACAAGGATACAATGGTCGTGTTCAAAGGACGATCGAGTCAAGTGCTCGCGATCCGAAAACATATATGGGGAGGCGGCGGCGGCGGCGGCGAGAAGGGTCCGATGGGACGGACGGCGACTCGTTATCTCCCTCTCCGCGTTCGCTCGTACAAACGTTCCAACGAGAGAAGCTATTTGCGGAGAGTTTGCGCCAATAATGATAACAATAATGAATAAAGAGCAAGAAAAATAATAGACGGATGTTGACGTATCGGATAAACGGTAGCTCACCCTTGTTATCATTCTTGTTGATAAATCAAGTTGCGCGAATAGCGTCGTATCGGGCGGCTCGGAGGAGCGAGGATCGCCTCGGTTGCTCGACTGAAAGATTCTTGTCGCGGGGCAAACTCGTCGAGAGGAAACTTTCTCACGTTAGCGCGATTGAAATTAATTTTCTCGACGGGGTTAGTCGCGTCACAAACGAGCCACTGTTGTACGCGCCTCGTCCGCGTTTCTGATGTTCTCAAGGGTCGGTAGGGAGGGAGGGAGGGAGCTAGCATCGAAAAAAAAAAAAAAAAAAAAAAAAATCGCTTATTCGCGGTACGAGGCGTTGATCGAAAGAAGCCGCTCTTCTCCATTGCTCTCGCGTATAAGCATTTTCGCATAACAGCTCTTTGCCCGCGATGCATCTGTGCGCAATTCACTTTGCCGCTTCTATTTGCCAAACGTTCTCGAATGCACATATACCGTGTGGCGAGGCGACAATTTTCAGCGGTAGAAATATTTTCCCACCAATCGGATTTGGGGGAGAAAAAAAAATTTCTTACAAAAAGTTGCATAGTTCGAAGGGGGTCGTGGAGAGGCGCCGGTGGCTTCTGAGATTTCAAAGTCACGGCCATTTTTCAAAACTGGACCACTTTTTTCCGAATTTTATCGAGGAACTAGAAGCAAGTTCACGCACACGCCAGATTTCAAGATGATCGATCAAGATTTGGTATTGAAAAAGCGATGAAAAAGAAATTTCAATGCTTTTCGCCTCAAAATCGATTGAAAAAAAAAAAAACGGTGAAGACCTAGTCCTGTTGTAAAAGATGCTCAAGCTGAGTTCTTTTCATTGAAGAGAGAACACATGATTATGGATATCACAAACATCACACTGTTATCCAGAAAAAGTTGATAACATTGCCGGCCAGGATTTCTTTACGATTATTATTGAAGTATCGCGAAACGTCAATTATAGACTATTCGTTGATACAGATTAACGCAATTTATAAGACAATACAATTAATGCGAATCCGATTGCAAGCGTTCATTGAAAGTGATGGCCTATTTATTATAGGAGTAAGTGTTTGCATTGTTTTTTGTTTTCCATCGATTCTACGCGAAAACCATACAAATGTATTTTTTGTTGATTTTTTTACACTAAATGACGATCGATCATCTTGAAATTTGACGCGAACATTTATTTTCACTCGCTTGGAAAATAGACGTTACCTTGAAATCTTGGAAGCGCCTCCACCCGAGTGAACCCCCCCCCCCCCCCCCCCCTTCGAAATGTGCAGCTTCGGTAGGAAAAGTTTTCTCCCAAGTCCGACGGGTTGGAAAATATTTCTACCGCCAATAGTCGTTGTCTCGCACGGTATATGGATTTAGAGGAAAAAAAAAAATCCACGCTCACCATGTAATGCAACGCTGGCTTGATCGTTTGTTTGCGGTGGAGCGGCGAGGTCGTATCGCCTCCTTCTCCGAATCTCAGCGCGAGGAGATTCTCGTCGCGTAGACATCTCGACAAGTAATTGCCCTCTTGGGCTGTGGAAATGCCATAGCTGGTAATATCGGTGCCGGTATTTTTGTCAAAAGCGAACGGTTCGGCGTATACCCGTTCCTCCGTCGCGGCCGCAGCAGCGACGGCGTCAGCTCCAGGATTCTCCCTTTCGTCCAAAAAAGTAGACAACGATTCGAATTTGTCATCGGTGAGGTGGATCGTCGGTGGGGGTGGACTCGTCGAGGCTCGTTTCCGAGAGCGCAAATTCGCTTTGGTTACGCCAAGACTGGTAGGGAAAATTTCGATGGAATTGTCGGATCTCGAGAGGGCTCTCTTGGATTCGCGATCGTCCGTGAAGTAACTCTTGAAGTTGGGCTGTCCGAGCCGCCGCTCCCCCCCGTTGCTCGCGCTCGAGACGCAATTCAACGAGGGCAGACAGTCGAAGGTCGAGTGTTTTCGATCTCGCGTTTGAGGATTTTTTTTCGAATCCTCGAGAGTACGGGAGAATGTTTGAGGGGCGAGATCGAGCCTTCTCTCGCCGTCGCAATCCTCGTGACGAACGTTTTGTCGTCGGGGCGAGATGATGTTCGCTCCCAGGGCTGCCCGGTGCTGAACGAGAACGCGCTCGAGCTTTTCCAGCATACTCTTGGAGTCTCTGGACTCTTTCGGGGCGATCGGCTCGGTCGAGCCACTCGACGAGCGCCTCGCTGTCTCGCGGCGAACGTGAGCGAACGTTCTCGGTGGTTTTTTTGGCGGTGGACCCAAGGGCAGCGGAGCCTCCAGAGCCGCTTTCAGACTGTCGTTGGCTCCTCCGACGTTGCACCAACTTTTCCCGATATCCAATTTTTGCCTCCTTACGGATTCCCTCTTTCCTTCCTTCTCCTCGTATTCGGCCTCGCTCTCCTCCTCCTCCTCCTCCTCCTCCTCGTGACGATCGTCGCTGTCGGTCCCGTCGCCGTTCCCGATTATATTTCTTCTAATCGCCTCCGCCTTCTGCTCCTCTCGTTCGCCGAAACTTGCTTTTTTCACTCGGGTGTACTCGGCACCGTTTTTGAAAAAGCTCCAAGAGCGTTGCTCGCGACTCGACGAGTCCGGCATTGCCGGCGTTGCCGCTGTTGCCGCCGCCCCCGCCGCCTTCTCGTCGTCGCATCGATAAATCGGCGAAATGTTCTTTTGCCGTGATACGACCGTTGTTCGGACGCCGTATCGCGCAGTGTCTCGGGTCTCCGTCGAGTCGCACCTAGTCCGCGGGACGATTCCGAAGAGACGCTCTCTCGTTCGCCGCTCGTCCGACGTTTTTCCGTATTTCGGCTTCTCCTCGAAGATCCGTACGTTTCGATCGACGATCGAGACGCGTCCGTCTTTGGTCGGCGAGTGGAGATTCCGCATTCTCGAGGCCTTGTCGCCCCTGAACGCCGGAGTTCTCTTGATATTTATCCCAGGATTGGAGAGTTGGCGCGACACGTCGGCTCCCGAGAGCGTCCTCTCGGATCTCCTCGGCGAAACGCTCGACGATCTCCCGAGGCTGTTTCCAAAGTCTTGTCCGGTACGGACGTTACTCTCGAATCTTTGCTTAGCGACGCCGACCACGCTCCCGCCGTCCGCCCGAGCGTAGTACGACATGGCCGATAGTCTCGGACGTCCTCGTCCGCTCTATTCCTCGTCGTCGGGACGAGCGTCCGCCCGTCGCGTCGCCGATAGACTCCGAAGCGAGGACCTCGCTTCGTAGTCTCGCGCTCGCTTCATCTTCTTTCTGTAACGTGTATGGATAAAAATGCCATTGTAGTCGGAGATTTCGTAAATTTACTTTTGTCGGAGCTTCTTACGAGATTCCTCGATTATACTTGAACGTAATAATTGAGACGAGCGTGAGAGTCATCGATCTACGCGGCGGAGATGTCATTCTCGAGGAGACATTTTTTTTCTATACGTACGCTATTGGTTGGCCACTCGCGTCGCAAACAATGTGTCCGCGTGTACGGGAAAACTCGCTGCGACGGAGCACCTGTTGCTTTTGTTTGCCGCGCAAAAAGGTTATGTCATTTTTTTTTACCTCCGCGCCGCCGTGTGTCGACATATGGCTTGTGACGCGCGCGCGCTTCGTTCTATCTATTTGACTATTGTACGGTGAGTCGCGTTAACTGTGCGTATCTTCTTTAACGAATAATCTCGAGTAGTCGAAAATGATGCTCCTCGCGATTCGTTGATAGAGGCGGATACAGGATAGAGAAAACGATTATGGTAGAGTTCGAGAGCGATAACGCGGACCGGTACTCTCTCTTGCGATAATTTCGTTGAAAACTCTATACAGGCGCGTGTACCGCTGGCATCAAGAAAATGTTGAAAGTAGGCAAAAAGCAAAAATGCCGCGGACATTGGCAACGTTGATAGAAATATTCGGACCAAGTGGACGGCAGTCCACTTGCGTCCGAATGCAGATCCCCCGATAATCAAAATATTGCTATTTCTCTCTCTATTGGTGAACGCGTTAAACCTAGTTACCGAAGCAGTCGCGTTACACATTCGAGTACCGCTCGGTGGGCATGCACACGCGATACGCACTTTGCGATAACGATCTAGTTTGCGGTAAATATACCTGTATATGTACTTGGGGAATAACGGAGCTCTGCGAGGAGGACAAAGTATCCGTTAGGAGGAACGAAAGGTTCGATTGTTTGTAACGAGACGCGAACGCCGGTTGAAGAACGAAAGGCGTTCGACGAGTGTCGAGTTGAGACGCGGACTGGCCACAGATGCGTCGGATATAGAGTGAGCGCGAATATGTGCAACAGGCGATTCGAGCGCGTCATCGCTGCTCTCCTCCTATATATATATATATATACACGTACATGCGTATCTCGCTATCGTCGCGCGCAGATATAAAAGTGCAGTGAAAGATCGCGGACGTGTGAAGAAACCGTTTCCCCGAACGCTCCCCGTCTATCGTATAACAATCCTCGATTGAATTGCATTTAAGGTCGTTACGGGGGATCGGGTAAAAACCCTACCATCGAGATGATATTTTTTTTTCCAAATATACAACCACTCTGCTAATCATCCTGTGCAGTTTGAACTACGATCCACTGGAGCGTTTGTTTTTTTGTTTGAGAAAAAACAAAACAAATCTCGAACTATCTCGCTTGCTGATCGCATTACGCTTATGGGAACCTCGGAATAATTTTTCGGTAAATTATTCGTATCTGGTAAAAAAATCCTATGACGGAGGTGAAAAAATAGGTACGCTTTTCGACTAATTGTCGCAACTATAACCCTCGAGACCGTGAAAATGAGGATTTACAGGATCGTTATAAAACTATTGATGTTTTTAATCGCGACTTTGTGCAAATATTAAGGCCAAGTGTCACACCGACCGAGCGGCCATGAGTGCGAGAGAGAGATAGCTGATTTGCAGATTCCCAATGATTTCTGTAACGGTTGATTTTTGGGAAAAAAGAAAAGAAACACGTTTCGCTCTGTTGAAAGATGAACAACAGCTTTCTCTCCTTTTGCCCGAAATAGGTTCCGTCTGGGAGAAAACTTGGCAGTAGGATTTTTACCGACTGGACATTTCTGAAACGGTTGATTTTTGGGCAAAAATAAAAGAAACACATTCCGCTCTGTTGAACTACGAACAACGGCTTTCTCTTCTTTTGCCCAAAATATGATACGTCTGGGAGAAAACTTGGCAGTAGGATTTTTACCGACTGGACGTGTGACGCGTGACGTTAATTAGTGACGTTGCTCGGTCGGTAAAGATGAGAGATTCAAGATGGCGGACGATTTGGGGTGAGAGTCGCTACAGTTGTTTCAGAGTCATCTGTGCTTGGAACGAGGAAGCACAATCATTCTGCAAATTTCGCCTGCAAGTGTTTTATATATACATGGGAATGCGCGGGGGGCGTGCGTGTGTGTGCGTGTGTGTGTGTGCGTGTGTGGGTGTGCGGTGTGAAATCGAATTCGGGCGAAGCAGCGGCTCGCTCGGGGATGATTATGAAACACGGCGATAGCGCCGCAGTGGATCATCGTTGAATTCGGACTGCTCAAAGTAACCCTATAACCTATCGAAAATAAAGAAATTCGTTAAGATGCAGGCAAATTTATTGAATCTCGTGACAAGTTCCATCGTCAGGGTAAGTGGAAAGGAAGAAAGCAAGAAAAATCCATAAAACATGGGTTTATGCTCGGTGATTCGGTAATCCTGTCGGGGGTAATTGGCTCTCGCGATAGTTTGGTAAAAGCTTTCGAGGAGACAAAAGCGTTGAACGAAAGGTTAATCTCTGTGCACGCTTGTTCAGCCGTCGTGCGTAAAAAACGTAGCGAGGCCAGGGGCGCTCGCGGCTCAGCAACAGCAGCGGCGTTACGCGAGCAGTTTGGAGGCGGATGTCGTGGTTATAGGAGCGGGTCCCGGTGGGTACGTCGCGGCCATAAAAGCCGCCCAACTGGGCATGAAGACGGTCTGCGTGGAGAAGAATCCTACGTTGGGCGGTACGTGTCTCAACGTCGGCTGCATTCCGTCGAAATCACTCTTGAACAATTCGCACTACTATCACATGGCGCACAGCGGCGATCTAAAGAATCGAGGAGTGCTGGGTAAGAAGTCGAGTCGTTTAATTCTCTTAGCTCGGAGCGCGCGTTTCAAAGCGTCGCCCTCTCTCTCTCTCTCTCTCGTCGCAGTGGAAAACGTCAGGCTGGATCTGGAGAAGCTGCTGGAGCAAAAGGACACGGTCGTGAAGGCTCTGACGGGCGGCATAGCGGGTCTCTTCAAGAAGAACAAGGTGGAATGGGTCAAGGGTCACGGCAAGATAACGGGAAAGAACGAGGTGAGCGCTCTGGAGGCGGACGGCGGCGTCGGAACCAAGATAAACGCCAAGAACATAATAATCGCGACGGGCAGCGAAGTAACCCCGTTCGCCGGCGTCGAGATAGACGAGAGGAGGGTCGTCTCGTCGACGGGGGCCCTCTCTCTGAATCCCGTGCCCGAGAGGCTGGTAGTCATCGGGGCGGGCGTCATCGGTCTGGAGCTCGGCTCGGTCTGGCAGAGGTAAGGAAAGGCGGCGAACGTCCGTCCGCCGATCCTGACCTTGGGACGTGTTTGCGCAGGCTCGGCTCGGAAGTGACGGCGGTCGAGTTCATGCCTTCGATCGGCGGAGCCGGTATCGACGCGGAGGTGAGCAAGACTCTGCAAAAAGTTCTCGCCAAGCAGGGTCTGAATTTCAAGCTGGGCAAAAAAGTAACGGGGGCGCGAAAGACCGACTCGGAGATTCAAGTTTCCATCGAAGACGCCAAAGATCCGAGCAAGAGGGAGACGGTAGCCTGCGACGTTCTTCTCGTGTGCGTAGGAAGAAGACCGTACACGGAGAATCTGGGCCTGGAGGAGATGGGGATCGAGCGCGACGAGAAGGGCAGAGTTCCCGTCAACAACAGATTCCAGACGGTCGTGCCCAAGTAGGTGTGAGGCCGCGTCGGCGGGGATGTCGGGGGTTGAGGAGAGAAGGGAAAAATAGACGGATGTTTGCAGCATCTTCGCGATCGGTGATTGCATTCACGGGCCGATGTTGGCCCACAAAGCCGAGGACGAGGGAATAATCACGGTCGAGGGTATAGCCGGCGGAGCGGTTCACATAGATTACAACTGCGTGCCGAGCGTCGTTTACACTCATCCGGAGGTCGGCTGGGTCGGCAAGACCGAGGAGGATCTCAAGAAGGAGGCTATCGATTACAAAATTGGCAAATTCCCCTTTATGGCGAATTCACGGGCGAAAACGAATTTGGAAACGGACGGTTTCGTCAAGGTACTCGCCGATTCGGCAACCGACAAGATTTTGGGTGTTCACATGATAGGACCGGCCGCCGGAGAACTCATCAACGAGGCCGTACTCGCCATGGAGTACGGAGCGAGCGCCGAAGATGTCGCGAGAGTCTGCCACGCTCATCCGGTGAGTCTCGTCTTCTTCCCTCTCTTTTTTTTTATCCTCGGACGACGCGAGCGACGATCGACCGGCTCTTTCCGTTTATTCCCAGACGTGCTCCGAGGCCCTCAGAGAGGCTCATCTCGCCGCCTCCTTCGGCAAACCGATCAACTTTTGAGAGACATCCGTGAGACACACTTCCGACCTCTCTCGTATCTCCAGTCCACGCGCGTTCTCGCCGATAGCTCGACGGAGAGGTGGCGAAGAAGGATCGGTGCGAAAGATGGGCTGTAAATAGGGGGGGGGGGGGGGGGGGCGTCGCGCGATCGAGTAAGGGAGGGTAGGACGGCGCGCGCGCGCGCGCGCGGGATCGATCGAGACTCGCGCGATTCATGCGTACGGCTGAAGAAAAAAAACAACTTATCGTGTATTTGTAAGAAAAATAAATAGCTCGCTAAACGAGTGGACGAATTTTTTGTACGAAATATATGAAAAGAAGGAGCAACGCGAGACGAAGGTGTCGCGAGTTTGTTCGAGAGAGAAAAGAAATAGCGGTGACAACTGGAGAATGAGCGGAAGATAACGAAATTCGTTGGTCAGCTTCGATAAGCGGCGCAACAACGAGGCAGTGGTGTTCGATGTAAGAAGGCGGATTCGAGGAGAGTAACGGGATACGTTTGAAACAAGTCTCGATAATGGGCGAGTGAAACGATGTTGCGCTCAAAGAAAATAGTCCAAAGATTTATCGAGGGGGAGAAAAAAAATAAAATACAAAAGAGAAGCAGGGAAGAAGATAGATGGTAGGATCCGAGTGTAAAGTTTGAAAATAAAGAGGAAGGAGAAAGGCGAATGTCGCCGCGACGGGGATGTCGAGGAGGGGGGAGAGGCTGTTGTCGCCGTTTGGAAACGGCAACGCCGCTCCACGGGACTCGAGGGAGACTCTCGTAGCAGTGCGGTACTTTCGGTGCAGCGTGCAGCAGCGGCAACAACTGCGGTGGCTCGCGGAACACACCCGATGTTTGTGTTTTTTGTTATCTTGGATTTTGAAATTAAACCTGTTTATCGGGCAGCAAAGTGTATCCCGAATAATTCGCACGCCGGCCATGCAGGGGTGACTCGTTTTTCCGGTGAAACGCGCGTATCGGGACGGACGTCATGTGGACGACGACGAAAACGACCAAGTACTGCGTCGGTGAGTCCTCGCCCCTTCCTCCCCCCGTTCGTTCGATAAATATGTCGCAAAGTTGCTCGCGCTTTTTCGTGTCTAAATATTGTCGAGTCCTATCGTGCGTCGCGTACTTGTATCGAATGCGAGTCGACCCACGCTCGATAAGTTAAAAGATAACACGGGGCGCGAACGAGCGCGCGGCTATCTCGCGGAACTGTCAAAGTTGCGTCCAACGCGTATAATCGTTGTTGCGGCGCGGGGCTCCGGCCTCCTCGATCAACGAGCCGAACGTCGCGTTGTATCGAGGTACGCCAATTAAAAGCGTGTAACCGCGCGCGACGAGTTTTTTCGGAGGCTCGAAGCGCGCGAGCGGTGTGCCTCGTGCTCTCGCTTTCATCTCCCTCTCGCGTTCGCGCATACCTTCCCCTCCCCGTTCGTGCATCGATCGTCCTCGACCACTGTGCAGCGTCGACGCGTTAGGAGCGAGAGACGAGAACGACGCTCTCGCGAGAAGGCCTGATTTTTCTCCCTCGCGCTTCCCGACGTTCCCGCATCGTTCGATAAGCCGACCAGAGAGAGAGAGAGAGAGAGAGAGAGAGCACTCTTTCTCTCGAACCAACTCTCGCAATTAGGTCTGAAGGGAGTCTCGTGGTCGGGAGGGCACAACGAGCCGGTTACAATCGAATCACACTCTCGTCGTCTACCTCCCGCTCGCGGCATACGCGCATATCGCGGATTGAAAGGAGCTCGTTGTAAAATTTCACGCGCGTACTTTTGTCGCGAAAAACAAAAAGTATCGTACGGACGACGCGGAAGCGTCATCCGTTGCGAGACTAAACTTCGGAAGGTCGTCATATTCCACCACGCTACTCTCGGGTTTCTCAATTATCCACGAGCAGGTGCCAATTACCAGGCGCGCACTCGCAAGAGTCGATAATTATGACCGTGAAAAAAAAAAAAAAAAGAAAAAAGAAAAAAATACAAAGCAGCGACAAGAGCGCGCGTACCTTGAATCATTATCCACGTGTGTCGCGCGAACACGAACCAAGCGCGCTCCTCGCGTTATACATACTCGTACATACGCACATGCGTTATTTGAAGAATAGATACGCGTACAGGCGTCGCTCGCGTAGCTCATCGGTTCGCGACGATTATCGTTATCGGGAATTTCCGGCTGTGCCATTTCCATCGTATTAACGCGAGATTGGGAGAGACGCGCCAATTGGCTTTTTTCTCAAAATATGAGCAGTTGCGATCAAGTGCGCCAACGATCGGGAATTCCATTCGACGACAGCTTACCGCTACGTGTAGGATATAATCGGAAACGCGTTGAAAGGTTACGGATCGATTGCGGGCGTTTTCCGTTCGGATGAATTCGTTATTCGAGGAGAAAAGATCGAGGTATAGGTCCGCACGCGAGCAGCGAAAATCGCGTCTCCCTTTCGGTCACTGGAGGGGGGATTAATCTCGATCGATCTCCGGATTAACCCTTTGCGATCGGCAGATTTCGCTTTTGGGAGTACCAGCAGGTCGGAGCAAATCTACGACGATTTAAAAATCGTCCCCGCTACGGGGACACCGACCGCAAAGGGTTAAAGCTGGGAAAGGCTTCCGCCGCCATCTGTTTGCGGAACGGGTCGTTTTTCGCTCGCGAGTCATTGGCGAGTGAAAAACGATGACTCGGGAGCGGCGGACGGCTCTTCTTGTTCGTGATACATTGGAGCGAGCGAGCGAGCGGGCGGCGGCCGTTAATCCTGCTCATTCGGATGCATCTCGCGTTCGTTCGTTTCGTTCTCCCCCCCCGCGCTCGTTTAGCAGCCTCGTCGACCGGAAGTCCGCGTCATACGCGCATCGTCGCGGCACACGCGTCCGGTCGCGTAGTCCCGCCGAGTACTCGATCAGTACGAATCGCTCCCGCTTGCTTTTTCAACTGGAAATATTATTCTGTTTTCTTGACGCGAGCAAGGCACTTGAATACCAACGAGCGAAAGCTCTCGTCGTTGGGCGTTAAAAATGATGAATCGAGAAAAATAGTTGGAAGGAGAATATTTGTTTCGGAGAAGAGAGGGAAAAAGAAAGACGATGAGAGTTTGTCCGTTTGATGTTTTGAGCGGTGTACAACTGGAGGGGAGACACGCGGTACGGTTTGCCACTGGAAATCGGCGAGACCGTGCAGATATTGGAAGAATGCGCAGGTAAATTGATCGTACGAAAGGGCTAAAAGAGGAGAGCGCTCGAATAATAAACAATTATTTCGAGTGTATAATTTGGGTTGCGAACGATCGACAGGCTGGTACAGAGGCTTCGCGACCAAGAATCGCGCGGTCAAAGGAATATTTCCAAGCTCGTACGTGCACCTGAAACCCTGCAAGATCGACAACGAGGGTCTCTTCGAATCGGTCATACCCCTCGAAGATCCGGTCGTGAGAGAAGTCACGCTCGTTCTCCGAGAATGGGGTTGCATCTGGAAGAGGCTCTACGCGGTGAGCTTTTTTTTTTTCTCCTTCTCACGAGTGGCGCCGCCGCCGCCGCCGCCGCCGCCCACTGTTACTTTGAGCTATATATCGCGTGTTTGCAGGAGAGAGAAATTTACAAGTTCAACACTCTGCGAAAGGTGATGAGGGAACTACTGGAATGGCGGAGACAGCTACTGGCGGCTACCCTCACGACGGACCAGACGCGGGAGCTCAAATTACGAATAATAAACAAGGTGGACTGGGGAAATCGGTGAGTAGAGTTTCAACTCTTTCGAAAATATTTCAGCCAAGGCGAGCCTCCCCTCTCTCGTCGAAAACGTCACAGTTTTATTTCTATTTTTTATTATTTCGTTGATCGTTTAAGTTGGTACATCTAGGTTCTACAATCACAATCGAGACAGCGAGCAGCGATCTAGCGAAACGTCGAAGGAGAGGGGGGCGACGCTCCTCCCGCACGGATCGATCGGCGCGAGGAGCGTTACACCCGCCGCGACGGAAAGCTCGAGACGAGAGGCCTCTCTTGTACCGCCTCACGAAACTCAAGAGAAAAGACAATGAATTTTTACGGAAAAGGATATCCCGAGTCAAACGCGCCCCTCGTCTCGAAAATCCGCTCGGCCTCCCTCTCCAGTCGATACCGATCGCGCGCGAGCTCCTTTTTCTCTCTCTAATCTATTCGCGCGATAGTTACTTGGCACATTTGTTATTTATTTGATTTCTTTTTTTTTCTTTTTTTTTTCTTTTTTTTTTGAGCAACTATTCCTACGCTATCGCGAAACGAGTACGCGAACTCTCCGAACGACATACATATAATTATATATGTTTGCGCGAATATATATATATATATATATATATATATATATATATATTTGATCTACTCGTATGTTTTTTTTGTCGAGTTCGACGCCCTGGACGGAGTTGGCGTTTGGACAATAAGATCGCTAAAGAAAAATTTTTGGAAGAGAATGCCTGAAATAACTTTACTTTGAGCGTGACTATCGCCGACTTTCGGAAAACAATATTAAAAATAATAAATTTGTCGCGGTATCATGCTCCCCCTCCCTCCCTCTCCCCCGTTTGGACATTAATTGCACAGTTTCGTCGCGTTGTCGAATGTACCGCGGTCAGGAGTCGAAACGTTCCACGACGCTGGTTGGAGGAGGAGGACAAAAAAAAGAATACTTTCGTCCGATATTGCCGGAAGAGAGAGAGAGAGAGAAAGAGAGAGAGAAAGAGAGAGAGAGAGAGAGAGAGAGAGAGAGAGAGAGAGAGAGAGAGAGAGAGAGAGAGAGAGAGAGAGAGAGAGAGAGAGAGAGAGAGAGAGAGAGAGAGAGAGAGCACCGCATTCTCTCTCCCTCATTTGTCACGGAGCGAGTAAAAGTTATCACAAATTGCGTCGATCGACTCATATCTCGGTATCCTTGGAGAACTTTTCAATTTCCGGATAGATCGGTGACATCTCGAGGGTGGAGGGAGCGGAGGGCATCGAGGCCGGTGAGGCTCCGCTGCTCGAGCCACCTACGTGAATGCGACGGGAAAGCTCGTCCAGTACCTCGTTGAAGACCATCATGTTCATATTTTGACCGAGCAAGTGAATAAGCAGAAAGTCACCGACCTGAAAGACGAGTAAAAGAGCGTGAGATGGAGCGGGTGTGGGAGGGTGGACGGCTCGAGGATGTTGATCTCTGACCTGAGTCTCGCGGACAAGGGCGCTCACACCGGCGGGCGTGCCAAACTTGAAGCGTCTCTTGAGGATCGCTTCCCGCGTGCTCGGCAAGAGAACAACGGCCATACTGTAGAGCAACGCGAGACCGGACATGACGGCGAGAATGATGAACCAGAACCAGAGGAATATGTAAATTTTCTCGTTGAGGATGTTGAGAGCGAGAACGCAGAGAGCGTCGAGCTTCTGAATGGTGCCCGAAGCTCCGAATTTGTGAAAGGTACACTTGGTGATGCGGGGAAAAACTTGAATCATCGGATCGCTTCGTTGCTCCTGATTCATGTTGCTGAACCTGACGACGTCGGTGCCGTAAGTGAGAAAAGCGCCGCCCAGAAAGGTGTCGACGAAAAATATATTTCCTACCTGAAAGAGAGAAAAGCGCGATTGGCGAAAAGTCGACGGAGGGGGGGGGGGGGGGGGGGGGGGGTCGAAAAAATCCTAGCCGCGCGACAATATACTCACGACGTTGACAAAGTTGAGAGCCTCGCAGAAAAAGTAACCGGCCGCGTAACTGTTGTGCAGGTGAAGAGTCTCGACGATATACTGGACGAGTCTGGAGGCGCGAGCCTGTCTCTCCTGCTTGTTCTCGACCAGAGCACCCCTCATACCCTCCGATATCATTCTCACTTTACCCTCCTCCCACTGTTTCCACATCCAGTGAGGCACGTAGAAGAGTATACCCTGGAAGAAGAGCATAAAGGGCACCCACTGGTAGTAGGAATGAAACTTTTTCTCGCCCACGTCGGCGCCGAGGCCCGGATGAGCCACGTGGGTCCCGATAGCCTTGTCCTGATTTGCCGGCAGCGTGAACGTGTAGGTTATCCAGCAGTAATTGTTTATCACGTGACCCGGTACCGCTCCGTCCGATATGCAGCTTATCGCTTCACCTGTTACACCCTTGAATTATAATTTTGTACATCGGGCTGGAGGATGAGCTCGCGATCGATTCTCCCGAACTCACCTATCAGATTGTTGGCCGTTACGATAATGCAACAGGCAAACAGTATCGCCGACGTGATCCTGTAGTGAGCCCTGAATATCATGTTGTCTATTACCGCCTTGTCGATGAGATATCGTACCTTGACGAAACCGGCGACCGCCGAGACTAGCCCGAATACCACCATTCTCGACTCGTTTCACCGCGCGCGCGCGCGGAGTTACCTGCAACCAGAGAGAGAGAGAGAGAGAGAGAGAGAGAGAGTGTGTGTGTGAAAAGAAAAGTTGGTGAGAACCGAGCGAGGGAAAAAAACAGCAAGGAGCGTACGTGGGCAGCGAGCGCTCGTTAGATGCATTTATTAATCAATTGAGAAGGCGCGGGGGTTATCGCGTCGTTGGACGAGCGCTCGTACTCTCGCGGAAGAAGACGCGAACAGCGACGCGTGCGTGTGCTCTTGTCGTAAAAATGTCTCGTCTCCTCGCGCGGCGGCGGCGGCCGCGGCCGCCGCAGTCGTTGCGTCCAATTGAGTCCAATGAGTAAACGCGAACACCAAAGGAGACGCCCCAGCGTTTTTTGACCTTTTCGAAATTCCACAAACGGCCCTCGCCGCTGAGCGCCTTCGAATACACGAGGGTGGAGGGGCGAGACGAGAGTGGCCTCGAGAGGATCCGTTTTTGCGGTAAAAGTGGCTATTGACGACGAGGTGCTGAATTCGTCAGGCGCGTCTCGGGTGACTCGGAGGAGCGCGGTATCGAGGATGCAAGTTGCGATAAAACTCGTAAGGGGTTTTTTTACGCGATTTTTCGTGACTCAAAGATGAGAAGCAACGAGTCGCGCGCTTCCCCCTCCGCGTCTATCACGATGTACCGCAAAGTAACGGTCACGGGAGCGTGTGACGCGCGCGCGTGTTTCATCCGGCAAGATACGAGAGATAACGTCTCAATCCGCGTTACGCTTCTCTCGCAGCCTCTCATTTTTACGAGCGTCGCTGCCTCGAAGAGTGACGCGACAGCCGCTCGGACACTACCGATCGCGTTTGTACGAAATTAAAGAAGGATCGTGGAGAAATTGTTCGAATGGATCACTCGCGTTCCTCCTTTGGACAAAAACTCGCTTTTCCGCGGAGGAGCGTTGAGGGTCGGAGCGTAAGAACGCGAGGCAAAAGTCGGTTTAGCTGCATCGTAAACTCGAGGAATTATAGAACGAGGAACGAATCGAGGGCAAAGACTTTGAGAGAGCGAGCGAGAGAGAGAGAGAGAGAGAGAGAGACACGTGTTGCACAGCAGCGATGCAGAGTTGACGGCCGAGTTTGTTTCTTCGTTCTCACGTCTGCCCCCTCCCCCTCCCTGTCGCTCGGTCTCTCTCGCCCGTCGCCGTACAAGCTTGCTCGCGTCGATGCAAGGCCACCGACGAGAGAAAGAAGAAAAGCGGGATAATAAAATTATGACGATTGATATTTTTTTGGCCTCGAATCGCGCGGTGCGATACACGTCGTACGTACGAGTGTACAGTCAACGAGGGCGCGTCGCGCGCCGATTCCGACCGCAAATGAGTCGTATCGCTTCGAAGAAGCGGTACTCGCGCGTCAATCATTGCGGAAACGAAAAAAAAAAAAGATAAGACCCGAATATAGATTGGGGGAGGGGAAGGCAGGTGTCGAGTTTTGTTCCAATGATAACGCAGGCTCAACGTTCGATCGACAAAGGCGATATCGCCGAGGATTATTTACCTTGGTTCGTGCGGCACTCGCTCGGCGCGCCCCTTCCTTGTATCCTTTCTCACTTGTATATTCTCCGATCGAGGAGGAGAGACGGCTTCGTCGCTTCGACGCACGATATTATCACAGAGCTTCTCGTTCTCTCTCAACGTTACCGATGTGCGCACGAGAGGAAAAAAAAAAAATAAGCAAATATTCCCCACGGATGAGGAGAGCTAGTAGCGGGGCTTCGGAGAGAGGGAACGAGTGTTGCGGGAGGCGTGAACGACGCGCCAACGGGGCCCGTCGAGTGACTCGGGAACGACTGACTGCGTCGAGGAACGCTACGCTCGCTAGCTTCGCGTCACCCTCCGCGCGCCCCCTCGTCCTGCTCGTCGGTGTTGCCGTAACCGCCCGCGCGCCCCCGCGCTGCCGACGTACAGCGCCAAAGGGCCGTACCTGCCGCTCGCCCGGGCCCGCAGAGCTACAACGCCCTTGTACCTGGCTTCTTTGCTCAGGTGCGTCTTGTCGCCTGCTACTTTTCGCTATGTTTCGAGACTCGTTTAATTTTCCGTTTACCACAGTGCACGTGTTTTCCCGTTTTTTTTTCTTCATCTTCCAACAGCATTTCGCAAGCCCGAGGAACGAAGGAGTAGGAAAGTATATCTCGAGAAACGCGACGACGTTCGGCCGGTTGAGGGGGGGGGGGTCTTTTAACTTTTCGTCAACGCGCGCTCCCGCGTCTCGAAATTTCACCGAAAGTTTTATAATCGCGAATCGAGTCGAAATATGCAACAATCGGGACTGGCGTCCTTGGCTTCTCTCGGTTATTCGCTGAGTCGAACCTTGACAAATTTCTACATTCTCTTTGTCGACGTATGTTTCACGAATACAAAATTTTGGGCAAAACATAGAAATACGTCAAGTTAATAGCCGAGCGGAGATGCAGCAAAGATGCATCGCCCTTCCGTTCTCTCGTTCTTAGCTCGAGCCTGGTCCGAATCGTCTCGGTCGAGATGATAATAAGAAAATGTTCCGACGGTGGCTCGGAGGGTGGGGGGCTCTTCGATAAAGAGGTACGAGAGAGAAAGGAGAAAGGAAAAAGCAAGACGAGAGCGTGACTCGCGAAAGGACGAAAAGCGGCGTCGACTCGCGGTAGGAGAGCCTGGCGTGCGAGGCACACAGGCTAGAAAGTGGGAAAGAAAGGAGTGACTCGAAGGGTCCCGCTGGCCCTACGCGAAGGGAGCGCGGTCTACCGAGTTTCTTTTATCCACATCGCCGAAGCAGACGGGCCAAAGTTTTCAGCACGGTGAATACGCGTGTAACCATGCCGAGAACCTGTTCCCTCGTGGTGCGCGCAGGCTCTGATGCTCCTTTTCACGTCGAGAAACGACCAGAGAAAATCGCTTTCTCTCTCTCTCTCTCTCTCTCTCTCTCTTTCTCTCTTTCTCTCTTGTTCGCTCCCGAGCAGTCCTTTCTCGATGGGTGTTGGCTCGTACGGACCAAAGCTTCTCTCGATCCTCGTGTAATCGAGCTTGGCGTACAATCGCATCGTAACGCAGCCTACGTAACACCGATTCGTCGTCGAATCATCAAACCCTCACGTTTTTGCCAATTTCTCGTTCTCGCGTGTCGCGACAAAGTGAACATTATAGTACGCCCGAGGGTTAGCTCGCAAAGTCAATCCAAATAATTACTCGTTTGAGAAAGGGAGAGAACGTTGCGCAAGAGCGAGTGGCGCGGAAATGACGCATACCCGCGCGCGATCATCGTCTCTCGCGGTCCCCGCGGTAATGTTGCACCAAAATGCCTGCACGGCGTACACGCCGGCTCTATCGTACGCCTTTTCGCGTACTCTTGACCATTTTTAATAGATATCCAGGCTTTTCAGGTATATTAATGGCGAATCCAGATTCGCAGGCTCGAAATAGGTCGAAAGGCACAGTTTCTCGTCTCAATCGCCTGGGCTTTTGCTCGCGTTTCCGTTAGAAATTAATTCTAGGCTCGTATCGTGTCACAAAGCTTGTCTGCCAAGCTTATCGCGACAAAAACGTTTTCTCTTCATTCGATGCACCCACGCGAATTATTACTATCGAATTTTATACAATTGAAATGCAACGATCAAAGTTGTTGAACGCGTGAAAAGAAGAGAAAAAAAAAAAATACGTTCTTATCCGGCATCAACGGCTGAGGAAAAAGCGAGCGAACGAAAATTTAAACGTCTTTGAAAAATCCATCCGTTCGGCTGGGATTTACACGATACGTGTATAGACAGCGATAAGTAGAGATTCGGTAACGCGTGACGCGCGCTATTTGCGCCAATTGCGAGTGATGCATTGGCGAGGGGCGAGCTTAACGAGGATTCGACCCTGACCCTCCCTCCCCCCCTCGACCTTCCGTGCAACAGATACAATCGCGGGCCTCGCGCTCGCGCGCGCGCGCGCACACGCCGATCTCGCTCCTCCGGGAAGAACAATCGCGACGCTTTGCTGCAAACGAATAATTGCCAACGTTCCCAAATCCACCGAGGGCTGGATATTGTTTTATTATCTTCTCGCTTTCGCATACCGCGCGTTGAATAGTCATTGCGAAGGACAAGGAGAAGAGAGAAAAAAATGTCGACGTCTTTGGAACGGGTCATAGGTTCGAGGAGGAGAGCGCGGCGCGCATCGCCGAGCGAACGCGAAGGGGGGTTTTCGACGGGGCAGCGGACCCTGTCTCCACGCGTTCGAGTCTCCGCGACTGTGGCTTGCATAGCGAACGAGGGAGAAGTTTCCGAGTGACGACCGCGATTGTACCGAAGCGTTCGATGAAAATATCCAATCGACGAATCAACTTTTGTCCTTCCTTTTCTTTTTCTCTGTATTCGACATTAGCGACGCGTTCCTCCTCCTTTCACCCAGAGTCAACGAATATTGAATGAGATAATCCAAAGCGTGTGATTCTCATTTCGAAAGGATCCGAAGGCAAAGAGGTATGGAGAGTAGAATCGAGATAGCGAGGGTGCGCGCTCCGAGTATACGTGGCTGGCCGCGCACGTATATCTTGGACGCGCCGCGTCTACCTACCTGCATTCCACAGGGCCGAGCTCCCCCCTCCTTTTTCTCCCTGCCCGGGCGTGCACAGCCGCGACGCGTGAGAATGTTGAATCGCGTTATCGGATATCTGGAATAAAGAGCAGAGTAAGAATCTCCCTCTGGAAAGTCTGCGTCTGTGACCAGAGTTGAGAAATGCGGCGACGGGCTCGATAACAAAAAAATGTTTAATCAAAAAAAATGCTCTTTTCAGAAAACTCGGTCTGGATCTGGTGCCTCGTCAGGGTGCGCACATGGTCGATCCCGATAGCGTGTCGGTCGTTGAGCTCTACCACGTGGTAGGTAGAGGTAAAAAATTGACGGATGCTCGAGAGAGAGAGAGAGAGAGAGAGAGAGAGAGAGGGAGAGAGAGGGCAAGATTAACGGGTGTGTTTGTTGTCGCGTCGCTCGCGTCTATAGCACGTGCAGAGCGCGGAAAACTCGCAGGGCGCCTCGGCGCGGGGCACGCTCAGGCGAAAGGAGCACAAAAAGGTCCTGACCCATCATCTGTACTTTTGTATGCGTGACTTTGGTCACTCGATCGGCGAGGACGCCGAGATATATTTCTCACTGTGGGACGCGCGCCGCGGACAGTACCTGAGCGAGAGATTTCTCGTTAAAATATCGAAAGAGGGCTTTTCGAATTACGTTGAAAAGTTGCACAGCAATTGTACGATTTTTACGGATCTTGGTAACGCCGATCTCAGCCGCGATCTTCACATAGTAGCTCACGTAATGCGATGCGGCCGAATGCAGTATTCCGATTCGGGGCGCAACAAGCCCGGAGGAGCGATTTATCGGAGGCCCCACGGTGTCGGGGTTTTACCGTTGGCCGACGCCGCTCAGGAGCACGCCGAGGAACTCGAGATGACTTTCAAGGTGAGTGTGTGTGTGTGTGTGAGAGAGAGAGAGAGAGAGAGAGAGAGAGAGAGAGAGAGAGAGAGAGAGAGAGAGCGCGCGCGCGAGAGCGATAAGCGCATCCTCGTTGACGTCGTTTTTCGCTCGGCAGGTTTTTCAGGGCGAGGAGAAGGAGTTTCATCAGTTGCACGAGCAAATAATACGCAACAACAAGTGTTCGCCGCTCCCGGGACAGCCGAATTACGGTATAGTCGTTTCGTTGCGAATCCTGCACGGTGAATTGTCCCAAGTGAGGGAGGAAAATCCTCTCCTCTTCAAAAACATATGTTTGACGAGAAAGCTCGGTTTTTCGGACGTTATAATGCCGGGTGACGTGCGAAACGATTTGTTCCTGAGGCTCGAGCGGGGCGAGTTTGAACGCGGTGGAAAGTCAACCGGAAAAAATATCGAGGTTAGTGGTGGAAGCGGCGGCGGCGGCGGCGGCGACGTGCCGTTGAGCCGATTAATTCTCAACAAAGCGTATAACGACGTGGGCGGGCCCAGGTTACGATGATGGTACTGGACGCGGATGGACGAGCTCTCGAAGGATGCTTGTTCGGAGCTGCCGGAACCGAGCCAACTTCCGAATACCAGAGCTTGGTAATTTATCATCACAACAGTCCGTCGTGGGGTGAAACGATCAGGCTGGCCGTGCCGATCGACAAGTTTTACGGGAGTCACGTTCGCTTCGAATTTCGCCATTGCTCCAGTCGGTATCCCTCCCCCTATGAGCTACGCGCGCCAACTCTCCGCCGACAATTAAAACGGCCTTATTTTGTTTCAGCGCGAGAAAAAAACGACAAGAAGCTCTTTGACTTTGCGTTCGTTCGTCTTATGGAGCCCGACGGTGGTGCGACGATACAGGACGGTACGCACGAACTTTACATATACAAGTGCGAGGATCGAGCCAAATTGGATTCGCTCGGTTATCTGTCGCTGCCGAGTAGCGCGCGCGAACCATTCACCACGGGTAAGCGCCAATCTCTCTCTCTCTCTCTCTCTCTCTCTCTCTCGAGCGACTCTCCAATCTCGTTGCTTTTCTTTCTTCATCGTTTCGTAATCGTTGACGAAAAAACGCCAGGTGCACCGACGCCCCCGCCGGCCTTCGCGAGATCACCCAAAGAAGCGATATTCGTCACGACCCTCCTGTGCAGCACGAAATTGACGCAAAACGTCGATCTGCTGAGTCTCCTCCAGTGGAAAGCTCATCCGGAGAGAATAGCCGAGGCTCTCGGTCGGGTTCTCAGGCTCGACGGTGAGGAGCTCGTTAAGTTTCTCCAGGACATTCTCGACGCCCTCTTCTCCATGTTTCACACCGAGGATGGAAATTCTACGGCTCATTCGGGCCTCGTCTTTCAAGTACTCGTATCTATATTCAGTCTTCTCGAGGACTCGAAATTCGAGCACTTCAAGCCGGTTATGGACGCTTACATAAAGGGCCACTTTGCGGCTGCTCTCGTTTACAAGGGACTACTCAGCAGCGTCCAGCACTGCGCCGATTGGGTTACCGCCGCCGAGAGGCAAGAACCAATTATGAAGTGTTTCCGCTCCCTCGAGTACATATTCAAATTTATAATACAGAGCAGACTGTTGTTCGCCCGTGCGACCGCGGGTCAATTCGAGGATAGCTTCAAGAGGGATCTCTACTGTGTTTTCGCCGCTCTCAACAAGATGCTTCAGTTGCCGTACGAGCTCGTGCTCCTGTCCCAGGTCGCCCTCTTGCTCTCGATCTCGGCCGTTTTCGAGCAATTGGTCGCGGTACTGCCGGCGATCGAGGTGGCCAAACTTACGTGCGCGATGCTGGATTCGGTGCCGCGAGAGCCCGCTCCGCAACTCGTTCAGGCAAAACTCGTAGCTATCAAGAATCTCGCCGGTACGTGCCTCTTTCGCGACGACGAGAGCAGAAACTTTATTCTCCTTACGATGTGCGGACACCTGAGGATTCATCTCGCTAGACGGGAAGAGCTGCGATCGTGCACCGAGATACTCGGTGAGATTCTCAGCTTTCTTTACGCTCGTCGAGGACGGGATCATCCTGCCAACAAGGTCAACAATTGCATACACCACGACGTCGAGACTCTCTGCCTCGCTATATTCGACGTACTCGTTCAGACTATACTCGTTATCGTGAACGCGAGTGGTCCGGTCCTCGGTTGTCTCGTCGCCTGTCTCATCGGTCTCCTCCAGTTGCTCGACGAGGATCATTACGAGAGACTCTGGGAGGAACTGTGCCAGACGACCGCCATCGCCGCCACCACCACCACCGCGACCGCCACCACCGCGACCGCCCTTGGCGACCGAAAATCTCTCAAGGACGCGATACTTCGAATTTTCCTCGTTCTCGGGGATCTCGTTCGTCGGGAGGTCTTTCCTCCCGATTGGCTCGTATTGCGCATGCAAGCCAACAACGTTATCCTCAAGTCCCTTCAAGAGCTCGTTCAGCCGTTGGCCTTTCGTTTCTTGCACGGGGCCTCCTTTGATTCGCAGCTTTGGTCGACTTACTTCAATCTCGCGGTCGCCTATCTCACTCAGCCCTCGCTTCAGCTCGAATTATTTTCCGAGGTCAAACGGGAAAAGATTGTCGAAAAGTACGGCGACATGAGGGTTCTCATGGGCTTTCAGATACTCTCCATGTGGTCGAATCTGGGTGAGCGCAAGCTCGAGTTCATTCCGGGTATGGTCGGTCCATTTCTCGAGGTCACCCTCGTGCCCGAGAGTGAACTTCGCAAGGCCACTCTTCACATATTCTTCGACATGATGGAGTGCGAGCAGGTTGCGCGAGGAAGCTTCAAATCCGTCGAATCCGAATTGATCGACAAACTGGATATTCTCATAAGCGAGAACAAGGGAGACGACGAGTATCGTCGGCTCTTCAATACCATGTGAGTGTTAGATCCTCTTCCGCGCAAGCCCCCCCTTCACCCGCCACGCTCGATTTACCATTATAAATCTATATACGCGTATACTCTTCTTGTTGACCTTAACGCCTCAGGGAACATCTCAGCGCTGTGTAAGTTTTCCCTCGTCTCTACATTTTTTCTTTTCTTCTTTTTTTTTTTTTTTTTTTTTTTTTTTCCTCAATCTTTATTCGCCGTTCTCGTACACGAGGCGAATTTAAATATGCCGAGAGTCGATGACCTTTCGATGCTTTGCTCTTTCGCCTCAAGGTTGCTGGCTAGAGTGCAGTCGGAGGATCCGGCGTGGAAGGACAGCGGGACGGCTTTTATAACTTCGGTTACGAGATTACTCGAAAGATTGCTCGACTACAGAAGCGTCATACAGGGTGACGAGAATCGTGACAAGCGAATGTCCTGTACGGTCAATTTATTGGTGAGTAGTACCTTTCGTCGTTGAGGGTACGTATTTCTACGAGCCGCCGGACTGACTCTCTCTCTCTCTCTCTCTCGTGAAGAATTTCTACAAAAACGAGTTCAATCGGAAGGAGATGTACCTGCGTTATATATACAAACTTCACGATCTTCATTTGGCCGCTGAGAATTTTACCGAGGCGGGATTCACGATGAAACTTTACGCCGATCAGTTGAGTTGGGAGGCGAGCTTGTTAGCCTCGGATCACGCTCATCCCCAGCAACCCGAATGGCAGAGAAAGGAACATCTCTATCATCAGATTATCGAGTACTTTGATCGTGGCAAATGTTGGGAAAAGGGAATACCTCTGTGCAAGGAACTAGCCATTCTTTACGAGACCAGACTCTACGATTACGCCAAGCTCAGTAACATACTCAAAACGCAGGCTAGATTTTTCGACAATATTCTGACCCAACTGAGGCCGGAACCCGAGTACTTTCGCGTCGGCTTCTACGGCCTGAGTTTTCCTCTCTTTGTCAGGGTAAGATGATGACTTTTGTTTGGGTTTGTTTTTTTCTCTATGCACCGAGTCGTTGCGTCTTTCCTCGGATTCACGTGACTTTGCTCTCTCGTATAAACTTTTTAGAACAAAATCTTCATCTATCGCGGCTTGGAGTACGAGAGAGTAGACGCGTTCACGCAGAGGCTTCAAACCGAATTCCCGAGCGCTCAGATACTCATGAAGAGCGCACCACCCGACGAGACCATCGTTTCCTCGGAGGGCCAGTGTACGAACGTGTTGTTTTTGTTTTCTTCTTTTATTTTTCTTCAGTCGAGCGGATTCAAGGCGTGTACAGAGGCCTCTTGTCTTGCAGATATTCAAATTTGCAACGTAAAACCGATACCGGAGGACAACAGTCTCGGATGTAGCCCGGCCCAAGTTCCCGATCGCGTGCTCGCCTTTTATCTCGTAAACGACGTACGAAAGTTTCTCTTTGACCGGCCGCTTCACCGAGGTCCGGTCGATCGGGAAAACGAGTTTAAATCCTTGTGGATCGAGAGAACGACGCTTACGACCGAGGCGAAGCTTCCCGGTATTCTTCGTTGGTTCGAGGTTACGGAGAGACGCACGGAACTTTTGGCCCCGGTGCAGTACGCCTGCGAGACGATGCTCAGCGTCGAGAGAGAATTGAGAAGATTGACGGCTCAGTACACGGCCGAACCCCACAGAAACATAAATCCCTTCAGCATGAGGCTTCAGGGAATAATCGACGCTAACGTAATGGGAGGCATAACCAAGTACCAGGAAGCCTTTCTCACTCCCGAGTTTTCGAGGCTGAATCCCGAAATGATACCCAACGTCAACAGACTCAAGAATCTTATACTCGATCAGATGAGTGTTTTGGAGTCGGGTCTCGTGCTTCACGGACAGATTGCTCCCTCGGGTGTGCAACCGTTGCACAAAAGGCTCATCGAGAGATTCACTCAGTGGAAGCAGGGCCTCGGACCCTCGCTCGCCAGACAGCGAATCATTCACCAAGACAGTATTATCAAGTAAGCCGCCTCTTCCTCCTGCCCCCAATGGCCCGCTTCGTCTCGTTGTCGAAATATCCGTGAAATATCTCGATACTTCCGTATAGCTCGCCGTTGCCTCCGTTGCCGACGCACGAGAAACAACGTCCGGCTAGCCTCGAGACACCCGGATCGAGATTATCGAACCCCGAGAGCGACGGTCTACCGGAGGACGAAGGATTTTACACGAGGCTCGAGGGTGCGCCACCGCCGATTCCGCAGCGCGAAGTGAGACCGCGATCGGTCGGCTACGGGACAATAACGACGGGGACGATCCCGCCGCCGCCTCGTCCAACTCATCAGAGAACTCTGAGCAAACCATTGAGCCCGAAATTACCGTTGAGACATTCGTTGCCGACACCGACCGAGGCGACCGATCATCATCATCATCATCATCACCATCAGCAGCAGCAGCAGCAGCCGCCGAGCTGCATGACCAATTCGTGGATCGAATCCGAGCAAGCGCCACCGTTACCCCCGAGAGGTTGCTCTCGCGCGTCCCTTGACTTTTTTTTTTTTTTTTCGATCGCCCTCGCAACAACGTTGATTGAATTCTTTACCTTTTCCAGCACCCGACAAGAGGGAGACGAGTTCGGGACCTCCGGCACCACCGAAACGTCCGACGCACAAACGCAATACCGATTGGAGCACCGAGGATGAACAACAACAAGAGGCACCACCTGGAGGTAGCCTCGGTACTACCGAGCCAAACGATCTTCGAGACAGTGGAATTTCTACAGCGAGCCTTCTCGATTTTCAGTCTCAGCTGAGTAATCTGAATAATCTCAGTTACGAGGAATTCGAGCCGCGCTCGCGGACCAACGATATTATGAATATTTCACCTCCTTCGGTCGTAAACGTTTCAACGTTGAGCTTTCCGGCTACCACTACCGTGCAGAGCTCTCTTCTCAATCGAGAGGTACGGCGCGCGTGTCCTTGTGCTTATTTTTTAATTTAACATTTTTTATTATTATTGATTTATTTGGTTGGCTGGTTAGCAGGTGGTAAGCCCGCCACCGATTCCGCCAAAGGCTCATCAGGAAAGTCCCTCGGCACCCTCGACCTTGGAAAGAATCGGCAATCGTATTCACGTCTCGGGACAGACCGAAAATTACTCGGTACCGAAATTACAGATTCATCTCTCGGTGGCGGTGACCGACACGGAAAGCACCGTCTAGCGCGACGCTACTCCGATTTACCGATCCTAGTCTCCTCCTCGTCCTCCTCTCTCTCTACCGATCAACTCTCATCCGCCTTCTTTCGTCCTTGTCGTGAAATTTCAACGTGATCGAGGTAGCTCGTACTTAAACCTTTTTACAGTATCTCGTTTGAGGCATCATTGTTATTCGGACCTTTCAACTTGAACTCTCTTTCGACAAGCCTGCTTTTAAACCTGATAAACTTGTATAGCTACCTCGATTATCGTGACGCGATGTTGAAGGTGCGCGCGCAGCAATGCCTCGATCAGATCTCTCGCAAGTGTAATTTAGTAAATTTGTCCGAGTTGTAGGTGTACATCGAACGTGTGTGGAAAATAATAGCTATAAGGCAAATGCTGTAATATTCTTGAGTCGATGAGGAAAAAATGGCCAAAAAATAGCACTGTAAAGCTGCATATACGTAAAAATCATCTACCTTTGTAATTTTTTTTTTCTTTTTTTGTTTTTTTTTTGAGCTTCAACAAAAGTTGCATCGTCGTTTCCGTTGACGACATTGCTCCGTCGAGAGTATCTACATTTTGTAATTTATTTATTTTTTCCACGAGAAAAATAAAAAGTTATTTTTTCCAACGATGGAGAGCCGTGCGAAAGAAAACATTCGCAACTCGTAGGTCCGAGATTTAAATCACAGATTTATATACATAGATATAAATTATGTATTTTGTCATGTTTCTTCGTATAAATATATACAAAAGATTTGTTTGTCTTTCAGTATTACGCCGCGCACACATACACTGGCCGCGCTCGCCAATTAAAATTATATTTCCAGCATATATATATATATGTGTGTGTGTGTGTGTGTGTGTGTGTGTGTGTGTATATTTATATATATAGAAAAGATTTGTATAGAGTTTCAAAGGTTCGGTACAAAAGTAATAATGACGGAATACAATATAAAGAAATAGTGGAATGTTTACATTGCACGGAATGGAATTAAAAGTAATGAAATAAGGCGAATGAATAGTACGAAAAGGTGAATAATGAGCTAGAGATCCATGTTTTTTTTTACCCCGGGTTCGTCCAGTCAGTGGGATTGTCGCATGTCCGGATTGCTAACGGAGCTGCGACAAAGTCCCGTGAGCCCGGCTAAATTGTTAAAAATTGCAATAATTTGAGCTAAATACATCGACGAGAACAACTTTAGGCTTACACGAACAGGCACTCAACATACTTGGTAATCAATATGGCTAAAATACATAATTCTCGAGTACAGTCATGGCCACTGCTTAAAATATATATATATATCTATCCGCTCGCCGTTTCGCTTTCTTCAAATTGCGTTGAAATGGCTAAGGTATTCATTTTGTACGCTAGGTTCGTGCAGACGGAGTCCGGTGTCAGACCGGTGTCTCGGCGTTAGTATCCTTCCTGAAAATGTATAATATTCCTTTGAAACGACACGACAAGATTGTTTCACTAGTCTCGATCGAACGGCAAATGATTCGGCCCAACGATCGAGCGATTATTCTTTGAGACCGTCTTACCTCTTCACTGTTTGTAGAAAGCATCATCGTGGTAAGCATGGTTGTTTTTTGTTTTGTTTTTTGGGTTAAAAAAACGTTTAGCCGTTAGTATTGCATATTTGGACCAACACCTTCACAAAGCATTCCCGTACAGTAGATAGCGAGGATGGATGGGCGAATTTGTCTTCTCGTCAATTGATATACACAAAATTTGCACCATCTTTGGAAGAAAAATAACAACTCACTCAGTTTCCGTGATGGTCTGTTCGTAGTGCTGCGCTTGTTGTTGCTGTTGCTGCTGCTGCTGCTGCTGTTGCCGCAAGGCTGCCAGTTCGTTGCTGTGGTGTAAATCGTGGTTGAGGGAACTCGCGAGTATCCTTCCGCTCATAGGAAGAATGTACTCTGGCGCATCTTCCAAAATACTCAAAGTGATTTTGCCTCGTTTGAGACTACCGTATCTCTCGGAAGTGGCAAGATTGTCGTGATGCGAACCGCCGTGAAGGCTCTGTCCTCTCTTGAGACTGCCGTATCTCTCGGAACCGCTGTGATTATCGTGGTTCGAGTTTTGCGAATGATGACTCATACTCGATCCGAGTATTCGCGAGGAAAGAAGATAGGGCGTTGGGGATACGGCGTGATCCTCCTCGGCCGTATAAGGAAACAAATATTTTTCGTGATGATGCTTTTCCTCGGTCTCGGAACAATTGTCGTCGAGTTGACGTCGCTTTTGCGGTGGGCTCATGTCCGGATAGGGCAAAGGATTCGGACTCGAAGTTTTGTTGGAGGCCATCTCGTTGTCCGATATCGTACCACCGGACCATTGACTCGTTCGTATATCTGCGAAATCGTTATAATACTCGTGTGTCCGTCGCGTAAGAAGAACGCTTATCGATATATGTTTGACGAATACCGTTCGAGGGTAAATAAGCCTCGGGAAGTTGAGAACTCCAGCGAGGCGCGTAGATTGGTTTTATATTTGGAAATAACTCGGAATTTGAGCAAAGTATGTTTAGGTGTTGATTGCCGCCGACCGGATTCCCATGTATATTTGGCAAATAACTGTGCGATATCGGCTGTTGGGTCGAAACTCCCATATTTTTGTGGGACCTTGAAGTTACGTCTTCGTCGTCGGAACTGTGCGAACTCGCCAGATCCAAACTCGGCCCACCGATTCCGCCACCGCCGCCGCCGCCGCCGCCGCAGCCACCATCGTCACCACCACCACCGTCCTCCGCTCGTGATAGCTCGCTATCCGATTCCGAGTCTCTTCCTCCACCGCGATGAGACTCTTTACCTTTTATAAAAAAAATATATAAATAAAAAAAACAACGCGATATTGCTACAACGAACGAGACCATTTCTTCCGTTGTTATTACCTTGTCGCGAATTCAATCTTGTTCCACCGTGATGACTCCTCGACGAGACGTAAGGATCTCGATCGCTGTTGTAATTACTCGTCGATGTGGAAGTGTGACGCAAATGAGCGTCACTTCTGTAAGGACTGGAACCAGTTTTGGTCGTACTGCGAGAAGTCGTACTGCTCGTCGAGACACCGACGTGAACTCTTCTGCAGGTGGTAGAATCGGCACCGCTGTACGCCGACGAATACGCCAATGCCGAGCGCTAACGAAAAATAAATGCAAATAATATCAGGAACGTGTTCCTCTCGATGCGCCCGTATAAAAAACGCACGTAACGCGTCGAATCTTACCGATTGGCCGTTGACGTTTTGGCTGCTACTTGCGTTGCCGGTGCTACCCTCGAGCAACGGTGATTTTTTTCCAACGCATCTCAACAGACTGAGGTAGAAATTTCTTCGCACGCGACCATTCACGAAGCAATAACCAATGAGACAGAACGCGGCGTGAGCGAGAACGGAGATGCTCAGCAAATAGGAGAGCACGGGTGAATTTTCGGAGGCGTTGAGTACGGCGAGTGTCCAGGTAGTTCCGAGCAAAGGTAACGAGGCGACCGACAACCACAAGAGGGTACGAAGATTACCAAAACCCATAATGTGTTCCTTGAGGGTGAACGCGGCGCGTACCGACATTACGAGTATGGAGAAATTTACGAGTACCGCGGCGCACACCGGGCCTATCAGAGACCAAACTACCGTCTCGTATATCGATAACCAGCAGCTGAAACGAGAAATCAATGGACGTTGGTTTTTTTTTTTTCGTTTCTTTTTCGGGGGAACGAAAAAAAAAAAAAAAAAAGAATAAAAGTTGAAGAGAAAAAAAACTGACAAGTAAAAGTTTCCATATTGATCGGCGCGTACACCGATCGTAAGACCGACTATAACGGCCGGTAAGCCGTATCCGATGGTGTAATAAAATCTCATCTGTCCGTGATTGACGTCGCGCATTTCCGTGAGCATTCGATAGAGATGAATGGAATCGACGAGGGTCCAAGCAAAAGTTGACAACCAAGCGTAGTGAAGACCTATAGCGGTTAATTTGCACGGGAAAACGTTGGAAACGAGAGGACCGCGTGCTTTCAGAGCCACGAGATAGAGCGTCTCGGCGACGAACACGCAAAATACAAGATTCTCGTGGATGCTGTTGGAATTAGTACCGCCACAGCCGCCGCGTATGAGGGCCAGTATGAGGAGAGCCGTGAGCAAAAGAGGCAGAGCGAGCATAAAGGCGCTGTAACTGGCGACATCCTCGAGGAGCGACGGCTCGGGAACGTATTCGAGATCGAGAACATCCGTGAGAACGGCGAACGTTGCCAATTGAAGATTTCGCACTTGGAGTATGAGACCCTGACAGGAACAATTGACCATCCGTCGGCCGTCCACCGTTGCATCGTCGATCTCGGTCGTACACCCGATACGGCTCCACTCGCCCGTTCTATTTGACAAAAGAGCATTTTACAAAAGCACACGAAATCGCCTTTACGATCCCCCAACGAGTCTTTGAGATTCTTACCCTCGAACCATGCTCCAATGCACGCACTGCGGATTCGCCCGTCTCTTAACGCCATCCTCCTCGATAATCCACAATTGTATCTGAACCGGTGACTGGAAAGTATTGATTCCCGACAAGGATCTCGTGGCGTTGTTCGTTGGTGGGACCAAGATGGATACGGTAAGGACCGGAGATCCAACGGCAACTTCCACTCCCCATCGAACATTTATGGAATCGTCGAATCTGCGAGGAAAATAACAAAAGATGCGGCTGATTCGGGGATACAAGTGGGACAAGAGTCAAGGGGAGAGAGAGAGAGAGAGAGAGAGAGAGAGAGAGAGAGAGAGAGAGAGAGAGAGAGAGAGAATGCGAACCTCTTGGGCAGTATAGCTCCCAATTCTTTGTACTGGACGTAACTGAGAACGGCTTTTTCGTTGTTACGGGAGGCGGTCGTCGTTTCCTCGTCGTTGAGCCGAGCCTGGCCGATGGACTCGATACCGAGGAGGCTCAGGGGAAGGCGTATTTTCGAGTACGGATCGAATCTTTGCGGATCAGCCATATAATTGTTGTACTTTGGAAAGGTGACGTAAGGGCCGACGAGTTGAGGGGGTGAGGTTACGAGAAAGGACGAGGTGTCGGGTATGACGACGACTCTGCGATCGGATTCGGTCGGCCGAGCGGTCGATACGGTCGGATCGGGGCTTTCTCCGCGACTCTCGTAGCCAAAGAGACTCTCGGAGGTTACCGTATCGAGACCCATAACAACGTTGGCGTCGACAAGCTCGAAAGGTTCGGTAAACGTGTTGTGCTGAGATCCCGTGAGAATTTTCAAATATCTCGCCATAGCGTCGAGAATTTTGTCGGGACTATCACCGTTGAGAGATTGAATTTTTTGCCAGCTCTCGAGATGTATTTTCGCGAGGAGAGCACCGGCGATTGCAACGAGATGAGGCACGTAGTCCTTGTCCTGATTGTGGGTGAGACGCAGATCGACCAGACTCTCCTCGTAACGGAGCAGAGCGATCAGAAGGGATTCAGCGACGAGTACATCGGCGCCGTACATCCTGTCTCTCGTCTCGTTGACGGCACGACGAAGATCCATCGCCATTTTAACGGCCGCGTCGCGATCGAGTTCGAGCCGAGCCTCCTCTAGGGCCGCCAATTTGTATCGGAGATCGAGGAAAGCCTCGGACGTACAATTGAAGAGATCCGGCGGTTGCCAACCGCTGAGATTGTCGTCGCAGGAGCGCCAGGCTTTGCCGAGCGCCGTACCGGGACAATCGACGATCGCGGTAGCGCCAAATTTCATTCTCGGCCACCAGAGGCCCGTCGAGTAGTCGCGGGGACAACCGTCGTAAACGACCCGGCACCCGTCCTCGGTAACCTCGGCGTAAGGATTCGGACAGCTCGTGCACGATCTACCTATGACACCGGTGCGACAACGACACTGTCCGGTCTCGGTGTTGCAACGCGCCCCGTAACTACCGGTCGCGTAACAATCGCAAGGAATACACTCGCGGCGACCCGACGGCTGATAATGATTCTCCTTGCAGTAACACTCGCCCGTTGTTTTGTTGCACGACGGATCGTAACCCTTGGACTCGTCGCAGTGACAAGGGCCGCAAACCGGCGAGCCCCACCACGTGGCCGGACACGGCTGATCCACCCTCACCTGTTTCCGCACCGAGCGCAACAACGATACACGTGTACGTATAACTTTTTAATCCGTACAACGATATTTCAAGGAGGCGGGGGAAAAGGAAAAAAAAAACAAAACAAACAAAAAATCAACATCTTACCTCGCAATATTCACCGGAATACTCGTCCGAGGTACACTCGCACCTGTAGCCCTTTTTCAAGAGAGGGTCGCGAAGGCACCTACCACCGCCGCCGTTGTTGTTACCGTGACAAGGATCGATGTCGCATATCGGGACGCAGTCGCGTCCGACGCGTCCAGCGCTACAGACGCACTCGCTGGCTCGCCACTTGGCGACGCAAATCGAAGTGTCCGGACAATCGGCGCTCCCGCATTCGTCGTCCGTCGCGCAACCGACGTCAACGTTTTCCTGCACGGTAGGACGCTGCAGCACGCTCTGATTGGTGCCTATCCGTAGATCCTGGACGCAACCGTCGAAAAAGTCGAGTTCCGTATCGAGGAGGGGACGATCCGGTCCGCCAAGAAGAATTCTACCGACGAAGAGGCCCTGAAGTTTGGCGAGCAAGCTCGAGGTTACAAAGGGCCTGTTGCGATAATCCATACCGAGGGAAACGTGACCGGTCTGCCAGACGATCTCGACTCTGTGCCAGTCACCGTCGTTTATCGCTACCGGAGTAGCGATTACTTTCGAAGCGTCGAGAGAGGCGACGAGTTTTCCTCCCTCGAGACAGAGCCCGACCGAACTGTTCTGTCCGATCTGTATACTCATGAGAAAAGCCCTCTCGGCCCGTGTACGCAGACTGAGAGCGGTCGTCCACGGCAAGAGTATGGGTCTGAGAAGAGGATTGAAACTGAGAAGACCGTTGCCTCGAAATCTCCAAGGTTTGCCGACCTCGTCGGTACATCGAGGCCCGGCGAAACCCTCGGTGCACTCGCAAACGTAACCCGACCAAATTTCTCGACAGGTACCGCCGTTACGGCACGCTTCGCCGTCGCTGGTCTCGCAGAAGGCTCTCTTCTCCGGGCATCCGAGGCTCGTACCGTTGTCGGCCACGTACGAATTGAGATCGACGAAACGCCCGTCGATGCGCAGATCGCTCAGACATCCGACGAAATCCTTGTTGCGTACGCGAAAACTCGAGGGTATCGAGGGTAATCCGCCGAGTTGAAGGGGACCCGTGAGATCGAGGAAACGGTGACAAGTCTCGGTCGGATGGGAACAACGAGATTCGAGAATTTGTTCGCTACGAGCGGCGCAGGACCACTCCTCTCCCAGACGTTCGCCGTGCTCGAGGGCGAGCGCAACGTCGCAATCGTCGAGAGAAACAACGACCGTTCGATTGACGTAATTCACTCGTACCTCGTGCCAACGACCGTCCGAAACGCCACCCGGTATCGAAGCGGTCGCCCGAGTTATCTCGTCACCGAGGCTAAAGCTAAACTGTACCTTGGCCTCGGTTATCTCAAGGGCGATGAAGTCGTGTTTCTCGTTGTAACGTCCGTTGTAGAGCAAAAGACCGTCGCGGGATTCGGTCGCGAATTTCAATCGCAATCCGAGACGATGCCTCTGTCGGAGGGAGGCAAAAGTGAGAAAGGTCGTCGGAGCGAAGCTTCGGGATCGTAGCTCGCAGAACGGTGTGAGGCTCTCGAGGGGGTTGGCGGGTGCGACGTTGATCGGGCAAGCCTCGCACGCTAAACCGTTCGGTCTCATCGAGCAGCGCGAACCTCCGACGCAAACGTCCGCCCTCGGGCAGAGTTCATCGCGGTCGCGGTCGCGATCGTGGTCGCCGTCGTCGTCGTCGTCGTCGTCGTCGCCGCGGTCGTTTGCGAACGAGAGAGAAACCTCGCAATCCTGGCCGGTAAATTCGGGCCGACAGACGCACGTGTAACCAGCCTCCCGACGCTCGCAGGTACCGCCGTTTCGACAGGGATTCGAGTAACACAGATTGACCTCGGTGTCGCAGAGATAAGCCTCGCGACTGCCGGTAAAGCCCCGCGGACACTCGCACGAGAAAGTCGTTACCGGATAAATCGGCCTGAAGAGAACGGTGTCGCTGCTGGCGAAGCCCGAAGCGTTGGCAAATTTCAAGACCGTGACGCACTCGGCAAAATTCAAGCAGGGCTCTCGCACGCACAGATTATCGTCGAAGGGTAGAACGGTGACGACGGCCAAACGAGCCAAAATTCCACGATTGAGATAAACGCGTTCCTGAAGAAACTGCGGACTGTAGAATTCGTCGTTGTTACCGGGTTCGACTCTCTTAGCGGAGAAACTGACGTTTAAAATCTTTGCGTTCGGGTCGGCGATATCCTCCTGCAGGCTGAAGATAAATATATTTTCACGAGGACAGGGAACAATGGCGGCGAGAGCGTCGAGAAAGTATCCCAAGAGGGGACTGAGAAAAGCCTCGACCGTCATGTCGTCCAGTCTGACGGTTATCGAATTGAGCAACATCTTGTCGGTGATGAGTCGTACGGTGAGGGTCATGGTGGCTTTCGCCTCGTTGACACCGTCGCTCGCGCACACTTCCATCGTAGCGACTCGCGGCACGTTCGTGTTCAATTGAGGCGAGAGACTCATTTCACCGCTGGTAGCGTTAAGCGCGACGAGATTCGCCCCGTTACCCGACAAAATACCGTAAACGAGATTGTCCGTGACGTCCGCGTCGAAGGCCGGCACTCGTCCGATGGGCGCGCTCGGAAAGAAATCCTTGAAATTGTTGAATATCACGTGAAAATCTTTGAGAACGGGAGCGTTGTCGTTGACGTCGGTCACCATTATTTGTACCAGTACGTCCGAGCGCAGGGGCGGCGACGAGGCCCGTACGAAAATTTCAAACTTTTTCCTCGGTGATTCGTAGTCGAGCTCGTCGCGGGTCGTAAGCTCGGCTCGATCGGAGCCCGGTCTCGTCGCGAGGGCGAAACTATTGGCGTCCTCGCCACCTATTATAGAATATTGCACCGCCGCGTTGGCACCCTCGTCCGGATCGTGAGCGTAAATCTCACCGACGGTCGAGCCGACGGGAGAATTTTCCGGCGCGAACAGTACGATCTTGTCGCTCTCGAAGGTGGGCGGCGAATCGTTAACGTCCTCGATTTTCACGAGAACGGCGACGGTCGAGGAGAGAGCGGGAATTCCCCGATCGATCGCGAGCGCCCGAAGATCGTATCTCGCGACGGATTCGCGATCCAATTGTTTGGCGGTGCGAACGGTACCGGTGGTAGGATCGATGGCGAAGGCCCCGTCTCCGTCCTCCTCGAAGGTATACCTCACGCGACCGTTGAGACCCTGATCGGCGTCGCTCGCCGAAACACGCGTCACCCAAGTACCCGCGACGACGTCCTCGAGAACCGAAGCTTCGTATCGCGCGGCATCGAAGATCGGGGCGTTGTCGTTGACGTCGGTGAGGGTGATCTCTACCTCGGTCGTGTCCGAGAGAGGTGGAACACCGCCGTCCCTCGCCGTCACCGTCAGCACGTATCCCGACAATTTTTCACGATCGAGACTCTTGGTCGTGGTGACGGCGCCCGTCTGAGAATTAATCGCAAACTCGTCGACTTCCTGGCGCTGGTGCTCGTTGGCCTCGCTGCCGAGACTGTACGTGACGCGAGCGTTTTGGCCAACGTCCGAGTCGGTCGCGCTCACGACGAGGACGGTCGTGCCGATCGGAGCGTCCTCGAAGACCGGCACCGAGTACGGCGCGTTCTCAAAGACCGGGGCAAAATTATTCGCATCCGTGACGTTGACGGAAACGAGGGCCGTGTCCGTGCGACCGCCCGAATCGGCCGCCGTGACGGTCAGAACGAATCTCTTTTCCTGCTTGTAGTCCAAGGGTTGGGCGAGGGTTATAAGACCGCCACCGTTCTGCGACGTCACGGAGAATCGGGCCCTCGTGTTGCCGGCGGTTATGTCGTAACGCACGTTGGCGTCCTCGTCGGGATCGGTGGCGGTGACCAGGGCCACCCGGGTTCCCGGCGGATCGTCCTCCGAGACGAGAGCCTCGTAGCTCTTGGGCTCGAAGCGCGGATCGTTGTCGTTCACGTCCGTAACGGTGAGTACGACGGTGGCGCTGGCCGATTTTGCCGGTTGGCCCGAATCGGTCGCGACAACGACGAATCGATATCGGGAACGCTCCTCTCGATCCAATTGACGGCTCGCGAGTATCCAACCGGTCTCGGGATCCACCGTGATGGGAAAATTTTCGGTCGAGGCGCCCGAGGCGTCTCTCGGTCCTATGGAATATTTCACGAGAGCGTTGAGTCCCTTGTCACCGTCGTAAGCCTGGGCCCGAACGATCGAGGTACCGAGCGGTACCGATTCCGACACGGCCTCCTGAAGGAGACTCGCGAAGAAACGCGGCGCGTTGTCGTTTACGTCCTCGACGCGCACGATTAGCTGAGTCGTGTTGGATCGCGTCGGCGAACCACCGTCCTGCGCCCTCACGACGATCCTGTAGAGATCGGTCGTCTCGAAATCGAGAGGTTTAACGAGGCTAACGTCGCCGCTCGGGGAATCTATCGCAAAGGTGTTTTGCGTGTTTCCACCTATGATGGTGTATCTAACGGCCGCGTTCGCACCGCTGTCGGCGTCGCTCGCTCGTATACTCGCGATAACCGGATTAGCCGTGTAATCGAGATCCTCGGGAACAGTCGCGGCGTACGTACGTTCCGAGAATTGGGGATAATTGTCGTTGTCGTCGAGTACCGTGACGACGAGGCTCGTCGCGGCGGTGCGTCGATCGGCCGGTGAGTTTGCCAGATCCGAGGCTCTTATCGAAACGGTGTAGACTCGGGTTTTTTCCCGATCGAGACAGATTCTCGTGGTAACGACGCCCGATCTCGGATCTATGCGAAAAGCCGCGGAATCCTCGTCCGTCGAGGATTCCGCACCTCCGCCGCTCGTCGAGACGATCGAGTACTCGACCTCGGCGTTGCGACCGAAATCGAGATCGGTCGCTTTGACCGCGACGACGGTCGAACCGATGGGTACTCCCTCGCGGATCGGCGCCTCGTAATCGACCAATTCGAAAACAGGCGCGTGATCGTTGGCGTCGAGAACGTTCACTTGGAGGGTCGTTGTGCCCGATCTCGGTGGAAAAGCCTCGTCCACCGCCAATATTTTGAAATAATGAACCTCGACGTTCTCGCGATCGAGGCGCGCCCTCGTCGTGACTCTGCCCGTTTGGGAATCGAGAAGAAAGAGGGCGCTCGATCGCGCGTCGAGCAGCGACATCATCGTGTAACGAAGCGGTCCGCCCTCCGGATCTTTGGCTCGAACGACGGTTACGGGCTCGCCGGCTTCCTTCTCCTCCTCGACCGCCGCGATGTAGAGTCCGTGCTCGAAGTAGGGCGATTTGTTTCGAAGCTCTCGCCTGACTCTTCGCCCGAGATCCGTGTCGTCCAATTGCTGATGATGAAATATTATCTTGAAACGATGCTCGCCCGCGTCGCTCGCGAGACGACGACGATCCGTCGTCGTCGTCGTCGTCGTCGTCGACGAGCCGTAGCATCGAAGGCTCACCGAGACCGTAACTTTCCACAGAGGTTCGACGAGGCACTGCTCCGAGGACGAGACGAGATCACCCGCGGCACCCTCGATGAGAAAACGAGAATCGGCAACACCGCCCCAGCGCGCCTCGCAATCCTTTATCGCCGTGTCGGGCAAAAAGTCCCGGAGCGCCGCGACGAATTGCGAACTCTTGAGGCATATCTCGGTGAATCGTTGCTCGTTGCTCGGCATCGCGTACGAGGCGAGTGTCTCGGCCGTCCATCCCTTGCTCGCGGCGAGATCCTCCCTCTCGCCGCCGCAGCCCGTTACGAGGATTCTCAGCGGTAGACTGTAGTAATCGATAATGGGTCTGCCGAGGCGCGTGCTCGTCGAGTCGACGTAGAAGGTGAAGAGCCGCGGATAACGGACTCCGTCGCAGTCGAGACTCCTCGCGAGGCTCACCCGACCGTTGCGAGGATCTACCCTCAGAAGTTTTCGCGCGAAACGAGCGGTTCGATCCTCCGAGACTCGGTACCTCCGACGACCGCCCAATTGGGGCACACCGGCCTCGAAGACGGTCGTTCCGGCCGGTAGATCGGACGAGACGACCGCCAGATAACTCTCCGTCAGGCTCAACAGACCCGCGAGGAGGACGAGTATCGTCCACCGCGTCGATCGTCCCATCCCTCCTCCCCCTGCGCCTCTCCCACCCGATCAACTCGCCGATACCCTCATTTTCCCCAATGTTTTTCTTCGGGCTGCAGCTCGGAGAAGCGCGACGAGCTCTCGTCGCCCGAGTCCAGCGTCATCCTCTGAAACGATCAAAGCATTCTCCTTCTTATTCTTTCGTTTAACGAAAAGTCGTGAAATTTCCGAACAGACACTTTCACGGGGTGGGGGGTGTTGTAATTTCGTATTATCAATGCGCGCGTGCATCGAGGTAGTTTGCGGTACGAGGAAAGAATTTACGATCGGTAGGTATAGAGCGCGCGGCATCCGTGCGGGCCCACGGGGAAAGACGGTAGGAAGATGGCCACCAAACGAGCGTATACTCGGAGAGAGCAGCGTCTCTCGTTCTCCTCGCCTCTTGTTGGCCTATACTCGTGCCATAGCGGAGAGAATCGTGAGACTGGTTGACCGTATAGAAAATTGCGAATATCGTTGCCTACTCCGCCGGGTCTCGCCGCCACCTTTTTCCGAAGCACGCGAACGCGTCCGAGAAGTATCGCCTTGGGGGAGAATCTCGAGCGCGCGCCGCGTTTGCTCTCTTATGGGGGGGGGATGACGCGAACGTGAAACGATCCCAACGATAATATTCGTCTCGCCGATAATATTCACCGGAAAATATCAATGTCTCTCGAGTTATTGGCTCATCGGATGCGACTTGGAAACGATTGAGAGCGATGTGAGAAGAAAAAAAAAAAAGAAAACAAAAGCTTCGTTCAAAAGCATCTTTCCAGCATAGTTTATTCGTTTTTCAATTCTTTATTTTTCACGCGCAAGTCCCTCGGATGGAGGAGAAGAAGAAGAAGGAGGAGGAGGAGGAGGAGGAGGAGGAGAAGGACGACGATGACGACGACACCTCGCGAGACTGTTAATTACGGGAGAGGGTCCGGTTCGCGAGGAATTATCTCACGAGCGCGAGCGAACGTATATTTTTCGCACGATACCCCCTGCGTCTTGCCAAGACTCGCGCTCTCTCCCTCCCACTCATCTTTTCGCGTAACTCGCGTATTTCAAGAGTCGAAGGGCGCGTTAAATATTGTCCTCGTACGCGGGATAGGAGACAAGGTCGCGGGACAAGAATGCCCTTTCCGCGCGCAAAATAAAACAAAGTATTTGTCGAGTACGAGTACTCGGCGATGTACAAGAGACGAAGACTTTTGCAACGCAGAGACGGGACTCGATCGCTCCGGAAAGACGTTTGGGAACTCGACGCGTATACGCGAGGAGAAAAAATTCTTGAGAGGAAGTGAGAAATGTAATGGGGAGAGGAGCGCGCACGGTGGTAGAGCAAACAATCGCACGCACTAGAACAAGATACGAGCCTTTCGGACGTACGTGCGTGTCGACGGACGTATCTGGAGGGGGGCGCGACGACGGTAGATACGCTAGGGCATTCTTTATTCGCGGAGATGCCTCGCAACGGATAAAGCTTTCACGGAAGAAGGCTCAATTTTATGGAACTCGTTCCCACACACGGGAACACTCTAGCGTATATTTGAAAACGGGTTTCCAACGAGCGTACGTAGCGCTGTCTGTGTATACACGAATGTCTAAATTATAGTATACGTTCGAGTTGGAACGATCGGAGGACGCGCTCGAGTATCTCTAACGAATCGATCATTTTCGTTCACTTCGCGTAGCCCCGTTTCGTGACTATTCGAAAGCAAAAATCTCTCGGCTGGACATCTCAATAAACAGCGGCGGCCCACGCGAAAACCTCTCTCCCGCGCTCCGTCTCGTCAAACTTTTATCGTAATTTGCAAAGACGGCGAACCGCGCGCGTGTATTCCATCCATGGATTATTCTTTCCGCCCGAATTGTCGGTGCGTGAACGAAAAGAGGCTTGTTTTTTCAGGGCTTGGATCGGGCTCGCTACACGGGGCGTCCGTCTCCCCCGTGCGCCCTGGTAGAATCGCATCCGAGAGTCGAAGGGAGATAGACGAAAAAGTCACGAAAGAATAGCGCGACTCGGCAAGGAGGGTGAAATGACTCACGTATCGCGGAGCAGTTTCGACGTGGCGTACGTCAGGGCGCTAACCCTCCGAATATCGATTTTACAGAGACACTCGCCCTCGCTGTTTCGCTCGAAGCAAGGGGACGCTCTCCCCTCCCCCTTCGAACGAAGCTCGCGTCCAAAAATCTTTTTGTTTTTTTTTTCCTACGGACGAATGTCTCCTTGAGCGGGAAAAATATACAACCACCCGACACGCGTACCTCCGCTGCGTTTTCGGCTATAGAGCTTTGGACGCGATCGATCGATGAGTAATACGAGGCGCTTATGAGACGAACGCACTATTATAGCAAGGTTCGACCAACTCCCGAAACTTGGGAGGGCAAAAAGTAGAAAAAATAAAAAAAATAAAATAAAATAAAAGCGCCACGTTAGTGCTCGGTGGTTATTTGTAGGAGGAACGATTCGAACGCGGCGGCGTCCGCGCGAGTCGCGATTCAATATCCCTGAGAATTTACGACAACTCGATCAATCAACTATTTCTTGCGGCATTGTTGCAACGATGATTCGCCTATACTCACGAAAATCATTCTTAATATTTTTACGTCCCCGTGACATCGATGATACAAGACTGAAACGTGATTGCGCCGGATCGAGAGAAAAAAAACGGCGGGACTTTGTATCGCGGAATCAAAGATAGGTCCTGTCTCAAACTCGGCGGTTCCTTCTTTTTCCGTTCTACAGAGCCGCTGCTGCCGCCTCGTTGCGGCACGTTGCTCTTTCCTCGCTCCAATTAATTATTCATTTTTCTCGTGGGAAAAATACTCGCGTCTCCTTCTTTTCTTTCCGCACGCACATTCGTACCTCATCCCCATCGCTCGTCTCGAATACCGACGAGGCAGAGCGAGAGAGAGAGAGAGAGAGAGAGATAGAGAGTGTACAGGTGCCTCGGGCACGCATCCACACGGTCCAAAAGGAGCGAAAGAGACATTGAAAGAAATACCACACGCGGGGCGAAGCGGAAGAGAGTAAACGGCGATTGAAGAAAAGAAATTGAAAAAAAATCACTCACCGTCGAGTCAAGGACGTTCACAGGTGCGTCAACATTTTCTTGGAATATTATCCAATTGTTGAATAAGCGAGCATTCGTTTGCAACGGGTCTCTCGCGAACTTGGCTTTTCTCCTGTAACAATTTGTTTTGTTTCAAGTTTTTCTAGAGCGGACGATAAGCCCGAAAGATCGTGAATAATACAAGTAATAAAAATTGAGGAGGACGCGGCGGCGACAATACGAGGAGAGAACGAAACCCGACGAAGCACTTTGGTCGAGTGTTGGCGCACTACTACGCGCGTTACGCGGTTTCTGCCGCCGCGACGACCACACTCGCGCATCGTTACTCTACCAACACGCGCGTCAATGGGTCGTCGTCGTCGTCGTCGTCGTCGGTATCGATAGCTTCTTTTTGTAGTTTACCTATGCGCCGCGGTTGCGCCTCCCGTTGTTCCAACTGCGCCGGCGCGCGGCCCACACCTTGCTTGACCACATTTCTCGTGTACAGATGCGCGGGGCTCGGCGGCCATATTCGTTTCTCGGCTAACGTGCTCCGCATACGGCGGACAAAACAACACAACGCAACCATAACACCGAGAGAGAGAGACACTGTGCACGAGTTGCCGCCGTGTCAACCATACCGAACCCTTCACTCTCCGCGTATCTATTAATAATTTATCCCTCGAGTTTTCGGCGGTTGGATCAATATTTTTTCGATTCGCGTCAAACGGAATATCGATAGAAATCGTTATTCGACAGAAATGACGATTAAGGATGAAAAAAAATTTGCCAATTGGGTATTGTACCGCTTAAGTTGTGCGCTGGCTTGTGCTTGAAAAAAATAACTCGTAAGCTCGGGGGAAATGACGGATCGAGTCGTCGCATAGGTTTTTACGGTGTAACGAAGGTTTGTCATATGTCGCGGCACATACGGTACTGATGAAAATATTTATTATCACAAACTACGTAATCAATCGTACAGGGTAATATGATGATAAAAAGTTTAGCGAAAATCTTTTATAGTTATATGTATATCTTGTAAAATGCGAGACATTTGGGCCCTCGAAATGTTCATACGCGATCAAAATGTAATATTATTTTTGTAAAGCTTGCGTACAGATCTATAATGGTATTGCGTCGCGATCAATTTTCACCCAAAATTGCACTCTTTCGCGACTATATTGTATTCTTCGTTCGCACGTAATATCCGCTTTTAGTCATCATTCGTATTTTGCGTGCGTCTGTGTGTTAAATGTATCATTTCGTATATCGATCGGCACGACACGACGGTACACAACGAATACGTGTATATAGTTGTTCATCTATGTATATATATATATATATATGTATAAATATGTATATAGATCGAAAAGATTTCGTTTGGACAAAGGCACCTTTTGAAAATAGATCCACTTAAAAGTTACGTTAAAATTATATATTGCATTACGAAACTACTATGTACATAATTGATGGTTTAGCGTTTTATCCGATTCGGTACCGTAGTGTTTTTTTTTCTTTATTGTCTCTTTCCGCGCTTTTATTTCGCTCGAAGGCGCCTGAACGACGTCATCGTGAAAGAAAAGAAAACGTCTACCCTCTTGTATACGTATATATGTATATAGACACGGAGAAACATTGAGTTTTTATTTTTTCGATAAAAATTTCACGTGCGTGCGTCAGTTGCCATTGTGTATATCTATGTATAAATACGCACACACATTTTTCCGCTATTCGAACTGTAAGTCTGTAACGACCTTCCGTGCTCTCTTGACTTTCCCCTCTTCGTATAAATTGCATATCTAAAATCATTACATCGATTCGTCTAACGATTGAAACGAGAAAAATTCTTAAACAATAACAGAGTATACAACGACTACGTTCCGCAATAATTACACGACAATTTTGCACCGCTAGTATTTGCGCGACAGATCGGATTGTCTTAAACGATATTGACACGGTAAAGATATAAGAAAAAGGCACGTGTAATTTGGTCCCAAACGAATAGATTTTGCTCGTTTCTTCGAATTTTGCAATATATATATATATATATATATATTGACTTGTTAGCGTCCGGATCACGTCCGCGATGATTACCCGTTTTAGCGTTCTCATCATTAAATACCACCATCGCGCGGTTGTTAGCTGCCAGAGACGCATACTTTGACGATCGTACGCTACTACCAGATCTCACTCGAATCGTAAAAAAATATCTCGGGTCTCACTCACCCACCCACCTACCTACCTACCTACTTCCCTCCCTCCCTCGCTCCCTCTCTCTCTCTCTCTCTCTCGCTCTGCCGCAGAATCAAAATGACTCGCGCATGTTCCTCTCGGATAAGGCACGCTTGTTCGAATCCGACCGACTCTCGACGCGACGTACAATTTAGTATTGAAGGGGTAGTAGGGGTGTAAAAAAAACGAAAAAAAAAATTGAAACATCGGCCTCGTTGTGTCGAGATTGAAGATATTCTCTATGATTTTCATCACATATGGATGGTAGCAGCGGTGTATCGTGCCTCGCCTCGTCGCCAGCTCCATTGACTCGGTCGATACTGCGGATTGTAAGAGGAAGTTGTGTCTCGGTAATAGAGCAATTTGGTCGAAGAAAAAATCTAGCGGAAGGAAGACGTATGTTTCAATGGGCCTTACCCTGATCAACATCTGTCCCGAAGCACTGTGAGGATTGCGATAAGCGTAGCCGGCCCAAGCCACCAGACCGGTTATTAACGAAACGACGAGAAGTATACCGATGATTCCGGATACTCCCATGTTCTTCATGTGACTGGCGGCTGCAATTGTAAATTTGACGAATATTACGAAAGAAATAGACTGGACGGAAAGGGGTTCGCGCGATCGAAAGAACTTACTGTGTTCGAGAAGAGTGGGATCGGTGGGTTGGTTACTGTTCGAGTCGAGCCTCGTTGGCAGAATAACCTCGTCGCTGGAAAGGCGACCCCCGGCATTGTCGCGACTATCCGAATGATCGATATAGGCTGTAGGTGTCGCCGGGCAGCTGTCTTTGTCCTTGATGTTGCGCTGTTCGCATCCCTTCTCGAGCCAATCTTGCCTGTGGCGGAAGGTCCCGGTGCTGCATCGATGCAGATCCGGACACCACTTGCAATCGAATTCGGGCACCTTTGTCAGGCAGTCGTTGCAATTTTCCATCTCCAGGCAGGTTGGGAGTGCTCGTAAATAAATAACGGTCCAGTTTCGAATCTCTTGCCGATTAAAGTTGACGCGATGATACTCGTAGATGGTTTTTCTCCGGACAACTGAAGGGGACAAGTCGTTGAGTAGAAAATTCGTTGGGCAGAGGCGCGTGCGCGCGGTACGCCAACGAGTACGGGCGAGACGAGCTTTTTATAGAATTGGAGAAGGGCCAAGAGACTGGTCCACCATTGGCTTGTAGAATTTTGAAAAATTCAATATACTCTTTTCGGTGTAGAGGAGAGCACTTACAGAAAATGGTCCGATCCATTATGTAAGCGTCGCTGAGGCCAACTTTAACGGGATGAGCGGTATCCTCGATGGCCTCGACCGTCAACGGAATCTTGGAATACACGAAAACGATGTTACCGTTGTCGTAGAGAGTCGCCTGGAAGGTGAAACCTCCGGCTTCCGGTCGATCCTGAAGCACTACCCGCTCCCACTCGACCGTGAACGCGGTGCCTGTAACCGATCGGCGGTATACGGATGTAGTATTATTCGTTGGAAAAGAGAGAGAGAGAGAGAGAGATTCGAGAAAAAGCATAATCGGCACCATTGTCGGCGTATTTGACCCAGCTGTCGTTGGATATACGAGTGTCAAAGTTGGCCATCAGAGGAGCAATGTACTGCGTGGCAGCGAGCCAACTGTGAACGTACTCTCCGGTGTACAAAAAACCTCCCGTCGCGATAGTGATGTTGCGTACTTTGTGGCCGTAGAATGGAAAATCGAATTTAAGTTTGACCGTCTGAAATGAAAAAAAGAAAAGCTTCGTATCGATCGATTCTCGCGGCCCATGAAAAAAAAAAAAAAAAAAAAAAAACCCCCATACGACAAATGATTTTACTTACGGCGGCTCTTCTGTGACTCTTACTGAGCAAATCGTTGACCTGACGATCCGGATGATTGTCCATGTCGACCCAATACATTTTCGCGACGTTCTCGTCGCTGAAGAATGTGCTGTTATAATACTGATGCGTATCCTCTTCGGTCTTGGTTATATTATTCTGCGCGAGTGTGTTGTTGGTTACATCGGAAAACTTGGTTATCGCTATATCGCCGAGTTCGCCGTCGGTCGAATTGCTCGATTGCACGCTCGCGATGTTCTTCTTGCCCGTTGTCACCTCCTCCTTTCCTTTTTCATCGATTTGTCCGGCTTTGCTCGCGGTGCTGCCTTGTTTTTTCGTAGGTTCAGTGCCAGCGGCGGCGGCGGCGGCGGTGGTGCTCGTCGCAGATTGGGCGACGGTAGCGTTCGCGACACCGGTCTCGACTTTCGTCGCGCTTCTCTGGCCAGGCTTCTCCCATTGAGTCTGATTTGCCCAAACGTGAATCTGTGGACAAGAATGAGAGGGATGGAGATCGGGCCAAAGGATACGCGGTGCGCGCGACAAGAGGCAAGAGAAAAATCTAGGCAGAGCTTTCAAACCGGTTGTCCATTGGCCGGATTCATCGGATTCGAGACTATGATGCTTGTGATCTTCGGAGCCTTTGATGTTTCGATATTGGGCGTGCTCGCGGTAGTTTCGGCAGCCTCGTTCTTTCCTACAGGCATGGGCGGCGGTCCCCCCGTCGAGGCGTCATCGAGGAGCGTCGTTAGCTTATCGGTCGAGTACGTCACGTTTGGCGAATTTGTTTCGGTCTTGATGACCGGTGGCTCCGCCGTACCTTTCGCTTCGTCAACGGCGGGCTCTTTTCCCGCGTAGCGACGTTGCCTCTCCGAGCTCTCGAATTCGTTCCTACCGACGAGGCTGCTGTAACTCGGCCTCTCCCTCGGCGAGTTTCGCGACGCGACATCGTAATCGTAGTAGGATAAATCTGTAACGACAATCGACAAACCGCATACAATCGCACGGGCATACAATATTCGTAGACACACCGGTGGGATCCGACGTATAGTTATCGAACGCCCCCCCCCCCGGAGGGCAACGTCCTCGGGCTTTGCAAAGTGACTCGAGCGAGCGAGACTAGCGGCAGGCGGTTATACCGCGAGCGTGTACGCAAGGAGGAGGTGGCGAGTATCCGCGAAGAAGCCACGGGGAGCTCCCTCTCCCGAGCGCGTCCATACGCGCCTGCCTCTCCCTCCATTCCTTGCCGCAAATTCTCGCTAGATTTTTGTGATCGCGAGCGCCACTTACTGTGTTCGAGAAGAGTGAGATCGGTGGGTTGCTTACCGTTCGAGTCGAGCCTCGTTGGCAGAATAACCTCGTCGCTGGAAAGCCGTCCCCCCCCCGCATTGTCGCGAGAATCCGAATGATCGGTATAGGCTGTAGGAGTCGCCGGGCAGCTGTCTTTGTCCTCGATGTTGCGCTCTTCGCATCCCTTCTCGAGCCAATCTTGGCTGCGACGGAAGGACCCGGTGCTGCATCGATGCAGATCCGGACACCACTTGCAATCGAATTCGGGCACCTTTGTCAGGCAGTCGTTGCAATTTTCCATCTCCAGGCAGGTTGGGAGTGCTCGTAAATAAATAACGCTCCAGTTTCGAATCTCTTGCCGATTAAAGTTGACGCGACGATACTCGTAGATGGTTTTTCTCCGTAAAACTGAACGAGACAAGTTGTAGAGTAGAAGAATCGTTGGTCAGGAGGGTAGGCCAACGAGTACGGGCGAGAGACGAGCTTTTTATAGAATTGGAGAAGGGCCAGAGGACTGATCCAGCATTGGCTCGTAGAATTTGGAAAATTCAATATACTCTTGTCGGTGTGGAGGAGAGCACTTACAGAAATCGTTCCGATCCATTGTGTAAGCGTCGCTGAGGCCAACTTTAACGGGATGGGCGGTATCCTCGATGGCCTCGACGGTCAACGGAATCTTGGAATACACGAAAACGATGTTACCGTTGTCGCGGAGAGTCGCCTGGAAGGTAAAAGCTCCGAGTTCCGGTCGATCCTGGAGCACCAGCCTCTCCCACTCGACCGTGAACGCGGTGCCTGTAAGAGATCAGCGGTATACGGATGTATTATTATTCGTTGGAAAAGAGATAGAGAGATTCGAGAAAAAGCATAATCGGCACCATTGTCGGCGTATTTGATCGAGCTGTCGTTGGATAAACGAGTGTCAAAGTTGGCCATCAGAGGAGCAATGTACTGCGCGGGAGCGAGCCAACTGTGAACGTAATCTCCGGTGTACAAAAAACCTCCCGTCGCGATAGCGACGTTGCGTACTATGTGGCCGTAGAATGGAAAATCGAATTTCAATTTGACCGTCTGAAATGAAAAAAGAAAAGCTTCGTTTGACATCGACTCTCGCGGCCCATGAAAAAACCATACGAGCAATGATTTTACTCACGGCCGTCGCTCTTCTGTGACTCTTATCGAACAAATGGTTGACCCGACGATCGGGATGATTGTCCATGTCGACCCAATACATTTTCGCGACGTTCTCGTCGAGGAAGAAGGTGCTGTTGTAATACCGACGCGTATCCTCTTCGACCTTGGTTATATGGTTCTGCGCGAGTGTTTTCTTGCTCAGATCGGAAAAAACGTGAATCTGTGGACAAGAGTGCGAGGGATGGAGAACGGGCCAAAGTATACGCGTGTGCGCGCGACGAGAGGAAGAGAAACATTTAGGCAGATATCTTTCGAACCGGTTGTCCATCGGCCGGATTCTTCGGAGACTCTGGTGTTTCGATGTTGGGCGTCCTCGCGGTATTTTCGGTGCTCGCGCTCTTTCCTACAGGCGTGGGCGGCGGTTCCCGTGTCGAGGGGTCATCGAGAATCGCCGTTAGCTTGCCGCTCGAGTACTCGACGTTTGCCGAACTTGTTTCAGTCTCGATGACCGGTGGCTCCGCCGTCGCTTTCGCTTCGTCAACGGCGGGCTCTTTTCCCCCGTAGCGACGTTGTCTCTCGGAGCTCTCGAATTCGTCGTTCCTATCGACGAGGCTGCTGTAACTCGGCCTCTCCCTCGACGAGTTTCGCGACGCGACATCGTAATCGTAGTAGAATAAATCTGTAACGACAATCGACAAACGCGCCCATACGTCAAATAATTCTCAATATTCCGACAAGCCTCGCGCGATCTTACTCGAATTATTTGCCAAGCACGGTTTTTCATTTTTTTTGTTTGTCAGCCGCGTGCGCGGGCATGCAATATTTGTAGACACACGGGTGGGATCCGGCGTATAGTTATCGAACGGCTGCGGAGGGCAACGTCCTCGGGCTTTGCAAAGAGACTCGAGCGAGCCAGACTAGCGGCAGGCGGTACCGCGAGCGTCTACGTACGGAGGAGGTGGCGAGTATCCGCGAAGAAGCCACGGGGAGCTCCCTGCTCTCCCGACCGCGTCAATAGGCGCCTCTCCCTCCTCCTCCTCCTCCTCCTCCTTTTCTTGCCGCAATTTCTCCCTAGATTTTTGTGATCGCGAGCGTCGGGGGCGAATCGCGTCTTTTCGGCCACCTCGGAAACGGTGGGCGTACGTTCCAACCGTCTCGCTCTCCCTCGTGCGCCTCTCCTCTCTTTCTTCTATTTTCTTTTGGTATAGGCGGGGGAGATCGAGCAGGCACGCGTGGTGAAAGCGAGTCTATGAGAATCGAACGAGACTCCCCCGTTCGCGATTGCGGGAGTATATCATCATCGACTCTCTCTCTCTCTCTCTCTCTCGCTACGATATTTGGATAAATTTCACCGCGGACTTCTTTCAATCGCGTCTGACTGATAGTTCCCGAACACGAATAACACCTTTTCCTCGAATATTTTGAGAAAAGAGTTACGCCATCGATGAGAGAGAAAGTCAATCGTCAATAATAGAAATGAATGGGGGCGATTGAAATCGTGAAAATACTTTTCCTCTTATTTATTGGTGCATACGTATACGCGGATACAGTCGAGTTTCCTATCCAAAGAGTTGCATATAGTGAATTATCGTATTCGTTGAGTGATTCCGAGATGTGGGTTTTTTTTTCTCTCACAAAAACTACTTGCTTCTTTCTTCCTTCGTATTCCCTCGAAAGGAAAAAAGTGTCGAGTTTGTTGCAGTGTATTATAGCCGTTGGTGGTCAAGTACCGTTACCGACTCTCAGCTATCGATAATCGTTATATCAAACGTACGTTTTCGAACAATTTTTCAACGTCTACTCATAAATATACGTATTTTCGAACATTCGATTGTTGCATCAAATGTTTTTCTCACTCTGTAATATTATTTTCCATAACTTTTTTCACTCGCTCAATAAACGCAAGACGAATTGGCAAAGTCGCGAATCGTGAAACATGACAATGCTCGAGTCGACAGAAGCAGTGTCGCGAAGACGTAGAGACAGACGCGCGCCCGTGTTCTTAAGCTCAAAATCGGCCCGAGGCGACCTGTCAAAGATGAATATCTGTCAGAGTTGAAAATTCTTTCACTGGAAACGAAAAGTCTGTGCCTGTAATCTGGAAGAAAACAAAAACTTTTTTGTTTTCCTACAATTTTCTTTCTTCCTAGAAATTTATCGAAACTTATCAGCATACATCTCAAAGTGATATTTAGTCATTGACGGATTGAGAGAATAAGAGAAAATAGTATTGCTCGTTAATTATCTTGACCAAGCAGTTTCCTCGTGGGCATAATTACGCGAATGGGGATAAGGTAGGTGGCCCTTGTGCGACCTACGACGTTGCCCTGTTTGCACCGCCTAATATTTAGCGTGCTCGATTTTCGCGCACAAGTTGACGATTAAAAAGAGTAATAATTTCACGATGGTGCTGTGAATGCTCATTTTTACGGTGCCAAAGGTTGGTCCGATAATTTCCGATAAGTCCGGAAGCTTTTTTTTTTTTTTTTTTTTTTTACCAGATACAAATAATGTAGTGAAAAATGATCAGGAGGTTTTATACATGCGTTACGAGATTAGCCCACGAAAGGCCAATTTTTCTTTCGCGTCAAAAAACGCTAAAAACTGTGCATCGTATTGAAACTGCAGAGAATAATCGGCAAGGGTGTTGTATACTTGCGGACAAAATTTCAGCTCGGTGGTAGCATTTTGACCTGGTCCCGTAACAATCTTAAAGCTGATAAAGAAAAGTGTGACGTGTCCTGTGCCGGGATTCTCTAACGTTTTAGCGACAGTTTTCGTTATCGTTAACTAGCGGACAGCCAATGAGAGCTGCCCCTTCTTCTGTAATCATTTGTGCGATTGGCTGTCGCTAGCTAACCATAAAACGAAAACTGTCGCTGAAAACGTTATAGAATCCCGGCACTGGACGATGATGATGGGGCAAATAGAGAATCGATCGCCGTATGCAAGAGAGACAATGACTGAGCGAGGCTTCCGTTTGAAAGATGCGAGGCAAAATAAACGTGACGCAGACACGCCCTTTGCGGATTCAATAATTACCCAAGATCTTCGTACGATCGTACAAGCATCGTTTGCGCAAACGGCCAGTGTTATCGAAAAAACGAGACGTACGAGACTTAATCGTTACACCCGACAAACGTAACTTATTCTTCGATACGATAAAAGTCTATAGTCGATAAAATGACCTGGTACGTAAACAAATTTCAAGTTTGGAAAAAATTTGAAAAAAAAAAATAATAAAAATATCTATTGCGAGAAGAGCGAGACCGGTCAGCTTCGGACTTGGCGGTTGTAGAAAAGTTGGATGAGTCGCAGGAGTCGAGATAAGTGAGCGATACGATTCGAGCGGTCTCCGATGACCCGGCGCTAATTGCCGGGGTTCGCGCCGATGACGTCCGACCGACCGAGAGAGAGAGAGAGAGAGAGAGAGAGAGAGAAAGGGAGGGGAAGACATTCGACGGATCGTATACCGGGTATAACGTCTCGAATGTTCCCAAAAAGAAATGAAATTTTGCGAGATTGGGTTGCTCGCGGCTGCAAAATTTCCAAGGCGCAGCCGATGAACCAACGAACGAAAAAGAGAAGCGTTTTTTTTTCTTTTAGCTTTCGGCTACGTGCTGCGCTTGCTGCTTGGTAGAGAGCGAGAGAGAGATAGAGATACGAGACGGGACCCGGTCGAGTATCCCGCGCGCGACCTTGGAGCGGAATGTCCGAGAGCGGAGGTCGCGCACGCGGCCGCCGCTCGCGAACCCCGCGTCGCTTCGAATGGCGTGCATTTTATATTTTCGATAGCTCGTCGTTGCTTCCGAAATCATACGTCTGTACGGGCGCGACATTTTTTTCGGGAAAGGACAAACTTTTTGTTTTTCCTCCGCCACTGCGTGCATCGTCGCGACAGCACTTGGATCGTAACTCTTACACACGAATGATCATTTTTCTGGCGTCCTCGTGCTTCGCGATAAAACTTTTTCCATGAGCTGGCTCACTCGCTGCTCTCGTAACGCGATCTGCGACGAGATATCTCCGGAAACGATTATGTATATCATTCGCGGCTGTTATACACACACACACACACACACACACTCGCAGAGAGACACATATATATACTCGCGTTTTACGCGACACGTAGCGCGATGGGCACAAAAATGATACCACCTTCCATTTTATCCGATTTTTTTTACTTTAAAATCATTAAAATACCAGACATTTTTACAACTTTTCGCTCTTACGAGTCGTGTCAATAGGTTTATTTTCATATTCGCAAAAAAAAAAAAAAAAAAAGAAACACTTTTGTCGAATGAAGTTTGCCTTGTATTGTATAAAAATGTTTGGAAATACGTATAGAGAAAAAAAGACCGTTTCTTCATTCATTACAAAAGAGTTAAAAATCAATATTTCCAAAGGACGGTTAGTATTTGGTATGGGCCCCTTGAGCATTTATCACTGCTCGGAGTCATCTAGGCATACTCTCGGACGAGATTTCCTTCAGGGCCGCAAAATGATTATCTTTGTCGATCACATTTGTTTCGTCGATGCCCTCATCCAGGATTGACCATAAATTTTCTGTGCGATTGAAATGGGGTAATCGTGGAGGCTATTCAAGAATTTTTATCTCGTTGGATTTGACAAAAACGGGTTGTTTGGGTTTTTGTCCCTGAATGCTTGGGGTCGTTGTCCTGTTGGAAAATAAAATCCTCTTCCAATCCAACCCGAAGAAGCAAGTACGTTTCCAAATTTTCATTGAAAATACCAATGTATTTATCCGCAGTCATTGGTTTTTTTTACCGATTCGCCTAGGCCCGACCAAGCAAAGCAATCCCAAACCATAATATTACCATCTCTGTTTTTCACAGTTTGCTAACCGTGACGCTCTTGGTGTTCTTCCTCGGGTTTTCTCCGCTCTCTCAGTCTTCTTTTTCTATCGGGCAATTCAAATGTACTCTCCTCAGACCAAATAAGCATTTTCCAAAACGGCTTGTCCGAAAATTATTTGCAAGTAAGGAGGATTTTTTCTTCTTCCAACGCTGTTCAATACAAAGCCGTTTACTAGCAAATCGGCTATGGAAATTAGCATCGCAACCTCCACGCTGAATCGCGTTCTATGCGACATATTTGATCGAAGCTTTTCTCAAATAGTCCGTAACGTTAAAGATGAATTTTTCTTGCATTCCCGCAGAATACGGGAATCGTTTCGTAGTCGGCCATTTCTTTCCTCTTCCTCCCCTGTCCGCAAAATAGAACCAGTCTCGCAAAACATTTTCCGGACTTTCTCCACTTGAGTTCGGATTCGAGAACAAACTTGTCTTCCAGACATCTCGACGCGCAATTTTTGTTCGGGTATGCACGCACGCACGCGCACACTCTACAAGGACTTTTCGTATATTCGCTCCGCACCGCAACGTGTTTCCTCCTCTAGCGGTAAATTTCACACGCCCTCGGGAAGGCGAACTAAGGAAAGGGGTGAGGGGTCGCGACGACCGCGACGACCGAGGGGAAGGAAGACACCGTCGCAACACGGCGGCGACGCGAGGGGGCACAGAGAGACTCAAATAAACGCGTCGTTGCTGTAGACGCGCATCAGCGTCTCGACAAAAGTCGGGCGTTTCTCGCGCGTATGAGTAGCCAAAGTAGACGATTCGTGGCTGATGCTGCTGCTTCGTTACTTAACCGAGAAAGAGTGAAAGAAAGGCGAATATGCGGGAGGTTGAATAGAGCGCGGTCGTTCAGGCCCTTCCACCACGTACGTTGCAACGGCGTGTGTCGCACTTCCGGTTCCCGGGCGTACAAGGCAACGCGCCGGTACAGATACCACCGTGCTTCGACGCGGTCGGGCGAATACGCGCGCACGCTCTCTCTCTCTCTACGCCTGTGTGCTATAAAATATTGTGCAGGAGGCACAACGCGGCGCTCGCGAGTGGGGCTAATGGATTCGCGCGCATCCGAGACACTTGGCGGTTCCGTCGCTGCTTCGCATTAGAAAAATAAAATCCAATTTTTCGGTTGAGCCACATAGATGTAACGTCTCAAACGCGCATACGTATATATCAACGGTTATTGCGCGCGCACGTCTCTCGAGAAAAAGTCGACGGTTCGTTTTTTGTACTCGGAGTATTCAGTCTCGGTCCAAGAGACTCGAAATATTCATCAAGTGCGATAAAAATATTAATATCGAGCAACAACGTTTCGAATTTGTAGCAGGGAGGGAGGGAGGGAGAGGACAATGACCGGACGCGGCGACAGTTGTTCGCTCAGAGGAATCGAGCGCCGGAACGATCGCGGGACGAATTCGACACGGTCGACGAGCACGAGCCCATTCGAAGATACACCCCCCCCGCGCGCACTGCTGCCGGTCGTTGCGTATTTTTCCCGTCGAATCGGAAATCCGTATCGTCGATGCGCGCTATACAGCGCTCAAATGTCGATGGGAAAAAACAAAAGAAAACAAAAAAAGGACCCCGACGACTCTATCGTACGGGGGATACACGGGCAAATCCGAACCGATAATATATCCCCGGGTGATGCTCCTCTTTTCAAACGCTCCACCAACCAAGGGTGTAGACCGTTTAAAGGCGTTGCCGACTTTGACACGCCGAATTGGCGTTTTTATTCTCTCTCGGCGCGACAAGCTCGCATCGGCGCCGCGAAAAAATGAAGAAAAAACAATTGAAACTGCGGGGGGAGGTGCAGGATGCGGAGTCGATCCTATGGGAGAGCAACGAACTCGCAATTGCGTCGCGCGTACGTACGGGCTGCTCTATCTTCGTTTTACTCTGGATTAAAGTATACGCAATCGCGAGATCGAGAGTCGTTTTCCGATCCGTCGTGTCAAGGTCGCGAATATCCTGCCCCATTTCCGCATCGCTTGTACCGGAACGATACGCGTTCCGCGTGAGAAAAATTTTCGTGCCGAAGGGACGCGCCGCCGCTCGACTCGTTATCGCTTCTACACATTGAGAGAAGCCATCGACGACGAGCAGAGTTTGTAAAATCATCAATCGCGCGCTCGAACAAATATCCCGTGACTGTATCTCTGTTTGTCCTTGAAGGAGCGCTCATACCGCGCGCGCGCGAGAGAGAGAGAGAGAGAGAGAGAGAGAGAGAGAGAGAAAGGGGAAGTGAGAGGTGTTGATTGATTGCGTAGTCTGAAACCCAAAGTGCCAAAAGTATACAATGCAGAGTTCTTGAAAGATACAATGCAAGCAAAAGCATGAATCGATAAGATACAAAGTTACATAAAGTTAATTTAAATAAACATTTATTCAAATAAAGTTTAAGTTATCATGCAGAGTAGTAGAAAGTTGTAGACCGTATTAGCCAAGAGCCTTGAGCCGGGCCCTTGAAGCTTCGAGAGTAGCAGATTGTCGTAAGATCAGGGCTCAGAGAGTTCCATAACGAAGAAGCAGCTACGGTGATAGACTTTCGGTAGGCTTGAGTGCGGAAACCAAGGATCGTACAGTCGGATGAGTGAGCTTGTCGTCTCTCCTCGGTGTTACGAGACGTTTCGCGGCAACTGGCATCGCGATTAGGTCCGATAAATATTGCGGCGTCGCGTCGTACGGAGGTGAGTGGCGGCGTAAACGAGTGGAAGCAGCGGTAGTCGATACGCGGGAGAAGGAGCGACCTGATCAGAAAGTCACGGACCTCGCGAGTAAGACGGCTATAAGGGAAGGGTCTCGAGTCTGTGAACCGTGCGCGACAAATCCTGGGGGAAATCTTGATAAAATGGTCTCGCCACGAGAGGGTGTTACCGATGCTGCTGACACCTAGGCGTGTGATCCTTTCGGTGAGCGGAACGATCACGGTGTGTGACGGTGCGCCATCGGCAATCGAGGACGGTGGGCACTATAGATAAATATGGAGATGGTCGGCACAAAGACTGTGCTTACGCAGTAGGATAGACCGCCTCCCGTGTCACCGACGAAGATGGATCAGAGCGGAGAACCGAGCCAGAGCGAAGCTCTGTTCCCGGAACGAACTTTGCCCTTGACGAATGCGAACTGCCTGAGATATTTACCTCCACGGTAGGACGCGAGCCACCGGCTAGCGGAGCCGGACAAGTTCGGCTCAGGGAACTTGAGGAGGAGCTGCTCGTGCCTCGCACGGTCAAACGCTTTGGAAAAGTCGCGAACGCAAGCGTAATGGTCTATGGCAAGCCCCCGGGCATCCTCAGTCATACGCGTAGCGAGAGAGCAAGAAAGGGAGAGCGCGCGCGAGAGAGAGAGAGAGAGAGAGAGAGAGAGAGAAGGAGACAAACGTCGGCTGCTACGTCAACGCGTTTATTGACCGATCGAACGATCCCACACAAGAGACACGTGTTACAAAAGAGCGACAAAAAGATTGTTCGTTTCTACCGACGTGACTCCGAGGACGAGTGAAATGTCGAGTCGCAGCGGGCGGCCTCGCTTCAAGGTCAAAGAGAACATCTCTTAGACACCCCGGTTACCGCCGCTACATTTTAAAGCCGCTGAAAAAATGCGACCGCGCGGCTGAAAAAATAGCTACGATTTGACGAATTATTGAACTCGGCACCGTGTGTGACAATCGGGATTCGTAACACCGTTATCAAATTATTTGTTTTTGATAGCGAATTTGTTCGAAAATTGGGCACACGAAATATTAGGTTGTGCAAACATGGCAACGTCTTGGAAGGCACAAATGACAACTACCTTATCCACATTCGGTAATTATGCCCGGAGATCTCAAACTACTTGACAAGAAAAATTGACGAACAATAATATTTGCTCGTATTGTCTGAATTAGTAATAATTACTCAATATTTATGTGAGATCTATATTCAGAAATTATGGCTTTCTATAAATTTCTAGGAAAAGACAAAACAGCCGAATTTTGTCAAAGGTTAAACGTTTTTTTTTTCCCCCATAATATCGGGTCATTATGAAAGTTTTTGATTTCTTTCATATTATAGACCGCCAGAACTCATCCTTTGGAACGATTTTTTTTTGTCACTTTGACCGATATTCATCGTTGACAGGTCGCCTCGGGCCGATTTTGAGCTTAAGAACACGGGCGCGCGTCTGTCTCTAACTTTGCGACATTTCTGCCAATTTGAGCATTATCGTACACGACGATTGTCGATTCGTCTCGCGTTAATTGAACGTGAAAAACATTATAGAGAATAATAATAGAGGATTATTTTGTAGCCAAGAGTTGGTAACGGGCAATCGGCTCCGTGGACAAGCATAGCCTCGTTATTATTTCAAATTTCTGATAATAACGTTACGATAGTTGGTTGTACGGCAGATGCAATTGGGCATTTGATAGGCGGTGCAAGAGTACAAGGCGCGCTCGCGATGCCAGGTATCTCCTGGCACGAAGAGGAGAGAGGCTACTCGTTTTTTCTTCTATTTTTACGCGTCTTACCATCTCTCAATGAGGGCTCGATAACTCAGCGGCACGAGAGCGTCCCTCTTTTCATTGGCCCGCTACTCTCGTTGGTCGCGGTGAGGCGCGAACTCGTCTAGGAGCGAGCACACGAAAGAAAAAAGAAAAAAAAAAAGAAAAAAAAGAGTCGCGCGGTCAAGCCGGAAACGCGTATTCCGCGAGGCCGTGAATGAAAAACTTTTTTGAGACGCGTGGATCGGTCGCGTGATTCGCGAGGTAGAAAATAAAAATGAACGCTCGGGCGCGCGACGTCTGTCTATTGTCTGTTTCCGTCGAAGAAAAACCGATCCGCGGCGCGCTGACGAGCGAGGCCCGCGTACTCCGTAGCGTGTCTGCATACTCGCGAGCGTGTGTACGTTGAGGACTGACACATCTTTTTTCGCCATCCTCGTCCATACTATATTCTACGAACGAACCGATGAAATCGAAAAATTGATTTTTCATCGATTCTCAAAGATTCGACGGACAATCTTTTTCTACAGCGCATGCACGAGAGCGTGCCTGCCTATTGTTTCAGCCACTGCTGCACATATTCCTAACACATCGGAGCTCTGTGTCTCCCGGCAGTTGCGTGCCTTTGTTTTCTCTACACGAATATATATATATACACACACATACACGCGCGGCGCGAACACTGAGGCGGTGACAAGTGGTGCGTGGGTACGGAGGGATGAGTCATTGCTTCGCTCGCTGCAAACTCGCACGAGTTTGTGAAAGACGGGTTCGGTTGGAAACGCGATCGATAGACAGCCGCATCGAGAGCTTTTTACCTTCTCGTCTATATTGCGAGTTGTATCCGAAGAGTATAACGCATGTCGCTCGGTATTCAACGCCCGTTGACTCTGAGCGCGTCGCAACATTTATTTATTCCTTAAAACCCATTGCGATCTCGCGATACGTTAATTTCCGATTGCGACTCACGTCTCGACGATTCGACAAGCGAGACGTGAAAAAGGGTCTCTTGAACTTGTTCTCTCTGGTCGCGCCTTTCTCCGTCCTTGACGGACAACCCTCTGTATACAGAGGGAAACTCGGCAGTGCTCGCGGCGACGCACGTGTCGTCTCGAAACGAGAAAAAATTGAAGGAAAACATAATAAAAATAAACTTTCTTTATACGCCCGGAAAAACATGGCAACGATGGCTTGGTAGGCATCGTTTTCACAAGTTTTTATTTTCTTTTTTTTCTTCCTGTCTCCTCCGCACGGACGGGAATGGCCTTGCGCGCGGCGCTGTGTAGTCGCCGAGTTCTCGGCGCGGCGTGATACCACCTCCTACAATATAAACAGGTGCTTCGTAATATGTACGGCGTAGCTCTATCGACAATTTGCAATAGCGTACCGATCGAGAGGTAATCAGAGAGTAGATATTGCACAACTTTATTAGGCTGCGTTATTGGCTCTGGGCGATGAGATCGCCTTGGATACGAGGAAACACGCGGCGCTTGATATTTTCTTATTTTTCATGTCCTTTGCATGTGCGATATATCGAACAAGAGTCGGGAAAAAAGGCACGATTGTAGTCATTTGGTAAACAACTACAGGAGAAATTATAGGCGGGTTAACGTCCAAGGGGGGAAATTGTAAACGTCGCGAGTATATAATACGACGAATGTGCCACGAAGGCTCGCGTATCTGTCTCTCGAAGCGTAAATAAATTTTCCTCTCTCTCTCTCTCTCTCTCTCTCTTCATCGCTCCATCTCCCGTGACCTTCTCTCGATTCGACAAACACGAGGATGTACATTTTCGTGACACATTATACGTGTTCCATTTGGCCAGCGAAGCTCACGATAATAATAATTATTTACTTTGTTTCGGCACTCTCGATTTCACGAAACCGTGATAAATCTTTCGAGCGAACACAGCGAGTCTACGTGGAGGAAAAAGAAAGACTTACCAGATTGGGCAGCGACCAACGAGGATCCGAGTAAAATGAAGGTCAACTGGATGACGAGCAGGAGATGAAACGCTTTAAACCTATTGGCCAGCATAGCGTACCCATCACACGCCATATTTCGAAAGAACGGGGGAGTTGCGATAACCACCGTCTTTCAAGCGTTTACGTCTCACACGTCGTCGTCACTACTACTACTACTACTACACCACACCGCCACCGACACCACCACCACCACCACCACCACCACCACCGTCACCGCCGCTCGCTCTCCCGAGTACTCTTTCTTTACCGTCTCGTTGAATACGTTGTTCTTTTTGTTTCAACCCACGTTCACCTCGTTTATCGGTGCGCGACACGCAACGAGGAAGAAAAATGTCTATCTCGAGGGAGGAGTGCCGCAAATTGCGCTTTACCGCGAAAGATGCACCAAACTCGTTATCACCGCAACAGCCCGGGCCAATATTTATATTTTCAAAGATGAAACGTTGCTGTTTCGTCCAAGGATTTGGTATTGCGCGGCGATTAACACCGAGGATCCCGTTGTTTTCTTCCACAGAGCCTCGCACGTACGTAATTATATAGATTCGTATCGAGAGATACACGCGTAGGACGGAGTCGACGAGCGAGCGCGAAGAGGAATAACGAAACGGAAACCAGAGGCGCCAGTTAGTTGTTCCGTTGGTCGGCCGAGGCCTCAAACCGGTGTGTACCACGCGTTACAGAGACTCTCGGTTCCGTTGCGACGAGAGCGGCATGTCGAAACTGACTGGCCTGCTTCTCGAGAGGTGCTTCAAAAGCGGGGAGGCCACTGCTGCGTCGCGTCGCCTCGCTCTCGTTCTTCGAAGCCTCGCGTTTCGTTACCGAATTATCACCGCTCGGTCAAGTCGGCAACCGAGCACAAATTTCTACATTATCGAGCGACTACGAGGCGGAAAGGGACGCGCGACGCCTTTATTCGTTTTTACAATTTATTAGAAAATTAACAAAAGCGAAGAATCGCCGATATTAGTCATTGCTGGTAGCAAATACGTAGGGAAAAGTTGCCGAGTATCGGCGAGGGTCGAGTTTCAGAGCGAAAGAGGAGGCGAGTTCTTCGAGGGGCCTCGAAGCTCGACCGATCTCGCAGATACGCCCGGTATCGTATGCTCGAGCTCCAAAATAGTCTAAATACGGAAGAAAGGTGAAGAAAAAAACACGAATGACAAACAAAAAAAAAAAAAAAAGAGGAACGTCACGGATAAAGGATTCGAGGCGAGGGAGAGACGAATACCGTAAAGTTGCATCGATCGTAAAAGGTTCTGTGGCAGTGTTCCCGATCGGAAAGATGCGGGAATCGGAGAGCCTCGTTGACACTATCGCGCTGATCCTTTTTCCTGGATATCGCGTATTCGCGTTCGCACGTCCGACGCGCGTAATCCAACTCTTGGAGAGCACCGAGCGCGTCCCTCAGTCTCGAGCCGCGCATTCTCGCAATCTCGTCTCGTTCTCGCTCCGACTCTCGCCTCTTCTCGGCTCTCAGTATCTCCTCCTGGAGTTGGCGCACGTACACGCCCCAATCTCTGTGTCGCTGATTCATCAAAAGTATTATCTCGCCGTCCATACCCAACGGATTGACGCCTCTCCGCTCGAGGTAGCGCGACACCTCCGACCACACTTGTCCTCGAGCGAATCGATCCGAGTGATCCGCGACGCAGCCCGTGATCTGTCGCGCGACGGTGGGATGGGTATAGAGAGAGAGATTGAGAGAAGGCGTATCCGATCGAAGGAGCACCCGCGAGAAACTCACGCGATCCTCGAGTGCCGGATCGTTGGATAAAATTTTGTAGCGCTCCCGCAACTCCCCGCAGCTCCCCGCGGACTCGTTGCTTATTATTTTGCGCAAAGCGGAAATTTTTGGGCCGACCGAGCCAACGAGGGAAGCCAGGGTCGGACTGAAGTAGCGGCTCGTTCTCGCGTGGAACGCGTCGATCCACTGCTCCAGTCCCATTAGGGGAAGTTCGACGTCGGCGATGCAACCCTCCGGGCTGATACGTTTAACGCCCTTTCTTATCTCCTCCTCGCGCCAACTCTTGGCCAAAAGGGAGAGAAAACCTTTGGTCTTGTCGGGTCCTCGCCAGGTGGCGAGATGGGCGAGAACGGCTCCACCGTAAAGCTCGTCGATCGTCATATCCGTGAGTATTCCAAGATAGAGGCAACGTACGGGCAACGGAGACTCGTCCGTTGCGTCTAGCATCGCGTATATTCCTCCCTCGTTGACAAATTTTCTTCCACTCGCGGGACAACGGGTGACCCTTTGCCAGATGTACGAGCCGATCGCCACGAGCAACCTGGCAACGTCCAGGGATCGGTGCTCTCGTCGCGAAACCTACCCTATAACCGAGAGATACCTCTGATCCAACGGTGAATCCGCTTCTCTCGGTCGATGGCATCGCTCCAACAGTCGGATAATCGTGTCCAGACCATCCGTGTCGTCGTCGTTGTTTCCCTCGCGATTCCAAACGCGTCCGCCTTCCGCCTTCGTTATTTCCTCGATCCCCGTCAAGAGAAGAGTTATCGTTCTCTGATGTTGTCGCAAAGTGAGAGAATCGAACGTTGAAATTCGATCGATCGTTTCTGGAAAGGGTGAGCAACGCTGCAATCGAGGGCCCTCCGAAGCGCGTCCACCTCTTACCAACGAGGACACGCGCTGTTCCCTCTTGGCGAAGGTTTTCCAGAACGAGCGGACACTCGGACGTTGCTACGCCGCATATCGTTCTCGCCAGTTCCATCGTGAGGGGAGCGTCCGACTCCGCGTCGAGACTCCGCTCGAGAAGCACGGAGAGTCTGAAACACGTCGCGACGGATCGAGGTTGTACGTTGCGCGGCGCGTCACGCGGGCTGGAGAGGATCGTTCGGCTGGTTACCTGGCCGATCCTCCGTTTCGCACAAATTCCTCGGGCATCTTTTTCACCAAACGAGGCAGAATTCTCGCGGCGAACTGCGACAGATGGGAGAATCGCGCCCGGCTCCGGCAACGAGTTCCACCCTCCATTTTCGGACTCATCGTCACGAGAAGCGCGGCTACGACTCGCTTCTCGGCCATTGTCTGCGCAACGAGGAAGCCCGCGTCAGAGAGAGAGAGAGAGATAGAGAGAGAGGGGTGGGGGGCCGGAGACAACGGCGCGAAACTATACGAGACGAAATAATTGTATTTACGGCGATAGCCGGACGGTAGCTCGAAAGATGAGCGAGCGCGGCGAGGAGAATCTTTTTGAAAATCAAGTCTCGGTCGTTCGCGTCGAAGCGAACGCGCTCCGTCCAGGTGCCCTCGATACCCGAATCGTCGATGACCGACAGCGCTACGAGATCGTCGGCCAGAGCGCGCCTCACCGACTCCCAGGGAGGATCGGCCGCTAGACCCGCGAGAATGAGAAGCGCGAGCTCGTCTCGCGCCGTCCGATCCCTGTCGTTTCCCCGAGCGCGCGTCACTCGACGACGAAATACGTTGCGCAGATTCCTGACCGACGATCGACATTTCAGGAGGATACAACTGGCACTGAAAAATCGTCGTACCTCGCGGCTCGAACGGAGGGGCCGGAGAATTTCGAAAGAACGCCGGAGATGTTTCCAGGCGAAAGGATAGATAGAGCTAGACGGCGCGCGACGTCGTCCCTCCGCGACGACGCCGTCTCCTCTCCTCCCGCGTCGGTACTTTCGGCGCTGCAAGTCCGAGCGCGGAGGCCCTCGCCCGGACTCTCGTCCATCCTAGCCAACAGGTGATCCAAGATTCCAGCTTCCGTCATGGCGCGGCCTTTGGATCGATAAGCGTCGGAAGATGAGATATCGAGGCGGCGCTAGAGGCGTTACGGCCGTCGACTCACGGCTGTCGTCGGATATTTTTGCCAGAACGACCGCAAAGTCCAGTGTTTTCTCGTAAATTTGCAGCGGACACGATCCGCAGAGTTCGGCGACGAATAGCGCAAGGTCCGATCGAAGCATCGCGTCGCGACAAAATTTTAGATCCGGCGAAGAAGCGGCGCCTGCGACGGCTCTCGACGCCAAACTAGTCAGGGCTTCGAGAAGTTTGGAGAGTCGTCGATCCGTGGGCAGTACCCTCGTCAGATGTCCCAACGCGTCAAAATATCGCGCCGTGTCGCCGAAGCGGCGACGACGATCACTCGTTTTTTCAAGCAACGGCGGCAGTTTGCACAACTCCAACATTCTCTCCAAAGGTACTCGATATTCCTCGATGTCCCGCCGTGATCTCACCGCGAGAAACTTGAGAATCCCCGTAATTCGATCCAAATCCGCGACTCTCTACGCGCGTTTTGTTTGAGGAAAATTTTTCAATGAAAAACAAACGTATTGTCTCTTGTGCCGAAATACAAGGATACGTATCCGTCTTGGCCGATTTGGCGAAGAAAATCTCGGAGCAAGCGACCGATCCGAACTTGGTTGTCGCTCGTTGTTCGATCGAGGATCAATAGGTTCAATTTGTCGAGCGGCGGCGGCGCTCGCTCGTCGATCGCGTATTTCGCCGTGAATTTTTCGAGAGCCGCGAGCCTCGATTTTGAACACGGAGCAACTTTTTTTTCCCCCACGGTTGTTACTTCGGCAATCTCGGATGCGAACAAATTTACGGATTTATCACGGTCTCCCATCTTGTCTCTGCGAATTGTCATTTACAAAACAAATACGCACAGAATCGTTGCGCCCCCCGTGTTTCGCGTACGATGCGATTGCGGTGGCGCCCTCGCCCGACGAATAACGTTTCCTTCGACGAACAACGTTTCTTCTCTTTATTGTTATACACATACGTGTGTGTAAGACAATAATCGTTAGAGGTAAGAAATCATTCGTATATTCTTGACAAAGTTATTTATCAAATTAAAGAAAATAATTTTTTATCCTCTAGCTTGTGCGTAATATGTGCGCGCCCTAGCCCACCGATAAGACCGGGAAAAGCATTGGTAACACGAGTAAAAAATGGCGGCTCTCGTGAAGACGGTACAGATTTCAAAGACGATCAATAACGTGGCGAAGCTTCTGACAAATTTAACATTGTCGTCCAACAGTCTCGTTAAATCATCGACGTTGTGCAATTCCCAAAGGTTACGAAGCTATTGATTCCGGTCTATTAGTATTATCTCGAAAGGAGACAATCGAACGACACAGTGAGGTTAACCGTGTCTTTTTGCCTGAGAATATGAAGAATAGACTCGTAGATTGGATAATTCGTTGGATTCGAGAGTTTTTAATCGCGAAAATGCAATAATGTTGGCTGTGATAATTTTTTCTAAATAGAACGAACGCGTTGTATCCGTCGGTCTGCTCTTTTCACGCAACGGCTAAGCGCTCCGATCTCATGGAGTTCTTCGACGACAAAAAGAATTGGGGAGAAAACGAAGTAAAGTGCGGCCGTTCGTGGACAAAGGACGAACTTAGGATCAAGAGTAACCAAGATCTCCACAAACTTTGGTTCGTTCTGTTGAAGGAGCGAAATATGTTGTTGACGATGGAAGAGGCTTGCAAACAAGATTGGCAGGTATTTCCAAGTCCGGAGAGGATAGACAAAATAGCCGACAGCATGGACAACTTGGAGTCGGTGGTTAGAGAGAGGAACCGGGCGTATCATCTGTTAGAAACGGGCAAACCGGGCGAACGTCCCGAGAAGAAAGTTTACAATCAGCTAGGTAAGAGCGTTTGAAATATCCTACGCTTTGCAAAGCAAGCGCGTCTAGGCAAAATAATAAATAACGTCGCTCGCGCAGGTTTGAAAATGAGATACAAAATGTGTCAGCACTCCGTACCTAAATTCATGAACAAGAGGTGGCACGCGACGCACAAGTTTGGATTCGGAGGTTACGCGGTAGCCAGATTCCGTCGCCTCTACAAAGAAAAGTTATGGAACGAAAAACGCAAGGCTATCAAGTGAGTAGGAATTATAGCCGGTGGCGGAACCGACGCACCGCCGTTACTCCGATACTCTTTTTTTTTCTGTTCACAGCCGGGAGAACAATCGCGTTAAATCGCTCATCAGGAAGTTTCCGAATCTCGATTGGGAAGCCGTCCAAAAAGAATATCCAAAAGCCAATATCGAGAAAGTCAAGAGGCGCAGTGCCAGTTGCGGCCACTATATTCCCGAGTAGACTCATTTTGGTCTTGTAGAGAGAGAGAGAAAAAAAAAAAAAACTAAACAAATTGTACGAATAAGAAAGGGAATAAAAGTATTTCCATCGACAACGTCGCTCGCTTGTTTGCGCCGTCTTGGAGACGGCCGTCGAAAGATTCGAGACAAATTTGTAATTTTATTCGTCCGACTAGTTCTTACAATTTATCGGTTCTCTACTTCTCGTCGCGATACACGTTGAAAATGGCTTGCGTCTGCGGAAAAAAAAAAGATGACGACGAGAATATAGGAGCGACGGAATAATCCAAGCCCGCTGGCTGTAACGTACGTACGTACGATTCTCGCACCGATTCACTTCCGACAAGTGATTATTAGAAAATAGCACGCATCGTATAATTCATAAAAATCACAATGGCAAATATTTGAATACTTAAAATTAATAATATTCATTTTTTGCTTGTTTGTTTTATTGTGTACAAGTATTCTATCGTCTAATGTTTCTACACGACGATTGCCTCGCGAAACTCGATAAATCTCTTGCTCGTTTGTATAGTTACTATTCACAAATTTCATCCGCAATTTATCGTTTCGTGCCTATGAAAATAATATAATAATTATTTGCTCGAAACGAAAGTGGTCGACGGTCGTGAAAGCCCAATCCCTAAAGACTAAAAAATGTATACGCCGGAGTTTGAGAATATTTTTTTTTCTTAGACCGTTGCAGCAGGAGCTCGAAGCTTTTCAAACGCCGCTGTTAGCCAAGCTGCCGATGGCAAAGATATACAACACGTATACAGACTCGTTAGACGCAAATCTTGAAAAAAAAAAACGCTACCGAAGCACCTCGATTCGTATAATACAATAACCGATGTTATTTCTTTTAACACTACGCGTGAATCTGTACATTTAAATAAGATTTGTGTTTGCTCTCGATGTAAATGAAAATATATTGCAAGTAAACTTGTAGAATTTTCACGGAAAGCCGATGGTACATTGTGTTTTCGGTCGAAATTTTTCGTACAATTGGCCAATTATGCGTTTCCAAGCCGCGTGGTTTTTTTCTTTATTTTACTTTGATATTAACTTTTAGAGCTCAAAGCACAGCTATCATCGCGCCTCTTATCGTGGTAAAAATCCTCTGGACTCGCGCAGACTAGTTAATCGAAAACGAATGAGACTCGAGTGAAATAAATGACGGAAGAAAAAACGCAATTTTTCGGTGAATAATTTGTCGGGGTCTCTGACAGAGATTCCATAATATAACAACAGTCTTTCCGTATCCTAGGTTAAAGGTAATATTGTGTATACGTTGCATCGCCAAACGCCTCGATCTCGTAACAACATTAGATTATATTCGAGGCTCGTTGAACGCAACGCGTTGTGTGTGTGTGCACGCGCGAATATTGTTGAATGCACCGAGACTCGAAAGTAATATAGAAATACGCTTCATCTACGGGATGTGGTGACTATTCGACGGAGAAGAAGCCCCGGAAAAAACTCGAAACGTCCTTGGACTCTTGTGTTGTTTTTTCTTGTCGTAAAAAGTATGTAAAGAAATATGGTATAAATAATTGACGGCAAGAAATACAATGATATTGAAAGGGTGGTTCGTATCCGTTGGTAGGCATATATATAGAGTTTGTTTTCTATAGCCGCGTACCGCGAAACGCCAACTAGAAAGAAAGAGCCTTCGCGCGTCACATTTCGAGTTTCCTCCAAATTCGAGGGCAGAACAATAATAGGTCGGACTCACTACTCGGACGAGATTGGCAATAAGTATTTCCACGCGTGCTCGAGATCCTTACTGGCGTCGGAACAGCGCCTGTGAAGTTTATCCTCAGGGGGCAACGTAACCATGGGAAATTCGCCCTGCAACGAATAAATGCGCAACGATAAGAGCTGTCGTTAGCGCGAGATAACGAGTCGAAGCTTACCAAGTTGGAATCAGCCCACAGGGTCTCCAAAATTTCACGAAAAGCGCAAAGTTCCGTATAATTGGTAAAGTATATGACCCAATCACCGCTGCTCTCGTGAACCTCCCGACAAGCAAATTCCTGTCGAAAGAAAAATAATTGGGAATCGTAGAGCGGCGGCGGCGGCGGCGGCGGCGGCGGAGGAGGAGGAGGAGGGCGCGAGGAGATGGATTTGTCGAAAGAGTAGATTATATTCACCAGAATGCACCAAGATTGTTGGGCGAGGGGTACGCGAAAAGCCGTTAAATCCTCGACGGAGGCGCACGAGAGGGTTTGACCTCTACGAATGCCAGGAAAGACTTCCTTAATCGTGACCAAGTGAGCGGTTGTCGCGACGAGGCTGCACGGTAACGGGCTTCGCGTTTCCGAAGAATCAAAGAGACCCGAGGCGCTCTGTACGAAGCTCTGAAGCCACTCGGACGCCACGTACTCGTCGGGGGCTGCAAACTGGAAGGACTTGTTCGGTTTCAAGAGTATCTCGAAGGTGTGAGGTCTGTGCGCGTTTGGAATACGCCTGCAACCCTGGCAGAGGCCACCCTTCAAGGGTACAGCGCGTTTCGGGAGTCTCTGATTCGAGTCGGTAAACATGTAAACGACACCGCCTTTCAGAACGAAATAACCGGCTTCCCACGGATTCGTCGGAGCGTTCGGGTGTGCCTGTTGCGAGTAAGAGTGAGGTCGAAACATCAAGTCACCCTCTTTCGTGGGCCCACAGGGTGTACTGGGTGGGGAAATGTGCTCGTCTTCCATGTAAATGAGGCTGTAGTGCTCGATATTCTCGTCCTGAAAAGGAGAACAAACAACGATGAACGATGAAAATAATGTTGCGGATGGAGGTAGAGAAAAGGCGCGACACTCACGGGATGGACCGCGGTCTCGAAAAGTATGGAATGTTTGAGGGTGCGCATATCGTCGTAACTCAATTCCTTGACGGCTGGTAATCTCGGCTTGGACGGCGATCGTCTCATAGCCATTTCCAAATGCGCTATAAGCTCGGAAGTCGTTTGCGAGCTGCCCGTTGAAAATAAATACTGCATCTCGTAATCGGCGTTCGATATGAGTATCGTTTGTGCGTTTGGTCCAATCTTAACGAGGAGGAAAACGATAATCGTTGTTAATGGAACGAAAGACGATGGGGAAGGACATTTGGGCATGCAGGCGGCGCTGTCGCCGCCTACTCACCATTATAACGTCCAACTCGTTGTAAGGAATGACGAATTGATTGCTGTAGGAATGATCGGAGGACTTGGAACCGGTGAGGTAGAGGGTCTTATCGGTGAGCAAGGCGAGCATCGGTCTACTGTCGCCGTTATTCATGTAACAACTTCGTACTTTGTAAACTTTGTACAATTCCTCGCTCTTGTCCCGATATATGTGACGCTTGAATATTTCCCGAAGTTTCAGGCTTATCTTTTCCCCGCTGAATTCTTGTCTCTCCGCGACTACGTTCTCCTGTATTTCTCTCTCGAGATTATCATTGAAATCCTTGAAGGTGTCGCGATCGGCTTTCGCACCTTTGATGTAGAGGGGATTCGGTTTCGGACTTTTATTATTTTTCTTGAGGTCAAATTTACATTCGGTTATGGATCTGAGAAATCTGCTGAGGAGCGAGGCCTTGGTGGTGGTGGTGGTGGTGGTGGTGGTGGTGGTGGTGGTGGTGGTGGTGGTTGTGGTGGAGGAGGAGGAGGAGGAGGTGACGGCTGGTTGACGAGAGGAAGCCGGAATCATCAATCGATTACTGTCGCTCGGCAATAGTACGGACGTAACGTTTCGCTTCTTCAGGGGCGAAGCGAGATGTCGGGAATTTCGTCGTTCCTCCATATCCGTCGACGTTGTCGTCGTCGTCGTCACGCTGCTGTCAACGTCCGACCACTCGCTCGAACTCGTCGTGTATTTTTTCGTAGTATTCGGCATGTCGAGCTTGAGGTCGCTCGACAAAGGGTTATCCTCGACGACGCAACCGTACTCCTTCTCCACCGCGTAAGCCTCCTGAGCTTCGTTCTCCCCGAGCTCGATCTCCATTCGTGGCGGGAAACTCTTGGCGGGATCCTCCTGACCCTCGGGAACTCCGCGCTCGGACATGTCGGGCTTGCAGCACGAGAATTTCGAGTTATCGATAGAGACATCTCGATCGCGGCCCGTCGGATCGGACGGGCAATCGCTCTCGAAGAAGTTGGCGCTGGACGATGACGAATAATAGTCCGAACGAGTGTTTCTCGTTGTTGGAATTTTTTGCACGTACGGGGAGTCACCGTGAGCGCACCAACTGTACCGGCCCTTCTGAGTGTCCTTTCGCTGTACCGAGTTCGGTTGTAGGAAGCTTCTCGAGAAATCGGCGTAATTCTCGTCGTCCTCGAGTTTCATCGTTTTAAATATGTCCTCGTGAAAGCTGACGCGTTTCTTCGTTTCGCTGCGTTTCTTCTTGCGTTGACGGCGTTGAACGACGGCCTCGGAACCGGACGACGACAGTATACCGCTTTCCGTCATATTAATCGTATTCAAGATGCTGTAAGGCGCCTCGGTGCAACAATCGCAATCGGATATCGTCATGCTCAGCTCGAGAAGGTTAGTGTCGTTGTTGATTACGTAAGAGTTTCGCGGATCAAGGTTTTTCTTAAAAGTGTAACTAGCCTCGGTGTAGTAGCTGCCCCTTTTGTTGCAATCTTTTCCGTTCTTCTCGCAATCGTTGGCCGTCCTCGACTCGTCCAGGCTCCTGCCGCCGCCGCCGCCGCCGTAGATATCGTAATCCTTGAGGGTATCGAGACTCGAGCGGTCGAGTTCGTTGTTCGAGTCCTCGATGTTGTTGCTCAAATTTTGATTGACGATGTCGCTGTTTGTGATGGTGGATTTTTGGAATTTGGGCATCATCGCTGGTGAGCGAAGGGGCGTTTTTCCATCCCCGCTCGAGTCACTCGAGGAGAAGGCTCGACGATCGAGATTCTTGTTGTCTTGGATACAGTTGTTCGTTATCGGTTTGTACTTGTTGTTACGATATTTCGGCATGTCGTCCATCGACGAGTCCTCCTAAATAGATTATCCTTGGTTTGAAGAGAACGGGGAGTTTCGAGGGGGTGGGGGGGATTACGAGCGACGGACCGTTGCACGTACCTCTTTGTAGCTGCTAGCGTCCGTCTCGTTGGAGCAATCCATGTCGCTGTCGAGAGCGAGCCCGCTGTCACCGGGAGAAGCGAGACTCGACGATACGCTCGAGGACCTGAAGTGCAACGAGAGAGCCGTACCCGATGGCGAGCCGCTCATAGGTCTCTGCGGCATGTAATTGCAGATATCGAGATACGTCACGTCCTGAAAATCATTTCACTCGTCTGAACTCTTTCGGAGCGTGGTTCGACGTAAATTTCAAGATTATCCACGCGTTGTTCCGTACGCTCGTGATTATTGGCGAGAAAAAAAAAAAAAAAAAAAAAAAAAAAGAGGTGGCCGAAAGGCGATAACCCGTTGCACCCGGACTCTCGAATACTTATTTTATCGTTGCTCGTCGAGCGTGGAGAACAAGTTTATTTATCGAAGCGATTATTGTAACCAGGGGGTGATATTGGCATTCGATCCAAGACCGAGGGGAGCGAGCCAACGTCGTCGCGAGAGACCTTCCGAGAGAAAGAGAGAGATGTTTCCGCGCTCGCGTCCAACTTTGAGAAACGACAAAAATAAACTAATCGAAATAATAATTATCATTAGCTCCGATTGATAGCTCCAATCGTTGGAGTGTTTACTCCGTTATCTCGGCGCGCAACCTCGCAACTTCTCGCGCCCGAGGAAAACAAGAAACACCGACGGGGGCCGGTACGATAAAACAAAATGCTCGGAGTAAATACGGATTGGTCCTTATCGCGCGACGACGACTCTCGGCGAGCGCGGGGGTACATTTTTTTTTCTCCGATACTTCGGGACAAGTTTTAGTCCGGGACGTACCAGTTGCAGCGTAAAGGAGACATTTTCCAGGCCCGCCAAAAGATTTATCAATTGATGAGTCTTGTCGGCGTCGCGCACGAGAGCGTGCGGCGCGTACTGTTTTTTCAAAGTAGACGAATCCCTCAGCAAGCAAGCCAAGTAACTCTCGAAGCTCCCTTCGCTGAGGGTATGATAGAGCCAGGCGCGACCTGTGGACGAAAATTTTTGCATTCGTCCTTGTCGACGATCGAAAGAGGAGGCCGGCGAGAGTACCTTTGCCGATGGAGGTTAAGACATTTTGTAGAGCATGGATTACGACGACGGTATCCTGATGGCTGAGTTCTCTCGCGGTACCCCAGTATCCGTGTCTCTCGACTCTCAGACCGTGGCGCAGAGCTCGATCCAGCCAGTAGACGAGCCAAGAGTCGCCGTCCAGGACGACGCCGCCGTGCAAACTTTGAGCGTAAACCTGTAGATCGGAGTAAAGCGGTAAAAAAGAAAATTGACGCGAGGATCGCGCGACGATTACGATAGCTTTGACCGTGACTAACAAAGAGATGTGTACCTGTTTGGAAAATGGACAAAACGAAGAAGCGGATAAAAGATTATATTCGAGCGTAGGAACATTGTCGAATGGCAAAACTTCGAAATGCAGTATTGATTTGTTTATTTTTCAATTTGAGAGTAGGAACGACGCGAATGTGACAAAAGGAAGACCAAGAGCGGTCGATGAGAATAAACGAAAGACTGTCCGGAAAGCTGCCTCGGAACAGCTGCTGCATCGTCGTCGTCGTCGTCGTCGTCGCATACACACACACACACACACACACACAATAAACGCGATGGCGTTCTCTCCTCCGTGTCACTTTCCCCCTCCACTTTGCCGTTCGACGAAATGTTTTTTTTTTCTTCTTTTCTTCTCTCGTCGAAAGACCCGACAGAGCGCGTCGAGAAAATAATTCCAAGAGCGAGGAGAAAGAGAAATTTGGGGGCTGCGCGCGTGCAATCGTCGAGGAGCGTGATCGATAGTGAGAAAGGTCGAAGAACATCGACGAGGGGGCGACGAGAAAGGTGTTTGTTGCGCGACGCAGCAGCGCGCTCGGGGTTCGAGCGACTTTTGTTTCTTTTTCAATGCTTCGATTGACGCTTGCAATCGGAAAAACGAGGACGATCGTTGTCGCGTCGCGGAGGATGTTATCCGATCGAAAGGGTAATAAGGGCGGTACACGCGCGCACATTGACAACTCAACGGATAAATCCGTTAAAATGTGTATTACTCACCAATTTGACGGCTTTGGTGAGTTCCAGGAGAATTCTGCTTTTTGACAAAACCTTGTCGGTGCAGAGATCCGTATCCTCGCGAGCCGCCGGCATCTCGTCGCGTTTTTTCTTTACACGACTCGAGGCACGAACCATACGCGATATCGTCGCCGAGCGTGAAAATTCACGAAACGAAAGGAGCAACGATGATGCTGCCGCCGCCGCCGCCGCCGCTGACTCGTCCTTGCCCGAACGAACGACCGCTGCCGCCGCCGCCGCCGCCGCTGCCGCCGCACTGACACGATCCACGCTACGCTGCTGCATTGATTTTGCGAGTGCGCAGGTCTACGCGGCGGGATATACGAAAGATAGCTGGATGGGGCGATGTTGGACGTACGGGCGGGCTCGGGTACGCGCGCGATAGTTCAATTGTATTCAATCCGCACTTGATATTTTTTATCAACGCAACGGTATATTTATCTGCAGCGGCCGCGCGAGTCGATGCGCGTCTCGATGATACGCGATAGGCGTTTGCAACGCTCGGACGATTAATCAAGAGCAACGAGAGATTCGGGAGAATTGTTGGAGGAATCGATAAGAGTACGCTCCTACCGATAACTCGTTCCGCAGAGCGCTGGAATATCGCGGTGCGAGACGATTAAAACTCTTTCTTGGCTTCCCTCGATATTCCGTTGTTTCCATAGGGGGGAAAGGTATCGTCGAGTGTGTTTCGAAGTATAGGAAGGAAAATTTCTCTCGGACCGACGCGCGGAAGTACGACGGCGGGCGTATCGCGAGGGGCCAGCAGCGCTCCGCCGATGGATTATCATCGTCCACGTGCATTTGGCAAGATTCGAGCGCGTATAATTATTTACTTGGTTTGAAACTTTTCGTTGAATATTTCATCGGCATTGTATATTTTCTTCAGATTTTGGAGGGTGACATCGGAGGGATCGCGGCTTGTTGGTCGATACTCTTGTCGGTGGACAAAGAACTCGGACTGTTCGGATCGCTGCTCGAATTTTTTCGAGAAGCGCACATCGTTTTGTCCTCGACGAGTTTCCGCGCTCTCCGCTTGTTCCTCGCGTTCGATAATTCCTTCGCGATTTCGTCGATGCATCCGGATTCCTTAGGGTCGTTTCTTTCCAGTCCCGCTTCTCCTCCGCTCGTTTCCCTGCGGGGGGGTCTACGCGACAAGAGACATCGGTATGTAAGCACGCGAGAGCGTATTTTTTCCACCCTTGTACGAGCTATTCGTGTCGCGGAGGGCCGTATTTTGTGGGCCCACAAGCCAGGCTCCTTACGAATTATTGGTATATTACAGTGGCGCGCTTGATAAACATGATTTGCAATCGATTATTCCACCCAACGATCGAATTGAAAAACAAAAATTTGCCCAAAATTTTCTAGCTTTCGACATTTTTACCGTCTTCTCCGAAAAGTCGCGCTTACGAAAATTCTTCCGCTAGTCACATTTTTTTACCGCATTAATATTTTCTTTAAACATTCGGCGTGACCCCCTGTTTTTATCGTCGTTACGGAATCTTGAGAATTTTTACACCTTCGGAGCATTTTATTCGAGACATTCCGAGTTATTTTGGATATAAATTATGAGATAGAACTGCGGCCAGCGTCTCGTATAGTGCTGCACAAATTAGACAATTCTTATAGTCATGATTTATTTGTCGTAAGTTCGGTAAGTTGGCTTGCAATTTGATCAGTACATCGGCATGTATTTTTGCTCAATGGTCGACGAAAATCAGTTAATTGTTTAAAATTTAGCTTCCCGAGAGGAATTATTTGAAGCCGAAAATAAACTATCTCGTGGAAAATATTATTCGTGCGCGTCCAAAGGATAGATTCTTGTACCGTGCTTGTAGAGTGAAAAGTGATAGCGTACAATTGAGCCAAGGCGGTCAAGTTTTTCGTTACCTCTGTCGCGCGTCCTGTCCGAGGATCGTCTTCTTCAAAGCGAATATCTCCTTTCGCGCTGATCTCAGCTCCCTCTCCGTTTCCTGTGTGTCATTCGCCGTGTTAGAAATTGCCATGGAGCAGGGAGGGGGGGGATTGGAAAATCGCTATCGTCCGCGGCTATTCTCGATTCCATTAGTTCGGAATTGATGATTCAGGTCAAATCCCGTATACTCGCGATCGGATAGAAACTCTTTCTCGTTCGAAACGATCGAACCCGATCGAAACTTTTGTTTCGTCGTTTGTCAGTGATACGAGGAAGCGCGTTGCAGTTGGCCGAGGACTTGGCCAAGGGGATACATCAGGAATGAAACTAACGATCCGATCGGAAGCGAATCGATCGTTATACTTATCTTAATTCGTTTCGAAGAAGAGAGGGTTCGGTCGAATAACGAGAGGACAGAGAGAGAGAGAGAGAGAGAGAGGGAGAGGGGGCTGTTCGAGGCGACAGGCTTACCGCGAGGGTTTGCGCCAATCTCTCGAGTTCGGCGTGTCGGGAATCCAAGAGTTGGCGAGACGTCATCGATTCGGCCGTTAAGCGTCTCAACTGCTCCCGATACGAATTTTCTCTCTTGATCGCCCTGTCCCAGTCGGATTCACGAACGACGAGGGCCTCCTTCAGTTTCCGCATATCCCTTTCCAGTCTCTCCAGTTCCGTTCTGTCGTTGGAACGGTGCGACCGTTTTAAAATGGGGAAATAAATAAAAATTGGAAATGACGGTGCTTCTTCGCAACTGACTCGGTGACAATTGCCGTCGGCTCATTCCCGAGGCTCATTCCCTCCTCTCGGCAGACACGACAGACACGACAGACCTGCTCCCACACCTTAATATCGCGCTCCGCCGTCGCGATTGTTTCGCGATCCTCGAGCTCGCCGGCCGGCGGCGGCGGCGGCGGCGGCGGCTCTTTCACCAGACTCGACGTCATCTCGGCCTTTCTCTTCTCCAGCTCTACAATCTTGTCCGTCGATTCTTTCAGTCTTGGGGGGGGGGGGGGGGGGGGGGGGGGGAGGGGGGAATCCCGCCCGTTGAGTCAATTATTCGGACGTAACACGATTATTCGCAAGCCAAACAAAGCCAACGGAAACTCACTGGGAACGAAGAGACTCGTTCTCGGTTATGAGTACGACGTTGCGCTTCTGCATAACGGTGATACGATCCTCGAGGATAATCAGCTTCGATCGATCGATCGTGATGACTCTTGGCTCGGGTTCCCAAGGCTTTCCCCATTCTTCGAACGCCTTCTTCCCGAGTATCATTTCGAGTTGCGTTTCCGGAAATGTTGCGTCGCCTCGATCTGCGACGAAAAACCGCGTAGCTTCTTCCGTCGAGGATAAAAATGTCGATTTTTTTCCGACGCACCGAGGGGCGCTTGGAGCGAGGAAAAGAAAAATCTCTACGACATTTTGCCTCGAGAATGAATTCTCACCGGAAGCAGATGACGAGTCGAGTCGAGTAGAATGTTCGCTCTTCTGGTAACCGGTTTCCATCTTCGCTCCCTGTCACCGAGAAATATCGAGAAGGCAACTAACCAAGTTTACGTATCAGGCGCAGAGAGGAAAAACATTTCGAAATGTCCGACAAGTTGTAGCGCGGAGCGAGTGACGGCGGCGATTCAGATTTATCAATCAAATTCAAGCGTAGCGCGAATATATACGAAAAGCTCGTTTTTTCGGAGCTTGGTTAAATTTCACTCTAGCACCGCGGGGACTGTACCAACGCGGCCGACGATCCTCCTCTGTTTTCTCGGTCCCGTCGCACGGCCTTTCGTGTTTGAGGGGCTGCGCGATAATATTGCGTCGCAACGATCATGCGGGCGAGATATTTGGCAAATTTCTCACTTATCCGTTCGGTTGAATAATTTAGACCGGGCTTTTTCTCGTATCCGGGCGCGCCGATACGAGAGAGCAGCCACCGCGCCGACTGGAGGAATAAAACTTGGGGAATATTCAGAAAAAGGTAAAGAAAAATTATTCGCTCCCCTCCTCGGTCGCGCTCCTGCGGCTGTCCGCTCTTGGACGGATCCCCCCGGTCCACCGTAGACGCGTATACGTTTGCCGATCCATACGCGGGAGGACGTAAATAATTTATGATCCGCAATGGCGGAAGTTAAGCGAGCGTAAATGGTACTTTGAACGTCAACGCGGACGACGTCTCGGGAGGGCTTTTTCTCTCATATATTTTTTCTTCCCCGTACCGTTGCCCGCGTAACGCTCGGACTCTTCGTCCGCCGGTAACGATAGGCAAATAACCGTCGAAGAAAAGAAACAAAACAAATTCGCTCAAATCGCTGCTTTTGGGGATGCGCTTTGCATTGGGACATATCCTCTCGACGTATACCACCCTCAGTTTTATTCGCGTATATATGTATATATATATAAACAAAGTGTTTATCGATGTGAATTCCTTGACACGAGGCTTTACAATAATTATAATATACGCGTACCGCTCGAAACTTGTCCGTTTCGTCTTTCTCTCTCGCTCTCTTACGCGCGCGCGCCTACCGCCTTGCAACATTCGAATGGTTGCAATTACCACGTTGGAGAGAGACAAGGTTGCTTTGGACTTGTTGAAATTTGCAATAGTTTCAACCGTAAGGGGGGGTCAAAGGTAAGCGCATCTCGCCGAGACAATAACGATGAGAAGGAGAGATACATAGGGACGCGGGGCCGGTAACTTTCAAAGCCGCGAATCTTCGAGAGATTGTGGGAAATTTTGACACGAGCGTTAAACACTATACAAACGAAAGATCCCGGAGCCGATAAGTTGCGAACGAAGCGAATATTTCAAGCAGACTCTCGTTTCGTATTTAAAAAAAAATATATATATATATATATATTATCGTTGAGAGATGTCTCTCGTGATACGGCGGGAATCCGCGACGAGAGAAAAGAGAAAACTAAAAATAGGAACGTAAATATTGGCTGCATTCGATAAGTTATAAATAATAATATCCTCTTTCCGCCGCGTATACACTCTCCAATATTGTAACAAGTGTGCTAGCATTCTCTTAAAATATAATATGTATACGTATACTTTGAGCGTACGTGCGACTCTGCGCTGTGCAATAAGGGCGTTGCAAACTTTCGCTATTTCATCTCTCTCCGTCTCGCGTGTATCGACGAAATACGAAAAAGCTTTTGTCGCTTGGAATACCGATCGGACAACGTCGCAACGTCCAATGGCAAGGATGAGATTACGCGAAGGAACTTGACCGGGGGTGATAGGGAGTATCGCCACGGATTCGATTTTGTCCGCGCGGCTCTTTCGTTTCTGTATACTCGTCAATCTCGCGGAACGTAACAACATTGACTGGTCGCTTTCCGGAAGAAGGATCGATCGCGGGGCAATTACGAATGTGCACTTTTCCAGCGCAGACTTGGTTCCTTCGGTATCGTACACCGTTTCTCCGTTACTCCCTTTTCGAAACAACATTTTTCTTCATCCTTGGGCGAGCGACGCAGTGCAAAGAGCGTTTAAACTCCAGCCATCCTTGTGTATATATTATTATATATACAGGGCGTCCCAGGACGGGGAATGCCGTCCCTGAAATGAGGGGTCGGGGGTGAAATTCGGATTCTGAGTCGATTGATACAAGCGTGTATGGGTCTCGGATCAAGCCCTGTATTATTATTAATTTTTAAAGGCGGCCAATCAGGCGCCAGTGTGCGCCGCCTCGCTGTACGTTCTTTCGTGGTATGGGTCGGACTCGGCGCCTAGTGCTCTCCGTTTACGTGCACTCGTGCAACATTGATCCCGTATTTTTCTGTAATTTTTTTTTAAATAGGGCTTCCAACAAAATAGTGAAGTGTAAAAAAAAATTAATTTGATATAAACAAAAAAAAACATGGCGATTATTTCATATGGAAAAAGGATAGTTGACATAAGGTTTGTCGGAAAAATGTTTTTTAATCGATTTTCCCACTTGATTTGATAAATAAATCGTTTATTAGAAATATATTGTATGTATGAAAAAAAAAAAAAAAAAAAAAAGTAATGTGGTCGGAATGGAAGCCGCGATCTCGAGGTTACGGCACTTGGTTAATCTTTGTTTAAAAAACATGGAAAAAAGTTGCAGGAATGAAAAAGCAGTTTCAATAGTGTAAGACGCAACAGTCGTGGCATTAACAGGTCACTTTGGCATGCGGCGTGTTTTTTTTACACTACGCTCAACGACGGTACGCTCATCGGGAGCGCCTGATTGGCCGCCGTTAAAAATTAATAATAATTCAGGGGATGATCCGAGACCCATACATGCTTGTATCAATCGACTCAGAATTGCACCCTCAACCCCTCATTTTAGGGGCGGCATTCCGTCCTGGGTCACCCTGTATTCATACGCATACAATTCACAAGTACCAAGGTTCCCGCACGGTGAACGTGCGAGGAAAACGCTTTTTTTTAAACTCGTTTTGCAAATCGATAGCGTTCAAGCAAAATTTGCGCCTTCGCAACTATCGTGGGAAGATCTCGTGAAATTTTTGTCGCGCGGCATTAAAAAAAAAGCCTCTCGCTCGCAGTCTCCGTACGCTCACCAAGCGAATTCCAGTAGTTGCGAATCATTCTGTCCATACATAATGTGTATGTGTGTGTGTGTGTGTCAGAGAGCGGGTGTACGGGAGATATATCAAAAGCGATTCGTTTGAAAGCAGGGCCGCGCGAAAGGCATTCTTTTGCCATTCCACAATCCATTTTTTTCCGAGAGTGAAGAAAAATTGTTCCCTCTCGGTATCTTGGCGCGAGTGCCGTGCAGATACAAAAGAATATAGGATCGCGTTCTCGGCGATTCCCGGAAGCTCGCACCGCTCACTCTGAAATTGTCCTTTAGTCCGGGTGGAAATGGTTGTCAGGTGCGAGGATGCGACTCTCTCCGTACACACTTGCGGAGGCGATACCGCCTTCCTTCTCGCCTCGTTGTTGCCTCTTTTCCAAATATTTACGATGAAATTGGCCGCGGTTGTGTTCCGGGTGATCGACGGTGGAGACGATGGGAGAAGTAGGCGGGGGGAGACTCCCCGCCTAGCTAGACGTGCGAGACCATGACGCGCTTTCTGGACGAGTGACCGGTCACGGAGGTGGTCAGAGTCGTCCTGGTGCTGTTGCCAGTACCACCGGTGCCGAAGCAATTATGTGGATTCGAATGGCACCATCCCGAAAGCCAGGAAACCGCCTGCATGTTCCTACCGATTGGTTCGCGCAAACCCAACAGACGAGACACGTTTTAGCGAGCTTGCGGCCTCTCGCCACCTCCGGAAAGGGGGAGAGACAAAGAGAGGAGAAAGCCGCTTCCGCGAAAATACAAACAAAAAAGAAAGAACAAAGTACTCCGGGGAGAAAGTACGCGCGGTATACAGAGGGTAGATTGCGCGTCGAGATTGGCGTACCTCCCTCTTTCTACTCCTGTCTCGTCATACCGCGCGGATGTTTTTTTTTTTTTCTTGAATAATCTTTTTGCCGGTCCGCCCCAGAGAGACAGAGAGAGAGAGAGAGAGAGAAGCGTTTCGCTGCGAGGATGGAACGCCGCGACGTAACGGGGACGATCGCGAGAAACGCGCGTCAAGTTGATTCAAAGATAAAAAGACAAAAAAGAAAAGAAAGAAATAAACGACGATGACAAGAGGCGTTTGAGGAGACAGGAATCGAGTAACGCGACGCGGTAATGGAAGACGCGCTCGTGAACGTGTCGCGCGTGTCTGGACGCGTAAACGTACGTATATACAAGAGAAGATGCGTATAAACGGCAACGTCAAGAAGCAGAATTTACGCGTCAAATTTATCGGCTATTCTCGCAAGCTTCGACGAAAGAAAAACGCCAAGCAAGCTCCGAGTGCTCTCTCGTGTTTACCGGGGGGATTTATCATCTCCTCCGTTTCTCTCTCTCTCTCTCTCTCTCTCTCTCTCTCTCTCTCGCTCTCTCGCGGCGAGGACGATTTTTTCACGGTCGATTAATCTTGGTGCCGGCTCGGTGGCTCGATTCCGATTGAAACACCATTTCACGATTATTCCGCAAAGGATGGCGAATAAACGTCGAATAATTTACCGTGTTCCGCGAATGGAACAGTCGACTGTTTCGCCAAAAATTCGAGCCACAAATTTGTGGGCAAAAATGTGCTTCTCGAGCGGACAAACGGGGATAAAGTTTCGACGGATAAAATAGAGGCGGGAGGCGCGCATCGGACGAGGACGGCGAGACACGGGATGAGAATAACACTCACCGTACGTTCTTGCAGAATTGAGTACCAAAGAGGCAATAAATAATAGGATTCGCTGCCGAATTGAGCGGTGTGAGGCTCTGAATGAAGGTAGCGAGCGCTATGTTCGTTTGAGTTTCCGGAACGTGACCGAAGACCTGAAGAAGGGAGAAAACGATGTACGGGCTCCAGCATAGAACGAACACTGCAAACAAGGATAAATTATTTTTTAAAGATTCAAACTCCCGCGACAACGCGTATCATTCGCGGGACTGTTTAAAGCGTGACGAGGAATTTCGTGGTTTTATTTTTTGGTTGCGCGTGGCCACTGTGTACGGACCCGCGGATGTCGGTCACGTGTGAAAACCGAGTGTACAGCCCCGCATCGTTGTATTACCTACGCGCGTCGCGTACGCCAGTACAGGAAAATATTCATCTAACCGCGTTGGAAATACGTACTCTCGCGAGTCTCGTGTCGCCTACTTTTTTTCTCGACAAGAATATTACCATTCTCAACATTTGACGGGAACCAAAAAGACTTTGTTATCTCCTCAATCGTTTTATTTACTCTTCGTTGTTTCTCGACAAATGTTTTGCTTTGTTTCTTTTTTGTTCTTTTCATTGGCGGAAAAAAGCTCCGGTTCGCTCTTGGAACAAGTTTATTATTATTTTCTGCTGATTTCGCTCCGAGGCTTGTGCACGCGGTGCACGAGACGAAGCAACGTTGGCGAATAAAATGTTGTGGTGTCGGGGGAGAGAGAGAGAGAGAGAGAGAGAGAGAGTGTGCGCCGTGAGCGGTTGCGAGTATCGCCCCGCTCGCGCTCAGTTGCGGGCGTTTCATCCGAGATTACACCCTCGGGAGAGAGGTCGGTGAATAAGGGACTCGCCACTGGCATCGCGTCGAGTACCGCGAGCTTTTTACAAATTTCGCTCTCTCCCTCTCCTGTTTCGATACGATCGAATCGCGCGACTCTCTCTCTCTCTCTCTCTTTGCCACTCCGGTCGCGTTATTCGCACGATGTCACAACCGAGAGAGAGCGCCCCGTTCTTCTTCTTTCATCGAGTATCGAAGAAAAGGATAGGAGAAAAGAATTCGGATAGGAAAAAAAGCGGGGGTCGAGTCTGACTCACCAAAAACGATGACAAAGGTCATTTTGACAGTCTTGATTTTGGCCCGCGGTATGAGGCCCCTCGAGGATGCTCGTCTCGCGTCCCTCGTTGGACCCTGTCGGAGAAGGCCACCCTGGGACCATATGGTCGCGACGATGACCGTGTAGCAAGCACCTATTATAATGGTCGGTGCTACGAAGAGGGTCAGACTGACGAGGCTCATGTATATTCGCCACATAACGGGGCTCCCGAGTTCTATCCAGCACTGCACCTTGTCCTGGAAGAGGAGCGACGAGCGCGCCGCGACGAGTGCGCCGCGACGAGTCCCGAGACTCGTACAAACGAGCATACACGAGAGGGGCTGGAAGAGCTTGCGGTAGAAAAATTGCAGAGTCCACCTACCTGGATCAATCTTTCCTCGTATAGGAAAATTATTGGAACGCTGAAGAATACCGAGAGTCCCCAAGCAACCGCTACCAAAGCTCTCGCCCTCCACCCTTGGAAAAACGACACAATCGCGTCGATCGTTACTCGAATCCTCGAAAAAGCTCCCACGTCTCTGACAACCGCTTGAAATTTGTAAACTCACAGCTGCCGGAAAAACTCATCGGCCGAGTTATGGCGTCGTATCGGTCGATCGAGAGCGCAACTAGAACGTACGTCGAGCTGTACGTAACGACGACCTGAGAAAATCGTACGAGCTTGCAGGCGATGTTGCCGGCGTGCCAGGCGACGGTTGTTCGCCAAACTATATCCGTCAACACGGATATCAGACCCACCAGCAAATCTGTCGATAAAATCACACCTGTGTAACCAAGGCTTTGCGTCGTTTTTTGTTTTTTTTTTTTTCCTCTTTCTTCTTCCTTCGTCATAAGCCGCGTTTTGACTATCGTCGACCAAAAGGAGGAGGCGTGTCTCGTCGTCGTTGCGATCCTCGAACTCGTAAGCTCGCGTCTTTGAACGCGCTCTATCGGGAGAATACAAGGATGGATCGATTGAGACGCGACGAAGCGATCTCCCGTACGCGAAAACGATCGAGGTCCGCGACCCGACGAGTCCGAAGCAAAAGTCCGAAGCATCGATCCGGATAGATAGACGCCAAGTTTCGTTGACGCAACGCCAGCTCGTGCAACGGTATTCTACGAAGAAACGCTGCAGCGTCTCGACGCCGAGAAATCGATTTTTTTTTCTCTTCCTCTTCAGAGCCCAACTTTTTCGCGAAGCTCGATATTTCCTCCGCAACGACACGGACGTTGTTCAAAACCAAGATCAATCGCCTATCTTCGAACCCATCGAAATATGCAAAAAAACAAAAACGGTTGCAGAGGATACTCTGCAAACGTTTTTTTTTTTTTCGTTAATATTTCAGTGTGCGCTCAATGAAATTTGCGCATGAATTCGGTACATGGAACGTGTCGCGTGACAATGCGACCGAGGGAGAGTAGGAGGAGAAAAAAGTAAACGAACAACGCTTCGGACGCGGCTCTTGTAGGAACGCGTCCGCCCTCATCCTCATCGATTACTTGTGTTTTCTTATTAATATTCCTATCGACTGTGCTCGTAACAACAACGATTATTACGACTGATATTATCAACTTTGCCGGATCTCCGCCGGTGCCTCTCTACCTCTATCGCGAGCCTCTTCGGAAAATCCTCGAAGCGAAATAAAAATGAAACAAACGATTCGTAACGCAGCGACGACGTATAGCGCCGAGCCGTTCAAAGACTTTCTTTTCATTTTCTTTCCTACAACTCTCTGTTCGTAGTGAGTTGAAACAAAACAAAGAATATTATCTTCTTTACGTGTCTCTTCCTTTTTCATCTTTGTCGGTAAATATTCCTTCGCGAATGGCTATTTCTGCGATGATTGTTCGCTCCGACTGGTCATTACCGTTCGACACAAGGAATTATCCCGATCCTGGTCGCGTGACACTCTTCGACATTTGTGAAAATACGTCCAAATTTCAGCCTCCCCGATAAAAATTGAGTAAATTTCGCGCAATAAAGTTTACGAGCAAGTACGATCTTGCAGCTTGGACGATGGGCGAGCCACATGTTGCAGCTATTTGGAATTAAAAATAAAGGGTCCGTCGCGGGAAAAAGAAATGTTTGAAAGTTGCGTAAAGTTGAGGTTGCCTCGTATCGGACGTACAAACGTGTATACGGGAACAATGCGACGAGCTCCAATAAACCGTGAACTTTCTTCGGCTTTCGCGCTTTCTCTGCTTTCTTCCGCTGAGAACGAGAGAGAGAGAGAGAGAGAGAGAGAGAGAGAGAGAGAGAGAGCCCGGCAACTTTTTCGCCAGTACAATGGTTCCTCGTACCGCGTGTGTGTGGCTCTGAAAGTATTTTATCATCGGGTTGGCCGCGAGACACTCGCGAAAAGCTGCGCGCAATCGTAAATAGTCCGGTCGCGGGGTAGGAGATACCGAATTGGAAGATACGATGTCACCGACGACTCGCGCTCTCTCTCTCTCTCCCTCTCTCTCTCTCTCTCTCGCTACAGACACGACTTTTACATCTGATAAATTCACGGGTGGGAGAGCGAGAGAGAAGGAAGCATTGCCATTGTGCGCGCATTGCGTTTTTTATCGGTAACGTCGAAGCGGGTGCGCGACGGTGGGATGAACTCGCGACGAGCCAGAACGAGAGCTGGAATTACGAGGGAGCTCACATTTATTTGTCTCAGCTTTGCGGGTGTCTCAGTGGCGGAGGGCCACTTTATAGCAGTCGTCTTTATTCGGATTTACGATATCTACCATTTATAAAAAAAAAAAAAAAAACCCCTCTGAGGAAAAGACAGAGTATCGGTGAAGAAAAAGAGAGAACCGTGTGACGGAGAAGGCTAGAGGGCGAGCGAAGGAGCGCGCTCGGGCGACGCCAGAATTCGCTGCCATATTAGTCGAGAAATATTTAACGAGCGTTCTTGTCCGAGTTGATGAAAATTCTCCTTAAAGCCAAACAATTAAATACGGTGCGTTATAATTAAAATGATTTATTTTCATACACGATGCGATACTCGAGATGATTCTTCGCGCACGAGAGCTCCCCGTTGTATTTTACCGCGAGTATGCACTTGACTTTTACAGATCCAACCACGAATTATTATCATTCCGCAGCGTGGATCATCCGGATAATCCTCAACGAGCGAAATATACCCGACTCGACTGAAATTCTTCCTCGTGAGATACGTGCTGCAGGGGGAATCCGGGAAGAGAGCGAGAGAGAGAGAGAGAGATATCTTGTCGTGTGCAGATGCGACGCAAAATAACTGCCTTCTACATGGGCTTTCTTTACAGAGATGGAGAGAGAGAGAGAGAGAGAGAGAGAGAGAGAGAAAACGAGTGGACGACGAGACACTGCCAACAGCGCTGCAATTAAGTTCAGCCCAGAGTGCATACATCACAGATCGGTAGTCATTGCGTCGTCATAAATATTTTTCGTAGATATTATAAATTCAACGGAAATTGATTTTTACACCGGAGGTCTTTTGATTTTCTCGTAAAAATGAGTCATTTTCAAAATTACGTTACAAATTGCCCGCGAATGAATAATAAACTTACTTTAGGCTTATTGAAAATACATTTGCCATTATGTGTGCAATTAAAAATATCTTTCAAGCATTTTGCTCATTGAAGTTGCAATTTTTTCCCTACAACTATGCATTTTAGATGGATCGAAAAGAAAATGGGTAATCGCCATTTTTGTTTACCGATTGCTGGTAAATATATAATAACATATTCCGGGGACCCGCGTCTCCCTCTGTCTGTCTCTCTCTCTCTCTCTCTCTCTCTCTCTCTCTCTCTCTCTCTCTCTCTCTCCTGTCCTCGTCCCAACCTCGGCGCATCGATTTTTCATCAACTTTTTCGTTCTCGTTCTAACACGATTGAGAGAGAGAGAGGGTGTTTCATCCGTGTTACTCGTTGTTCGCAGATCCAGTCTGATATTAATTGCCAGTGAATGGCATTTTTTCAACACGCACACACACACATACACGTAGACGGGAATTTGCCATGTCCGCTGGCTCTGACACTTGGGTAACGGGAAGATGTGAATCGCATTCTATTTTTCGCTCATACGATCAATCGCCGTACTCTATTTTCGAGCGATGACAAAAGCCCGTTTTTCCCCAAGCTCAAAGTTGTCTCGGCATCGTACGTGTTGTACGACGAGTGAGATTGGCTGCCATCGCGGAGAGCCATCAAACGTTTTCAATAATCGCATAGAAATATGAGCGGATGTTTGGAGCGATCGTCGTTCGATATTGGGCCTGAACAAGTTTCGTCAAGTTGACAACGCGGTTGTTCCATCGAGAGGCAAAGACTCGACGCGCGTGGCCTATCGGGGCGGGAGAAGTTGGCGTCACATCGAGTCCGACGATCGCGCGTTACAAGCCTCGAAAAGGCGGACGCGTGTGGCTCGAGTACAAAGTAATCGCGGTCCCGCGATACAGTTGCATCGTAATGAAATATTCGATCGGAGAAAAATGTCGTAGGTGGAGGATGACGAGACACGAAAGGGAGGAAGAAGGGTCGTAGGCGTGTTTGGGATATTCGTGAGGAGAAGCAGGATTGCGCGGAGGAAAGAAAGCGCGTACCTGCGAGAGCGAGCTGCTTGATAAAAAAGTCCATGCGGGACTTGCGTCTCTTGCCGAGAAGGAGGCCAGCTAGGACGGCGGTGTTGCCGGCTACGATGACGGCAAACAGGAGCCAAAGAACGGTGAACTGTTCCGTCTGAAACGATAGACGACAGAGCGTGAGAGAGAGAGAGAGAGAGAGAGAGAGAGAGAGGGAGAGAGAGAGAGAGAGAGCCATATTCCTCCCCAAAGACGATACTTGGTATTGCGGAGGACTGGAAATTAATAGAAATTTATCAGCGGGTATAGTATCGATCGTTACGAGAGGTCCGCCTTTGCGAGGAAAGTGCCGCGCAGGCTGACAGATCTCTCTCCGGAGGGAGCAACTTCCTGACAATTGGCAGACTGTTGGAAAGTAAAGAGGCAGCGAGGCGGTAAGACGAGCGCGCCCCGAGAACCTCGACGCCCGCGTCCGTACAAGGCGCGCGCTTGCATACGGAACAAACAGAGCCCTCCCGGAATTAACGCGCACGCTCCACACGGCTGAGTAATTGCACTCGATTCTAATTGCAGACTTGTAAATCAAGCACCCCGAACGAAGCTCCTTATCGGAGTCTGTAATTTCCCGACGGTAAATCCTCCGAGCCCGCCTACCTCCTCCGTATACGCATGGAGAAACGAGACTGTGCTCGAGCTTACATTTTGTACGCTCGGGAAAAAATTTAACAACTGCCGGGACAGACGTTCCGGGAAGCTCGAAGAAACGCCAAACTCGGTTACGATTCATTTAAAAAATTCCCTCACGGATGAGGGATTTTTTCGTTTTGTTTTGTTTTGTTCTTCAAGTTCCGAGGAAAGTAAGAGGGTTGTCGAGGGCAGCAGTGGTGTGTACGCCCGCGAATCGCTCGATCGCGCCGCATCTCCCGCGATTGGAGAAGAAAATTCATGGCATCGCTCGAGGCGATCTGTCCTTTCGCTACGTTTAATGGCTAAAAATAATTATAGAGGCGGATGGCTGACGGGGGTTTATCCATACATCTCGTATGGGTAAACGAAACTTGTCGTATACGAGCGAGGTGTATACTCGAATTACTCAATCCCGAGTAGCTCGGTTGACTCTTTCGCACATTTATTATCGCGTCTAATTGGCCGTGAATCAGCTTGGAATAACTCGAAGAACGTGTTACACCGTCCCCCAATCGGCGAGGATGCGACGCGAATACGATATTATCGTCGCGTACTCTGCCGCGCACTTTCCTTCTACGTTAATTCCACAAGTATCGCGCGCGAGTCTCCGCAAATTGCTCCATCTTTATCCTCTTTTTCTTTGTGAAAATTTCATTTTCCTCGCGGCCGAACGAGAATCACGCCCTCGCTCGTCAACGCGCTTACGAAATGTTTCGCTCTCGCTCGGATGGTTATTGCAATCTCGAGTCCGCACCCCGGCACTGTATCTGTACGCTTTCATTTTTACTAATGGAGAGAGAGAGAGAGAGAGAGAGAGAGAGAGAGAGAGAGAGAGAGAGAGAGAGCGCAATACCGCGCAAGTGTGAAAAAATTCAATACATCGATTCGAGAGCCACTGAGAATTGAAAGGGTCAATCGAGAATGACGAGTGGCAAAGAATTTATATGTAAATCGAAAATATAGATGGACCGCTGCATACGTAGAAGCGTTGCGTACGCGATGCTCTTATATTAGGTGTCGCGCGAGAAAGTACGTACACTCGCACGGATTGACACGTCCAGTTTTTGTTTTTTCTTCCTCCACTCGCGATTCCTCTCAAATGGCCAAAGATAAACGAGTAACGCTCGCTGATTCGTCAAAGCGACACGATCACGGTTCGCCTTATAATTGAGCCCCGCCGGCGTTCCGAGCCCCGAGGGGGGCACTGCGATCCCGGAGAATTTACGGTGGCAAGAAAATGTGTGGCGACAAGTGGCCCGACGGGGACGGAGGAGTGGTCTCGCGCGAATCGAGAGAATACGTGCTCCGCCACCTGGGGGGCCTTGAGAAATCAAGACAGGACGAGGGTGGGCGCATCGATCAAATGCGACAAACGCTCCCTCGTTGACGGACACGTACGACGCACGATGCATTCGTGCAACGATGATAGTTGTCGCAGCCGCGTGCGCCCAGCATCTTCGTCGATTCGGCTTTTTACGAAAAACTGCCCCCCCCCCCCCCCCCCCCCCCCCCGCCCGCCCGCCTCGCCCCCGCGCGGCACCTCGATCTTACGTCCATCACGGAGGAGACTCGTCGCTCTCTCTCGCCTATCATATCAACTTTCATTTATTCCTCGGACTCTTTTTCCAAATTATCGATAATGGAAAGCGTAGAAAAAATGTCTCGAGGGCGCGCGACGATTGCGGATTAGTCCGACAAAACGGAAAGATCGTGGGAGCTTCCTTTTATACGCGATATTTATCATTTATATTTCTATAAGAGAAAGAGTACAGAGAGAATGCGCCCCGGGTAGTCGTTGATAAACCTTTGTTTCGTTCAACTGGTAGCGAACTTTTTTTTTTTTTTTTTTTTTTTTTTCCAAATATATTTATATATTTGTTTCGAGCATTCGTCGATGCGTATAATTCGATAAAAATACAATGTTCGTATTTTAAGGCGAACGAAAATTTTACAACGTTGTTACAAACAAAAAAGTATCCGAAGCTTTGGCGGATTAGCGCGTGGATAAAAGGATCATTAACTTGGCCGCGCATCCGTTTTCAACTTTGTCACTAGTGTACGGTTTCTTTTTTTTCTTACGATTATTCGAAAAAACGAACGGCTGCGCTGGATGTTCCATCGTGAGTTCATTATCGTGTGCCAACGGTGGTAAACGAACCGCGGAAAACGGAGAGATTCCATTGGCGGTGAAAAAAAAAAACAAGACCGCGACATCGTTGTAGGATCGTAACGAGCGTGCATACGCCGTTATGTTAATACCTCCAAAGAGACCGGGAGAATAATTATAGCGATTTGGCGGATAAAGATATATATGGAGGGCGCGCGCGCGCGGGTGCAATGCCGCGATGCGGGATACGTCGAGAGGAGGAAAAGCACGCGCGAGCCTCCGATGTACCAGGAGCAAAATAACCCGGAGAAATAGCAAGACGCACACGCGCCGTTTGGTATAGACGTATAAAAAATATTCATTTTTACGTATCCAAGCTTACGCGAGTAGTTGCAAGCGCGCGAGCGCGAATCGGACTTTCGAAGGTCCGATTCGATACGACAAAATTTTCGAACGTTTTTCGGAATCTTCTCCTCGAAAGTCCCAATTTTCTTGTACTCTTTGATGAAGGGAAAAAAAAAGATCTGTGACAAATAATTTGCGCGAAAAAGCCGCCGAGGACGATATGCCGGGCTTATCGTTATTATTATTATTATTATATTCCGTATCCCGTGCCCGACCTCTCAATCTTTGGCTTTGTGGATTTTTTGCACGAGCCAAGTCAGTTGCAGCCGCATCGAACGGCGATTCTCGTGCATGAATATTCAGTGCGGCGGGCCAGTCGGTGGCTGCATCCTCAGATTTATCCCGAGTGAGCTTTTTCTCCGATAAATCGGAAGGAGAAATCCGCACCCCCCCCCCCCCCCCCCCGCTCGCTGCGAAAGACGGGGAAATGAAATTTATTTAAACACGGGTAGGTACGCCGGGGCTTGCGAATTCTTTCGCCGTAGGCGCGGGCGAAGAAAATTAAATCTGAAAATGAATATCGCCGTAGCCTATCAAAATCTTTCGCGCCTCCGTAACCTACGTACCTATTTATATAAATATATATGAAACGAACCGATCGAGTTTTCATAGCCGCTAAAAATAGGTACTTTGTAAAATATGAAACTTACGTGACACGCGAGTGCGAGAGGCTCTCGGTGATTGATCATATTTTAGGCAAAAGCGTCAAGCTCTGCGTCAATTAATTTAACAGAGCCCCCTCGTGCTTTGTTTGTCATAAAAAAAAACTCGAGCATCCACGCGACGCGTTACTATTTGCGTATCGAGGGTATGAAAATAAGATTGCTTCGTTTTGAAAGTCGTAATCCGGCACTACTTCCTCCAAGTCGCGAACCAAGTCTTTGGTGAGTACTTTCAAACAAAATGATTGTGCTCGAGGAATTTTTCGGCGTGTCAAAGTGCGGTAAAATAAATAACAAGCGATTATCGAGGTGGATATCCAGTGATGGTAGGTGGATCAATTTTCAAAATACAATGTTTCAAGCGATTTATACGTTTTTTTTATATAACTTTTTATTTATGAATATAGTTTTTATTAGAAAATTCAGCGTATAGAATGCGACGGGATACACAAAGAATCGTATCGGATTTTGTCTGATGATGTGGGATTGAAATTGGATTCGTACATTGTATTGCAATGGTGGGGAATCCCTATTAGAATCCAATGTACGAGGGTGACGTTTTGGTACGAGGATCCGACGCGATGATCCCTATCGGGAGGTAGGGAAAACCGGTGTAGGAATCTGCGACAATTTCTGCACGGGTCGCACTGTAAAATAGGTGGACCAATCTCTGCGATCAACTGCGTGGGAAAAAAATAAAAATTCAACGCTGCCGGAGATTGGTACGTGCGGGGGGTTGAAAGAGTCGCGTTACGTACGAGAAGTTGTGCCCGTGACGTTGGCCCGGTTAATCTTTCGTATACCATCTCGGGGCAAAGCGCGTTCGCGAACGTTGTGAAAATATATGATCCGAATATAACCGTGGGCACTTTGGATATCTCCTCAACGGGCATCTTTGTTTCCTTGCTCCCTGCGCTAACCGCGTCCGCGTCTATACGTACAACCCTACAGCCAAATAACTCGAGACAGTTTTTCCTTTTTATTTTCTCTCTGGCATTTAACGCGCGCTCGTCTCTTCTTCGCGACCGCCTATCTCGTATGTGCCGATCCACTTTTATTCTTACACATTTGCAAACCTATCGGGTAGCCACATTTTTTTCCGACAAACATTCCACTCGGACTGCCTCAATTTTTACATGTTTTTATCGAAGACGAGAGAGACACGGAGTCTCTTCGAAGTCTGGTGGGCCTTGCCGAAACGTGCACATTCTTCAATGGCTTTTTCTCCGCGGAACGAGCGCGCTTCCTCGGTTTCATCATTTTCTTTTCCTCGCATTAATAGCCGAACGTTACGTTTTGCAAAAGCAATGTGGCTTTGGGAGGATTTATTCGCATATAATACAGCCACGTGGAAATACAGAGACGAGTTTAGTATTGAGACGCGCTCCCGTAAAAACCGTCCCTCGGTCGGGCGACTTTTTCCTTTTCTTTTCCTCCTTTTCGGTAAACCGAGCGCGCGAGCTCTACTGAATATTTATCACCGTCCATTTTCTCCCGGTGCTTCGCGCGCGCTGCAGCTTTTACCACTCGCGAGCGCGCTTCTAACGATCGTACGCCTTTTTATTTCTCCATTTATGAAATTGTTGATGCTCGGTTGAAAAGTATCGTGCGGAAGCTTCTTTTTGTTTCCCCCCCCATAAGCCAGAGAAAAAGTTGCGAGTTATTGTCGTGAGAAAATTCATATAGGATTAAACGGGAGAACGAAACGCGCGTCGCGAATTCGTCCGGCACACTCGAAGCTGTATCGTTACGCTGAGAAAAAAAAAAAATATTACACACGGGACGAGTGTTTTATATTCCTTGCACGTATAGCTTTCCGGATAAGGACTGGAGATTTTCTCGAGTATCGCGTGCATACGTAAATCGCGTAGCGTATGTCCTGTACGAATTTACTCGCGCGCGGTTATGCGAATATATCGTTCGAGAATATAGAATTTAAATCGACAGATCGAGAAACTTTACGAGCAAGCTCGCGGTTCGTTCTTACCCGAGTTTTCGCCCGCCTGTTGCTCATCGTCGTCGTCGCGTCATCGTCGTCGTCACCCGCGAATGGCAGTTGGGTCCTGGCCCAGTGCGGCTAATTCGGAACGCTAAAGTTATTTCGCATGCATTTCCGCTCGAAACTAAACTATTTTCATCGCGGTATTTTCGAGATTTTTTTTTCTTCAAAAATCGCTTCTACATATAACGTGAATTAGGAAAAAATATTGCAAACCATCGACGTATTTAGAGGGGCGTTTCAAGTGTGCGACACTCGGAATAGCTCCAACACTCGAAAGAAAAAAACCCAAACAAACTCTACGATATTAAAGACCTTATTTTCATCTTTATTATTGATATAGTTTCGTTACTCGGCATAGAAAAAAAAAACATTTCTCTCCCACGTTCGAGAATACGAGAAGAAGCGTATGAGAGTACTCGAATGGCCAATTTTCCTTACTCACGAATGTGTCAGCCTCGAGAGTCTGGCACAAGTACGAGAGAAAGCAACGGTGCGAAAGCCTCCGTTTTCGCTGCCAAACTTCTTCGAGATAAGACAAAAAAGGATAGAGCCGTGCAACCTTACCGAAATGGCTCGACGATTGGGATCTCCGCAGCAGCGGAAATTGAAAAATTCGCGTCGCGACAGACCGAATGCTCCATAGCCATTATTCGAAACGGAGTTGCCGCGGACTTTTATAATTACAACGATTAGATCGACAAGTAGACTGCTCGCGGTAGGCTGGAAAAACAAATATGCCACCTTCTTGTCTCTGACCACAGCGAATATTGTCAATCCGTTTGACACTTTTCAATCCGCCCAATTGTCCGCACAACATTTCAACGTTTTTTTTTTTTGTTTTTTTCTTTCTAAAACCGGCTCGTTCCGATTGTACCCACACGTTTTCTATCGTTTTGCCTTTTTATTGCGGAGCGCGGAACGAGACGACGAGTTTGCGGTAAATGACGTTTAATCTGCGGAGGCCTATACGGATAGGCCGACAGCACCGTACACGGGGGGAGAACGCGTCCGCACAAGTGTGAGCACATCGATGCCCGCGACACTGCGACAATTTCGCAAAAGAAAGAAGAAAGAAAGAAAGAAAGAAAGAAAGAAGCTGCGGAAAAGGCAACGAGGGAATTTTCGAAGAAAAAGACGAGGCGTTTGTGTCCCGGGATAGCAAAGACCGATCGGCGTCGCGGATCTTTTTCTCTTCTTCGCGCGCGCTCTCCTCTCTCTCTCTCTCTCTCTCTCTCTCTCTCTCTCCGATACACAGGGAGCACAAAAGTGAGTCATCCGTGGAAGGATTATTGTACTTTCGAGCAAACGATTCGATTCCCTCTTCTTTCGTTGTTCCGTTAACGTAAAAATACGCAACGATGAGCCTTCGTAAGGAATAATCCCGTATGAAGAAAGAGAGAAAGGCGCATCGCGACACGTGTGTTCCTCGCGAGCCACAAAAATGATAAAACTTTGAGTTTGCAGGATTTGCTGCGTAGCGAAGGCGTTCTCACGAGGAATAATCCCTGCGGAGACTGATTACGCCGAGGATAAAAAGTTAAATTAGTTTTATTTTTGATTTCACTGTAGTTGCGGTAACTTTCCGCTCTCGAGCAGTCGCGTGTCCCGACGAGAGTCACAAGTCGGGCGGAATTGCTCAAGCTCGTTGCGCGGTAAGCTCATTTTCGCATGGATGGAAAAGCGTTATTCTCTTCTCGGCTCGTGACGAATTTTCCAAACGCGTCGGAGCAGCGTTCTTTATCATCGTCGAGAAGCCAGGCTACCCTTCCAAGCTTACGAATCTTCACAGAGCCGTAGAGACGCCGAGAAATTAGTACGGATATCCGTTGGCGGGCGAATAAAGTTGAAGCGTTCTCGTTCAGGGCGAAGAGTGAAAATGGCAAACTGCTCGAGGCTTCCTTCGGCTGCACATCGCGACGATAGCGCGCGTCCGCGTCACGCGCGTTCGTGTACACACGGAACGTGAGAGAGGTTCGTGGTTCGAGCGCGAACAGGAAATGGAAGGTGGTCCCTGAAGGACCGTTGATCCTCGAGTCGGTGCTACCGGTTCGAGAGAGAGAGAGAGAGAAGGCTACGCCTTATTATATCGGTATGATCGGGAAGCGACGTTCCCCCGGGAGGCACTCGTCTACCTCCTGACTCGCGATAGCCGCACTCCTCTATCCTATTTCCCTTTTTATTTCATCTTTTTTCTCCCATTGCAAAAATATATATACTATTTCGCAGTCGCGAACGCCTTCTTTCCCGATATGCGACCTGAAACGTATGTTAAATATTAATGCGGCAACCAGATGCTTTTTTTCCGAAACACCATCGTTTCTTTGGATTTAATACGTTTTTTTTTTGTCGCAGCCCCAACATTTGCGAGTATACTCGGGGGGGGGTATACTCGGGGGGGGGGGATAACGCGTGTCGCATAGAAGCAAATAGTCGAGGTTGCGCGGAGAGAAGAAGAGCGAGGATTATGCAGACAGAGCGCGATGGATGCTTCCGAAAAGAGGACCGCGTGTAAAGGTCTCGCAGACTCGTTCCTCCTTCTTCGTCACAGTTGGCATAACTCGGATTTAAAAAATCTTTAAGAACAACGAGCGCGCCTCATCCGTACGTGGGATAGGACTTGTATTTTCACGGGCTGAGCCGATTCAACGTAACAAAATAACGGAGTTTTCCGCTTAAAAATAAAAAGTCATCGCGCGCTCGCGTCGACGGAAATACGAAAAAAATAATTCCATTTATGCGAGATTTGGAGATTCGAGGCGTGAAGAGTGTTGTTTTCGAGTGCGCAGCTCAAAAGTACGCTACGCGCCCACGCGTCAATTGTAATCTCTTTTTGTCGGCTCGTTCTTTGCGTCGATGTATCGGCCAAACAATGTTTTCGCTACGGGGATAGAGTCGAATAGTCGGCTATATACCTTAACGCGATTGTCCGATGTGGGTGAAGTAAGTGTGCGTGGAATGGAAAATGGGAGCCAAACAAAGCCGCGAGCACCTCCCTCCCAACGTATCTTGCCTGCGTCCGACTCGACTGAAGCTTCACTACTGAAGAAGAGACCCAACGCGCGTACTCTCCCTCTCTTTCGCTACGGCAGAGACAATCCCGTCGTCGCTCGTCGTCGCAGCATCGTCCACGTATCGCATATTCGTGTTCGTCCCCGCGAAACTGCCAACGCCAAAAGAAAAAGCAATAGCGAGCGAAAAGTTCCAATTGCGGAACACTCGCGCGCGCCCCCTTGTCCTCACACTTTTCTCATTCGAATCGACTGAAATTTTATTTTATTCCATTATCCCGGAGTTTTCTTTCAAATATACTTATTTATTTGACTCAAGATCTATCGAGCACCCTTGACTTTTGAAACAATGCCTCGCTTCTAATTATTTTCGTATTTCGTATTATTTGCCAATAACCAACTGGCAAATTCATAAGATACGGAGAAATGCTTGAATCGAACGAAGAAAAACAAAAATATTTGAAAGAAATAGGATCGCGGTAGGAAGTGAGGGGACGAAAAAAAATTATTCCACGCAAATAAATATGCCAGTTAAAAAAAAACAAAAACTTGTTCAACAGCGTATCATTTTATCTCGCTCGCAGTTTGCCCCATTTCTTCGATATATACGCATAAGAGTGGTTTTTCTCGATAATAAAGGATCGTTATAATGAGAAATTAGGTATACCCTTGGAATCGAGGCGCGGGTGCGTCGTCGAGTTGAATTTTGGACGGTGACAAATATGCAAGCGCGCGTAGCTCACACCGAACGGACGGCGCCGTTCTAACGACACAACGAGTCTGGATAATATATAAGGGAGGTTTAAACGGAAACTCGAGGCTGGCTGCGAGACGAAGCTCTCGAGAGCCGAAACAATTGTTGCGCGCGGTGCGAGTCGGGAAGCTCGTGAACCGACCACCTCTCGAAAATTCCAATACCGCTCGCGTGAAATCTCATTAAGGTGGTAAGTTCGAAGCGGGCGCACGCCGCCTTACTCGCGATAGACGAAGGCTCCTACAAACGCTGAAAAAATATGCGGCCAATGAGCTTCGGATCGTATTTCTTACATTTTTCCTTATTTTTTCGCAATTTTTCTCGCCTTTTGTTATTATTATCGTTTGTTATTTATTTTTCCGAACTTTGACACAATATGCAAGAGACAAGCTTAACGCTCTCTCACCAAGCGTCTAGGTTGTGTTTCGACACGCCGAGTTTTTTCCCGTGACTTTTCACATATTTTCGACTCGAACGTGGTAAGAATTCCGAACGGGCCTTAATCGAGGAATAGTTCGGAATTCGGTTGGATCCCAATCCGGATTTCCTATGTGCCTATGGGGTGTCTCTTACGAATTCTTGTAGAGAGCCGTGCGGGGGGTGCATCTTGGGACTCGCGACGACAAATTCGTGCACGGGGCAAACGAGAGGATATACGGTTTTCGGGTGATCCGGCAAAATCCGGTTGGGAAATAGAAAAATTCGCTTGGATTCGAACGTCGACTCCCTAAGGTGCTTCATCGTTGTAAAAATCCCTTCAAGAATGTCGTAGGATCCAGGGACTCGGCGACAAATTTCTGCAAGGGATCTCGCGACGAAAGAAATTCTTCGTCCTGCCAACGACCACTCGAAGCGATTATAATCATCCGTTGTAATAATAATATCGCGCGTTAAATATAATTGCCGACTCAATCATTTGGAATCGTGGGCGATACGGTGGTTCGAGTATTAAACACGGGAACGAATTTGCATCGAGTTCGGAGTTGGGTAGGACTCGATAACCGGCTGGACCCCCTCCTTCCCGTCTTTCCGCGGAAAATGCCCTCCGTAAAGAGGAAACAGAAGGAGAAAAGAAAAAGACCCGTTCGAATGATCGTGCCCGGCTTCGTTCATCCCCCCCTCGCCCTACTCGCCACACTCGGCCTGTACACGTTACTTTGGGCTAACGTTTAATTCGCGAGCCTCGCTGGAATCGCGGCGCGGCTCGGTCCATCCGACAGGGCTCAAAAACATAAAAGAACGAAGCAGCGAACGTACCTCGTAGAAGTAGAACGAGTCGATTTCCTCGGTTGCGTTGAGATCGGGAAAGGTCAGATTGGTCGAGCCATCGGTTGTCTCGTAAAACAAGTTGGGACTGCTGCTTTCGTACGAGACATCCTCGTAATTCGTGTCTCTCGGTAAAGCGGTGCGATTCTCACTCGGCGATACGTGCGATCTTGTCCAAGTCATTTCGTTTCGGTAATCCCAGCGCGCGCGCGCGCGCGCACCCCCTTGGTATTTTCAACACGAAAAGAAAAACAAAAAGAAACAAACACTGAATTATACATTCGACGGAAAAAAAAAAATGAAGTATCGTGTAAACGTTACGACGACGGTTGTTGCGGTTGAGGATATATCGCGTTGGGTTGACTCGCGTAAATCGCGATCCCTGCGTACATATTATCCCTATAGGTCTAATCGTTAACGCGGCGTCCGCGGTTTATCGCGGTGTGGCTCTTTCGAGGCTTCGCCTCAAAGATAGGTAATAACTCGAAAATCGTGCTCCCCGCTGAAGCGACGCCGCGCAGTCTTGACGAAACTCACCGTGTACGCGGGCGACGCGCGGCAGCTACCAGTTGGCAAAGTTGCGCGCCCCCGCGCTCCTCGACGCCTCGTTTACCACCGCACGGGCGAAATCGACGATAATCGCAGCTCCTATCGTTTAACCGCGCCTTTCAAACACGCGTCCGGCACACTTTTACTCCTTATCGCGATCACGAGAGAGTACACGAGCGACGAGTTTTGTCGAACCGCGCGCACCAGTCTGGAAAAAACTTTTTCGACTGCAACGCGCGCGGCGATCCCACGAGAATAGAGATATTTTTTTTCTTCTTCCCTCCGTGCTTCTACGTCTTATCTTCGAATCTCGATTCGCTCTCCGATAGCGGACAACAGTTATTTACCAGCGGGCGTTGTTTAAACAAAACAAAAACATCATTTTGACAAATAAATTCCTAAGGCACGGGAGGAAAGGTGAATATAGAATTGTCGAGAACGAGAACGCGAGCGATCGTGAAAAATATTGAAATCCGTGTATCAATAATCGTTAATCGAGAGAAAGGTCGAAGGGGGGGGGGGGATCCGTACTCAACGCGTATACGGAGATATTTGTCGGAAGGATGAGAGGACCGCGTGGTGCGTCGATCGACTACCACCAGCCTGCCCTCGCTCAACGCATCGGGCATCTCTCGCCGCTTCTTTCTCGCGGCAAGAAAATCTTCGTGGGCATTTTCTCCAGAGGCTCTTTACTCCCGAGCTTGATGCCTCTTCCGGGAATATAATCCGCAACGTCATTCGCCCAGAGGGACACGCTCTCGACTGTGCATGCGCAATCTACTTGGATCGTAACTGTTATTCCCGATTGTCCGTACAGCTAGCTATACGCTGTGTGATTTTTCCATTTCCATCTATTCTTCGATGTTCCTTGGTGAAGAATTTTCGGAACGAAACGGTGTTACGCGCTCGAACCTTGTAAATAAAGGGCGGACGTGAATCTCAAGGGGAAAATTACGTTGGCTTGCGCAGCGGAACGAGGACCGAGACGAGTTTCGCAGCCAAGTTACGCGCGGTGAAAAGCTCCGCGACGGGCTTCGAGCCGACATGACAAAACCGCGGCTCGGTCCCTCCGTATAGCTACGTTTATCGGCGCTTTGGACTACACGTCTGTCAGACTCGTCGAATCTCGAACGAATTTCCGTACTTGGCAATGGCTCAGCCGTCTTCGATGCCGAGAATTGTCCTCTCGAATCTTATCAGCATCGAGAGAAAGCCTGATCGACGCGATATCTGCATTTACTTTGCCGTCATCCCGTGCGGGTGGGTACGTAGGCTACCGAGGCAACCGAGGAAGATCGTAGGTCGCGTCGGCGTGAAAAATTCTAATCGCCTGTGCAGATGAGAAATCTAAGGCGTAAAGAGTAAACAATGGTGCGGGCCGAGCACCGATCCCTGAGAAACGCCTCACTTCGGCCCGGTTCGACCGCTTGAAATTTATCCGAAAGGCTTGAAAGGACTGCATCCGTCGTAACGCGGGAGCCGCGAAACGAAGCGTGTCGCGAGCCTCGCCGGAAGCTCACCTCGGCTCACGTTTTCCAAAGTCTCGAGAAATATCGAAAACTTTCACACGACTGTAATCATCGCGTCGTCCATAGTTTGGCGCGCGTAATCAGGTATCGGATCGTACTCCAGAGAAAGTTTCGTCCCTGGAGTAAACGTAATCTAATTTCTCCTGCACTTTCCCTCGAACATTTCGCATTTTATTTTGAAAAATGACGGAACAATATTTATTTATTAAATATTTTATTCCGCTCGGAATAAAATTTCTCGCTCCGTGCAGCCCTTGGTGCAAACGTTGCCAATTTTTTTCCGGCTGCGTATTCTTGAAAAACGTTATCACGCGGAATAGAAAAATGTTGAGCCAACGGTTCGACGAGTGGAAGACTCTTGCTACGAGAGTACTTGATTTTTCAAGTGCACACATACGCCTCTGATCGAGTGATTTTTCTCGATGTGCATATACGAAATATTGAGGAAAAAGAAGGATAAAAATGATGCTCGTACGTAAGGTTGGTCCACCTGGTCTGTGTGTACATCGAAGCCCTCGTCCGCTCTCTTCGAGGAGTCGCGACGGCTTTTGCGGTGGTAGGGGCGATGTTGCGACCGCAAGGGAGCGGGCTCTTCAACAACTGTACATCATCCGGATGGGAGCGGGGGGGGGGGGGGAGGCGCGACCGAGGCGACTCTCTCTCTCTCTCTCTCTCTCTTCTTTATCACTTCCATACCGACAGAAGCAGAAACGCTTAAATAACACTCCGACGATCCATTAGTCCTCCTCTACGAGAGCTCGCGACGCGCTTCACGCTCTCGTCCTTTTTTTTTCTCCCACTCCGACGCGATCTCTGCCTAGTCAAGGAACAACGACGAAAAAACGCCTCGCGTTTGAAAGATATTTTTGGCGAGTCTCGACGTCTTCGAGAGAAATCGCGAAGCTCCGCGAGACGCGGTTAAACCCCGAGCAGAAATCTAATCAGGCTGCCTGAGGATCCATCAGGGCCGGATCAGGGATCAATAAGGCGCCCTGATCAGGCACGCATGATTTGCGCCGGACAGGGGCCTGAGCAGGGATCGATGAGGCGCCCTGATCAGGTAGGCCTGATTTGTGCCAGACAGGGGCCTGAGCAGGGATCAATAAGGCGCCCTGATCAGGCACGCCTGATTTGCGCCGGATAGAAGCCTTATCAGGTATCAATAAGGCGCCCTGATCAGGCACGCATGATTTGCGCCGGACAGATTGGGCCGGAAAGATTGGGACGGTCATCGCCAAAACCGGAACAAAAACTAAACGATCAAGTCAAGTGAAATAAAAACTTAAACTTAAAAAAAATGTTTTCATATGTTTCATATTTTTAATAACGTTAGTAAACTTGATAACGTGTAACTGCGATAATAATTTAATAAATGTTGATCTATTTTTAAACAAAAAATTAATCAAATGATTGAGCCAGATGACACGCGTGTCTCAGGCAGGATGAGGCACCTGATCCGGGCCAGATAAGTTGCTTGATCCGAGCCAGATATAGTGCCTAATCCGAGCCTGGTAAGGTGCCTGATCCGGGCCTGATAAAGCGCCTGATCAGAGCCTGATAAGATGCCTGATCCGGACCTGAATTTGCAAAAGCGTTACATTCCTGATCAGGGCCGGACTAAATTTGCCTGATCCGGTCCGGATTTGCTATTGTGGCAGCCTGATCCGGTCCGGATTTCACCCTGAACAAATTTCTGCTCGGGACGTTCGTCGATGATGATTTTCTTTCTGAGCGTCGTTATTTGGTTTTTTCAGAGAATTCGAGGCACCCTCGATGCTTTTCAACGCGAGAGCCATTCCTTCGATTCGATCGCAAAGTTTGCGCAAACGGTGGGTTCGCGGCTTTGGCGATCCGAGCGAATACTCGGATGACGGGTGAGAGCGCCTTGTCGCGCACTCGCTGCTTTCCCCGAGTTTCCGATCGCACGAACACGGAACGGAAACTCGGCGAAGAAACATAGTCGCCTGGATCGCGGTGGAGGGAGCATCTTTCGAAGGTTGAAAAAAACTCTCTCGAGTGCGACGTATGTCGAGTAAAAGTCAGAGAGATGGAATCGTCGAAGCTCGTAAGGATACACGTGGCGTTGCGGTAAAAAAAGGAGCTCGCTGTACAGCGATAAAGCGATGACTCTAACGATGAAACGATCGCGGCTCCGAAGAGGCCGATAAAAGCCCTGGCAATTTGTCGTACGAACGCGCGCGCGGTGAGATATATTTCTATCGCGCGGCAGATTCGAGTCCGCAAGGGGGGCGGTTCAAATTTCAAGCGCGAATCGCGGTTCGACGTACCCGCAAAGACCGTAAGACATTTAGCGCGGGTATATTCGCGGTGCAACGAGGAGAAAATGGATATACCGAAGGATTGATGGACGCGCGGGGTTTAACGGCATCGTTAAATTTAAGCCCGCTTTTGCGTATCCACGCTAAATCTCTGTCTTTCGTCGTTTCATCTCGTTGCGCGAGGGGCGTGTGCGTCGGTGGCTCCGGATAAGCGCTAATAAATCGCGCCGTACAGTCTCTGTATTTTCACCAAATTGCGAAAGACGCGATAAAAAAGATTATCCACGCGGTCTCCAACAAACGTCAAATCGTATCATCGCGACCAAACTAGGCGAAATTCATTCGTAGGCCAAATACACGCGATACTGAGAGATTGTCCCAACGATAAGCTACACTCTCACCTTATTGTACTATATTATCCTCTGTGCCCCCCCCCCCCCCCCCCCCCCGAACCGAATTATATTCAACATCGACGACTGTAATTCTCATCGAAACAATTGCGATTTGACTTTTGGACAACTGCCATTTTTGGGTGAGAAAAAGCTTGCAAGGATTCGCGGCCCAATGGGTTTGGGGAAATTCCGTAATGAAATTAGTCGATCGTCGCGGTTAGCCACCCCGTGTACAGGCGGCAAATTCTTCCTCGAATACCAAGCGCGTCCATCTCCCCCGAGAGCATCGTAAAAGATCGCCCGAAGATATTTTCCGAATCTCCTTGACCGCGTTCGGCCGAAGCCGCGCGAGCAAACATTTCCCTGTATAATTCGTAGCCCGGAATAATATAATATAAGGTCGAGATGAAAAGTTTCACGACGGGATACCGCGACAAATAATGAATGAGCTTGCGTCGAGCCTCTAGCCTATAGGCATAGTTTGGCTCGTCCAGGCTGAATACGAGAAACATCCGAATCGTCCCTCCTCCGGCGCGATTCGCGTCTCGGTAATCAAATTCAAGACCTGGATGCGCTACGAAACGTCGCTTCGATCTCGTTGAACTTGGACTCCTGGCGAGCTCGAAGCTCACCAAGCACCGCGGGCCCGCAGGATCGAGTTATTCCGCTTTGTCCGCTGCCCGTAATTGCGAGAGGGAGAAGAGAGGGCGTCGGAAATTTCCTCGCGGTAAAAATTCAGCGACGCGTTACTTTTTTTTTCCGCCGATCAGTGGGGAAAAATGCACGTTTCCGTGTTTTCTCCGGGACGGCGAACGGATTTACGCGCCAATGAAACGTATCATCGTTCTCTTTCTTTAGGTTTATTACGGATCGACGCGTAATAACTCTTGCCTCTTTTTCGGCGGAGCGCGTCTCGGAGAAAGCACCGAAGCGGCCGTCTCTCTCTCTCTCTCACACACACACACACACACACACACACACACACACACTCGCTCGCTCGCACTCTCGTTTCACCTTGAGACAAAGAATACTCGTTGGCGCAATCTGGAATGGATCGCGAAACGACGATACAATTGTGAGCGCGCTCGCGACAGGATAAGAAATAGGTGAAAAAAGAATAGCCGAGTTTGTTTGGACTCGGTGGCTGGCCGGTACGGGGAAACAGTGTAAAAGACGAATGGAAGGTGGTGCGCGAGGACGAGTCGCATCCTGCGAGGCGCGAAACTCGACTGACTCTCGAGCGGCTGTGGCTCCTCGAAGAGCGCTCCGCGAGTCGCGCTACTCTCCGAGCATACGCACGGTACTCGCTCTCGCGCCAATCCGCCCTCCGACGAACAAGCGCGATAAACATTCCGTCTCTCGTGCTCGCCCGAATTTCCAATCAAGAGCGTGCGCGCAGGCTGCGCGTGCGACGTGCGAAAAAAAGAAAACTATGCCGGCTCAGAGTGCACCGTTTGAAAAGTTATCCGCGCCTGTACAGGGAAGCCCAAAATTCGTACAGATCGATTCCTCAAGCGGAATGGAATTAGCGTCGATGCGGAGCAACCGCGGGATATAGACGCGCGCTGGATCGATTTTTTACACTCGTCGCGGTTACGAATCGTTCGAAAGATCCGAACGAAAAATTATTCACCGATCGATAATTGTCGTGTACGCGTGAATAATATGTTGCGCGATTATTCGCTTCTTTGGACTGTTGACGCGGGACTCGCGGGGATCGAACGAACGAAGCCCATATCCGCGCATCGATTATCGAATCCCAGACTACACTCGCGCGACCCCTTATTCCCCACATTTGGTCAACCACTCGAGCGATTCCGAGGGGATGCTGTATTTCGAGCTCGATTCGATTGATCGAATTGAAGGTTAACGGAAGACCGCGTTGCGTACGTTCTCGTCGCCGATTCAACCAAATTTATCATTATCCAACGGAATTCTTTCGCACGCGGCACAGGGTAAATATATATAGAATAAAAAATATAGAAGAAAAATATGTCTAGCGGAAAGAAGAAATGCATTGCGCGTCGTGCTAACGCACAATTTTTCGCACTTTTACCAAATTTTTCATGAATAAATAAAAGCGTATCGGGTTTAATTGACTCGTACGAGGAAGATGAAAAAGTATTGGCGCAGACCCGAAAAAAAAAACTATATATAAACAAATGTCGCACCCGATGGCATCGGTCAATCGTCCGTCCCTTCTTTTTCGCTCAAGCTCTTCCGTTCGCTCCTCGAAATGCCTCGTAATTCATTGAGCTGGGATATTTTTTCGATTTTTGGCACAAATTCAGAGACGGCACAAATCCTTTTCCGCGAGTCCCTCCATACCAAATCACCCTACCCTTCGGCGCTTTTTCGGCCAAGTATGTTCCGCGGAAGAAATACGTACTTTCCATTGGTACATGCCTATACTTTCAAAAGCCATATCGCGAAACGGAAACCACCGAGTCGACCGGGATGAATAGTAGTATATATATATATGCGTTACTCCGGGCTATAGCCCAACTGCGTGTAAAATTTCATCCAGATCCGTTGCATCGTACTAAACTTATCGCTCGAAGGAATAAATATAACAAAACCGTATTGTTCAGGTTGAATCAAACGATATAATGTTTTCGGCCAGGTTTCTTATTATAATATTTGACGTTTTTTTAAACGTCTTTTTTTTTTATTTGTATGCATTTATACACACGTATATTTATGGAAAAAGTATGCAATAAATGTATAAGTTGCCGTAGTACTCATCTCTATCCTATAGCAACACTTTTGGCATTTTCGCTCTGCTATCAGAGGCACAAGGTATACGCGCGTGCTCGACGAGGGAAGGAAAATTCAGACCTAAGCTCCGCATCTCCGTCCTGTGATATTTTTCTATCGTACGCGTACGATAGACGTCGACTGTTTACAGTTGCGTTAACGGAACACGGGCGCACGTTTGTTTTGCCTCTTGTGCATCTCGACGAGGCAATTCTTCATTTCGAATTGTTGGTCCGCTTGACAATGAAGCGGGACAAAGAAGCCGGCTAAGGGAGATACGGGGACGGTGCACCGATGCTATTTTCAAGTACCGCTCTATCGATAACGAATAAATACAAATACGGCAATGTGTATAACGTTACGAGTACACGAAATGACTCTTTGTGTACCTTAACGTTGAATATTCAAATACAAGTGTAATTTGCGCGCATCGGTTGACTGGGAAAATATTGGACGAGGGAACGCAGGTTTCTCGCATGCGGATTCTTTGTAGAGAAGTGACAAAAGCCGAGGCCGCCGCGTTCGAACGAATCGTTAAAATCTATCCACTGACGTTTCGACAACAACTTTCGACAACACAAATAACAAAGGGAAATATTTGTTAATGGTATACGGAGGATACTTGGAGGGATGGGATAAATAGTCTCTACGCTAGATTGGCACATTGTAAAGACGTACGTGGAGTACAATTCGAAAGGTATTAACAAAATATAGTGGAAAGTTTGAGCGCGAGAGGCGAGGGAATTCACGCGAATCGAGCAGCCCGATCGTGAGTGGCGAGGGCTCTCGCGCAAGTGAAGCACGCCTCTTTTCGTAACCTCTTTGCGTTATACTATCCAATCGTTACGAGAAAGCTGCCATTCGCAACTTGAAACGCTTCCGAGTCTCCAAACAACCTTGATTCGAAAAAAATGTTTCGGACAAGAGTTTCTTGTTTTCACATGTAAAAACTAAATATGCAAGAAAACAATTGGTGGTCTCGTTTGAAACTTGAAGCCCCTCCGTGGGGCTTCATTATTATTTTTCCCTCATTGAATAGATTTTTTGAAAGCATAAAACTTTTATTGCTAAGATTTTTTAGCGCAGATGCGTATTTTCGCCTGTATGTATTATACATACGGGTTGGCAGACGGGCGGAGAGGTAATACAGGATCGCGCACCACCCGCTAGAATCGCCGTGACGACTGGCGCGCGCGGACTGCGAAAACTCGTCCACAAAACCGGTACCCCTACACTTATGCGTTTCGAGTCCCGCAACGGACGTCTCGCACCGCGCTCCGCAACACGGCGCGCCTTTTTACCAATTCCATTTGGACCTCCGTTCCTTTCCCGGCCTATGTATTCGTACGTATTCTTTTCAATGCGCACTTTATGACTTTATTTCTATAAACGCGATTGCCAGGGCGATTCTAAACGTTTCGAAACTCGTATATTGCCTTTGCGTGTCTATCAAATGGATATCGATTTTCGAACGAATCCACCGGATTGGCGAATCGTCCTAGCCGGATGGGGCTCTATATTCGAGAGGTAGATCGATACCGCGCAAAATGAGCCCAGGTCGAAAGGGCGATCTTGGAGAAGCCGAAACGCGAAAAGATTCATATACGAAGGTTCGGCTAGCCGATTTTCGCGAATTGGCGAAGCCTTGATCGGTGTCGTATCAGCCACTGATCAACTAATTGGCCCTCGCAACCGCGGGCTTCGGAAATAAATTATCATATAGATTCGGAGAATGCCGTTCGGCTTATCCAGCTATCTTCGATCGTTCTGTGAAAATTTAAAAAAAAAACGACCTGACAAAAGAAACACAAAGCTCTGCCAAAAACACGCTTTTTCGATAATATTTTCATGAAATATCAATTTTTATCGGGCGCGAATGGAATTTTCCCAATCAGCGATCAATTTCACATCGGATAGGGCCTTTGGAAATCCGGAAATGGAAAATTTTCATTTTGCCAACCATTTGGCCCTTGGGAATATTACTCGAGCTTTAGTCTCGCTTTAGTCTCGAGCTCTAGAAAATATTCAGCCAGACACGTACGTTCTCAATAATTGTTACGAAAAGTAAATGAGACGAGGAGTGCATCTGTTATCGGTCCCATTATCGCGCCTCTCTCTCTCTCTCTCTCTCTCTCACTCTTTCTATCAATTATGACGAGCGCGTATCAGGCTGCCTTCGTCACGTACACGTAGATTACGCGGGGCGCACACGTTTAATATTAAGTCGCTTTAAACTGTACACAGACCAAGCTCGTGCGCAACGCAGGCTTGCCCATTGTACGATGCAACGTAGTGCCTGAATATAACTGGCGTTTCTTTCCTTCGAATAAGCTGCGAATTTCGTCACGAATAAATTCGCCGTTGTGCAGCCGAACTCGTAATAGTCTCAGTGGAAATTCGAGGCCTTTTTACGTCCAGTCGCGACGATGCGTGACACGCAGAAAGAAATTTATCTGAACGGGCACGCGCGAAGACGCATTCGAGACCCAGCAGCTTCGCTCTTTCGACCGTTCCTCTCTCATTTACGCCAGCTGTCGGACCTCGTACACCGCGAGCGTCTTATGGAAAATCAATTTTCCCGATACACCTGTGACAACGTTCAACGTTTCGACGGCTGCTCCCTCGCCAACGGGTATCTCTGATGGCCAAGCAAAACCTTTCGAACAATCGCGCGCGTACGCGCCTTCAAACAGATAATATCTGTATAACCACAGGAAACAAGTGGATTTTAAGGCCAAGTGTCACACCGACCGAGCGGCCATAAGTGCGAGAGAGAGAGAGATAGCTGATTTGCAGATTTCCAATGATTTCTGAAACGGTTGATTTTTGGGAAAAAAAGAAAAGAAACACGTTCCGCTCTGTTGAACGACGAACAACCGCTTTCTCTTCTTTTGTCCGAAATATGTTCCGTCTAGGAGAAAACTTGGCAGTAGGATTTTTACCGATCGGACACGTGTGATTTTGCATTTATCCGAACAAGATTCGAATGACGAGAGCGCCACGAGCATCTTGCGGAAGATTGGCGCGGCTAATGCACTCCCAATAGCATCGGCCGGTAAGGCAGATACTTATTGGGTATCGATAAATATTCTTCTCCTTCGAGTCCACAAGTGGTCATTTATTTTCTCGTCAATACATACACGTTTCTGGGCGTTGTACTTCTGGAAGAGCGCTAACGAAGAGTACAGAGTTCGTTACGACTGTACAAAGCATAAAATGATGTACGCCGTCGGCTTCGTCAATGGCCATTTACCGGATGATGCTCGAGATAGAAAATGAAACAACAATAGCTGCTTTTCCACCGATGCCTGGATAAAGTTTCCTTCCTCTTTTTTCTTCCTTTTTTTTTTTTCTCTAGCACGTTCGCCCGGACATGTGCTGACATCTATTCCGATCAGCTTCCACCAGGCTGCTTCTAATTGACACGGGTTTGCCTCTTGTCCATCCACGTGAAGCAGCAGCGTGTCGTTCGGTTATCCCATTTTTTGGCGCACAATTAGGTAATTAATCGTTTCTCGATCAAACTTTGCATCGATATCAATCGGAAAGAAAGCCTTCGGAGATTGTTTTTTAAATTTTTTATTTTGACCTCGCATTCCTATACGTTAGGCGCGCTTGTTATTGCAATCCGAATAGTTTTGGGGCACGCGATCCTTTTGCCTCAGCTGGGGATCGCGACACGTTTTTTTTTTTTTCGCATCAAGGCCGATTCCGAAACTCCTTCTCTACGGCAGAAATACTTGGAATAATCGAACGTACGAAAACGATCGTGTTTGTTTTTACAGCTTTCGTCGAACCGGTGTATTTGACACTTGCTTCTTACGTAATTATTTCTCCCTCCTCCCCGAGTATTTCGTATAAGGTTAAACGAGCAAGTTTGTCACGTTGTTGTCATCGATGCAGATAGAGAATGCCGTCCGACGCCAAGAAAAAGCAACAGCAGAAGAAGAAGGATGCCGCAAAGGCGAGGCAATCCGGCAAAAAGCCTACCACCACGGGAGCAAAATCCAACGAGGATGCAAAGGAGCAGAGTCCGGCACTGGCGGACGTTCAGAACGGCACCAATGGCGCCGCTCTCAGCGCCGAAGGTGAGCTCGAGCCTGTGGAACAAACGCCTTTCCGCGCTTATTAGCTAAAATTCTTCCGGCGGCTTTGTTCCTTCTTTCCAACCTTATCATTTTTATTACGGCCCTTAGACCCTGACAATTTTCTAACGAAAAGAACTTTTCGACCGTCGCCCCGGTGGCAATTTCATTGCAATTTGCGCAGGCAGAATTCTCATTTCCCCTGTTGACCTTTTTTTTTTCGAAAGAATCGAAACAAATGAAACTACGGTAAGGAACTTTTCGACCGTTCGGCCCTGTGCCAAGTTTCTTTGGAATTTGCACGGGCAAAATTCTTACCGGCACTGTTTATAGTTTATTTTTGTAAAGAATCGACATAAACGAAAGAAGGGTAAAATAGGGGGCATAGCGAGCGGGGCTTGACGGCTTTTCGTCTGAATTTTCTTTCAGAGGCTCTCTGCGCGAAGCTCGAATCGGACGCCAGACTGAACGCGGAAGCTCGAGCGTGTACGGGCGCTCTGGCGTCGCATCCTCGCAGTCGCGACGTAAAGATATCAAACTTTTCCATAACGTTTCACGGTTGCGAGTTGCTGCAGGACACTATGCTCGAGTTGAATTGCGGCAGACGCTACGGTTTGTTGGGCTTGAACGGCTCGGGAAAATCGACTCTCCTCTCGGTGGTGGGTAATCGCGAGGTCCCGATACCTGACGCCATCGATATCTTTCATTTGACGAGAGAAATGCCGGCGAGCAACAAAACCGCTCTGGAATGCGTGATGGAAGTCGACGAGGAGCGGATCCGTCTGGAAAAGCTCGCCGAAGAATTGGTGGATTGCGGCGAAGAGGATGCCCAGGTAATCTATGGATAATAAAAAGTTGCGAGCGCGCAGATGTTCGGGCCAAAGTTTTCGCGACAAGTTGATGATTTGCCTCTCGGTATCCAGGAACAATTGATGGACGTGTACGAGCGTCTGGACGACATGTCCGCAGATACGGCCGAAGCGCGCGCCGCCGGCATACTTCACGGTCTCGGCTTTACGGCCAAGATGCAAAAAACCCCGACGAAAGATTTCTCCGGTGGATGGCGCATGAGAATCGCTCTCGCGCGTGCTCTCTACGTAAAGCCGCATCTGCTGTTGCTCGACGAACCCACCAATCATCTCGATCTCGATGCTTGCGTCTGGCTCGAGGAAGAGCTCAAAACGTACAAGAGAATTCTCGTTATAATATCTCACTCGCAGGATTTCCTCAACGGCATTTGTACGAATATTATTCACGTCAACAAGAAGCAGCTAAAGTATTACACCGGCAATTACGAAGCGTTCACAAAGACGAGGTAACGATCGGATATCGGAAAATTAGAGGAGCGATAGATCGCTAGTGTCGCGAACATTCGAGGGTAATATCATTTGTAACGCCAACAGAATGGAGCTCCTGGAGAATCAAGCGAAGCAATACAACTGGGAGCAAGATCAGATATCCCACATGAAGAATTACATAGCTCGTTTCGGTCACGGTTCGGCCAAGCTCGCGCGACAGGCTCAATCGAAGGAGAAAACTCTCGCGAAAATGGTTGCTCAGGGTCTCACGGAAAAAGTCACCAGCGACAAAGTTCTCAACTTTTACTTTCCGTCGTGCGGCGGTATACCGCCACCGGTAATCATGGTGCAGAACGTCAGTTTCCGGTACAACGAGGACGCCCCGTGGATCTACAGGGATCTCGAGTTCGGTATCGATCTCGATACGAGGCTCGCGCTGGTCGGTCCCAACGGAGCTGGCAAGAGTACCCTCCTCAAGCTCCTCTACGGAGAGGTAGGATCTTTTTTCTTCCCGGCCAAACGAACTCGTGAAAATTTCCAATTCGCGGCTTCTTCTTTTATTCTTCCCCTCAATCGCAGTTAGTTCCATCGAGCGGTATGATTCGTAAGAACAGCCATCTTCGAATCGCGCGATATCATCAGCATCTTCACGAACTTCTCGATCTCGATGTTTCCCCGCTCGACTATATGATGAAAGCCTTTCCAGCGGTGAAGGAACGCGAGGAGATGCGCAAGATTATCGGTCGTTATGGCTTGACGGGCCGTCAACAGGTAACCTCGCGTTTTGTCCATTTAAGAAAGAAAGGGAAACAAAGAAAAAACTTTCGTGTGATAAGAACGGACCGCGACTCTTTCAAAGGTCTGCCCCATTCGTCAATTGTCCGACGGGCAACGTTGCCGCGTCGTGTTCGCCTGGTTGGCTTGGCAAGTGCCCCACTTGTTGCTCCTCGACGAACCTACCAATCATCTTGATATGGAAACTATCGATGCTCTCGCCGACGCTATCAACGACTTTGACGGAGGAATGGTTCTCGTGTCACACGACTTCAGACTCATAAATCAGGTATGTTTGGTCAATCTTTGCAGAAAAAAAAGTATGACAATGCGCCCCTTGCAACGACGAAACGACAGTCATATCGAACGTTCTTTTTGCGTTTCGTCCACTCAGGTGGCCGAGGAAATTTGGGTTTGCGAGAATGAAACGGTTACGAAATGGCAAGGCGGTATTCTCGACTACAAGGAACACCTGAAATCCAAGATTTTGAAGGACAACCAAAAGCGTCAAAAAGACATGATAAATCGGGCAAAATAATTCCGACGTTTATATTTTTAGACTCGAAAGAAGAAGAAGAAGAAGAAGAAGAAAAAGAAAAAATCGAAAGAAACGATCCCTCTCCCAGGCTCCTCTCTGTTCCATCGCGCCTTCCCTCCCACGTTTCTTCTCTTTAGGATATATTATAAATATCGAACGATGAGCTACGCGTTTCATCCTCGGTCACCACTCGTTATTTGCGCTGCTGTGCTAGCGTTTACCGTGGTGACGCAGCCCAAATAGTTAATTTATTTAATTGAAACAACAATCGGGAATTTTAGGATAGATCAGTTTAAAGTGATTGATGAAAATACCAAGCGTTTCGAGACGCATCGCCGGGTTTCGAACACGCTCGCGTCGATGAAATTTTCAACGTCGAGAATCATATATACGAATTACGCGTGTACGGTGACAAAGTTATATTGAGGAAGAAAGGAAAACTATTTCCGACGTGAACTCTTTTTATTCGGGCACACTCGGCTTTATTAAAAACATTTTACGCTCCGTATATCTCGTAGTTTCGTTTTATTTTCATTTTTAAGAAATATAACGATATTTTCTAGAACGATCACGCGGTATAATCAGAGATCCTAATTTACATAAAATATATATGTATGTAATTATAATACTTATATGCATATATACACTCACACCGGGAGGGCAAAAATGAGTGCTTGAGTATAATGGTAATGTTTCGTGTTGGCGACTTTGGAAGACTTTCGGTTGAGGTAATAGCGAAATTACCAGCAAGTATCGAAAAATAAAATTTGACACTTCGGAGAAAAAGGCTCTTGATACTTTGCTCATTGCGTACAAAACGAATCCCTAACTTTACCTTAAATAACTTTTACCAAAATAACAATAGCCGACTCTTAACATCCTCAATTTCCATTACGACTACACAAGTGAACATTGTGATAATCGTTTCTACAAACCTATCGCGCAATAGACAATAAATTGCTTTTGATTATTCAACAATTGACAAATCGATTACGAATATAGACGTATTTTTGTTATTGTCAATGATTTTGCGTATAAAAATTTGTAAAAATAATATCAAAGTGTAATAAAGCACACTTATCAATTGTGCCCGTAGTAGCGTAGGAAAGTTTGCGAGCAGGAAAATTACCCCCTTTGAGAAAAGGATATTAAATTGCAACAAAAGCGAAGGAATTGGTAATCGCGGAAGACAGGGATTACGACAAAGAGAATCACACCGGAGTAGATGCTGGAACGCTGGAGGCGGCGTCCTGAGCGAGAGCGGCGTTTCGAAGCGTCGATAAATGCGAATCCATATCCTGCAGTGCCTGATCTATGAAGGCCAACTTTCTCACTTGACTCTTGGAAACACCGTGCTTGGTAACGAGCGCCAGATGAGTAACGGCCAAGACGAGAGCAGCAACGCGGGCCTCGAGCAGCCGAGCGTCCAACGGTGGATACAAGCTTCGTACGACGTCGTCGACTCGCGGTGGAATTCTCCTGGCTACCTGAAAGCCCCAAACAACGCGATATCAGTCGTCGAAAGGAAATATTTACAATCGAGGGGATAACGTAGAGCGCACGCACGTCCACGATTTCCAGGGGAACTGTGTTGCTGTTGACGGCGGTGCCGGCTATCGCGGTGAGACTCGCCGCGAGAGAATGGCAAGATCGTAAAACTGCGATACAGGGCGGCGCGAGACCCGTCGCGTCGTCGACCCATCTACAAACCCAAACAAAATATGTGTATATATATACACAGGGTGAGGCACATAAAGTGTTACAGAGCAATAGCACTCAAACTATTGATCATATCCAAAAATGTTTCGGACAAAAGTTTCAGTGTTCGAGAAGGCCGTCATACTGGACCACCCTATTTTTTTTATCGGTCGAGGCGCTGAAGCTACGTCAAGGTCAACTCCACTTTTTTAAATGGAACCATGTATTTTTTTTTCGATGACATTATTACCGATTTTAACACGAATTCAGCGACCGACAACACAAGGTCATTCTAGTCACGCAAAGTATGAAAATAGTCGAAAAATCGAAAAATATCGGAATAATCACTTTCAAAGGATTCACTAACCTTGGTTTGGGTCTACATACAGAAGATGCTCGAAGTGATGAGCCTCGACTTGTGTAAGCACTTTTTAATTCGCTGATGAAAAGACCGTCTAACTTCAGCCAACATTTGTGGTGTAATTTCGGTACATGCTCGGCGTATTCTTTCTTTCGTGTCGTCAGGCGTACTAGGTGCTACCGCCATTACGCGTTCTTTGACAAAACCCCATAAAAAGTTCATTTTCGCGATCCGTTGTACTCGCGTTAGAAGGTAATGCGTGATTGATATGTCAACAGAAAATGCGTACTAGTTGCCGATAAGAAACATTGGTATCATAAGAAATGAAAACAGCGATCAAACAAGTGTTTACAAGTCGAGGGTCATCACTTTAAGCATCTTCCGTAGGTAGACCCAAACCAAGGTTAGTGGATCCTTTGAAAGTGATTATTCCGATATTTTTCGATTTTTCGACTATTTTCATACTTTGCGTGACTAGAATGACCTTGTGTTGTAGGTCGCTGAATTCGTCTTAGAATCGGTAATAATATCATCGAAAAAAAATACGCGGTTCCATTTAAAAAAGTGGAGTTGACCTTGACGTAGCTTCGGCGCCTCCACCGATAAAAAAATAGGGTGGTCCGGTATGACAGCCTTCTCGAACACTGAAACTTTTGTCTGAAACATTTTTGGATATGATCAATAGTTTGAGCGCTATTCCTCTGTAACACTTTACGTGCCTCACCCTATATATAATCTTTTATTTCGCATTGCAACTTTCTTCACCTTTAAAAAAATCTTGTCGTTTGTGTCGAATTCGAATAACGATAAAAAATGTATAAATTTGAGATACCTTTCAGCACCGGCGAGCCATTCGTGACTCTCCCAAGCGTCCAGACCTAATCCCAAGCCATTTTCGTCCTCCAACAGATCGGACCTCAGATCTTGCGAATCTTTTTGAGTCTGGAGTTGGAGAACAGGCGGAATGAATGTTTCACCGAAGGAAGTCTGCGACGGCGTAAAAAATGTCACAAAACTTACGTAACAAGAGCGTTGTCTTCGCCAGATAACCAGAAGAACGAGCAACGCTCCGACGAATATCGCCGCCAAGGAAGCCAGCGCTACGGCGACTACCGTCTCCATACCGGGAATCCCCGACGACGCGTCGACATTGCCAATGGCCACCGGCGAACTCGTTATAGGTACCGCGGCGGATGACATTTCTCAAATTGCCAAACCCAACTGAGATTATCGGAAAATATGCTCCAATTTGCCTATATAGGTCTACCTGAGCGAGAAGCAAACAAAAATTGGTCAGAAAATATTCATAGCGAGTGTGAGAGAATTTTGAAAATTGTCGTATCGTTTGCCTCGGCGTCCCGTGGGAGGCGGAGACTGTCACCGTTTCTCTCGCCGATTACACATTTCCCTTAGAGGAGAAAGAAAAATTGTTCGAACGTTGCGATTGAACGGTAAGAATCTTTCGAGATAATTTTTCTTCTCGATCTCTAGGACAACTGTACGGTACGAGTCGGGTATTTCATTGCGCCGGTTTATCAATTGTGCCAAGTCGACGACACTTGTATTGTTATTTACTCGAAAATCGAGATTCCAGTATCTATATTTATAATATACGACGATGTTTTGCCGCACGATATTTTGAGAGACGGCAGTCTCAAATTCCGAAGCGCATGCGCGCTTCGTATGGAAAATACAATTGCCGATCAGCCAAAGGCGACTCTTTCGTTGCAAACTCCTGAATATTATCTTGCAGATAATGTTTGACCAATGGGAGCGCTGGACTAGTTGGTTCGTTGTGTTCCGCGATAGTCGCGCGGCGCGCATATCATGCCGGCGCGCCAGCGGCGGAGCTCTAAGCGTGGCCGCACGACACACCACACAACACACAGGCGTACATCTACGAACGCCATTTTGTTAAGCCGTGTTTTTCGATGTGTTGCGTTAAAATTAATATTTCAAGCTGGTCATTCGTGACTAACGAGACGTGAATCTGACAAGTTAAAATAATAAGAATCTAGAAGAATAGCGTCAAGATGACGCAATTTTTGCCACCGAATTTACTGGCGCTCTTCGCCCCGCGAGATCCCGTGCCGTATCTACCACCAGTCAACAAGCTACCGCACGAAAAGAAGAATGGTGGATACCTCGGCGTCGGAGGATTCCTCCAATTCTTCGAGGTGACTTTTAACGCGATCATCAGCCGTTGCTCCAGTGCCCGGAATCGGGGCGATTGTTATCGCGACGCACCTTCTTACCCACCCAGACCCCTTTCAATTCTGCCCTCATTCTGGCGGGCTTTTACGCCACGTATTTACACTTTTTCAGGATCCCAAAGATACACCACCACCGGTTAGGGTTGAAACCCGCGAGGAACGTTTGGAGAGGAGGAGACGGGAGAGAGCGGAGCAAGTAGCCTATAAGTTGGAACAAGAAATAGCATTGTGGGACGCGGCTCGCATACCAAATGTTACGGCCGATCCATTTAAAACTTTGTTCATAGCGCGCATCGTAAGTACTATCGCATTCCGCCGTTATCCGATGGCGCGGCTTTTTTTACTTTTAATTCCAACCGCGATCATTTCTGTTCGGTACTCTCGAGACTCGACTGTGTTTGTCCGAATTCGTACCTCGCTAAAAAATCAATCGTTTGTTTTCAGAATTACGATACGTCGGAATCGAAGCTAAGACGAGAATTCGAAGTGTACGGGCCAGTGAAAAAAGTAAGCGCTAGAGATATCGATATTTAGGATAATGCTGGAAATACAAGAACCCAGAGAAGAAAATATCACACTGTCGTTGACGCGTCGCATCTTTTCACCGTCTATTACAGATTGTTGTAATTCACAATACCGTCAATGGAAAGCCAAGGGGATACGCGTTCATCGAGTACGAGCATGAGAGGGACATGCACTGTAAGTAAAGCATCGCCAAACCCAAGGGCGGAGCGATGAAAACTGATGAAAATCTTCCTATAGCTTGATTAAAAAAAAAAAAAAAAAAAAAAAAGAAGCAAACGGAACAAAAAAATCAAGTTTCATGTTGGATTAGCGTCATCTCCCGCTAGACGTAGTCGGGTGGGATTTTCGATCATGGTTAGATACCGCGGAGGGTTTTCTTTCTTTCTTATTTTTTAAACTTATTGTTTCGTCATTTACGGTACAGAGGTTCCCCGCCATACATCCCTCAAAAGATGCAGGAAATCTTTAACAAAAAATACCGTACACTAAATGCATTGAGAAAAAAAACATTATGGTTAACCAAACGAGAGAGAAATATTGGTTGATTAATGCAGTTTTTATCTTGTTCTTGGTACAGCGTGGTGGCCGCTGCCGGCAACTAGTGCCGTTCACTATTCCATGCAAAATCCCTGAACCTGCCTGATAAAGATAGGTTTGTATGTGTGGTAAGATCCAACATACAACAGCGTTTCTCTAGAGTCTATTGATTACCCTCTTTACGATTATCCAATTTTCTTACATTTGGAGAAAGAAATAAGCAAACATTCTTATTTGCCGCTCGAACGAGCCCGTATCGAGGCTAGAGTGTATTTGTCGAATCCTAAGGTTCGAGCTGCACTCGTCGAGTAACGAATCTTATTGGGTAAATAATATTAAATGAGGATAGATAACATGAAAATTAGCATTCTACATTGAAATTGATTGATGGACTTGAAGGGAAAAGGTTCAGGGACTCGATGAATGGAATGTTACCGTTTGATAAGACACGTTGTTGCACCGTAAGTTGGTTTGTTTGGCATTTAGAGTCGCATATTAGTCGCTCCTGATATCTGAATTCTTTGACGTTAGCCAAGTATAAGAATACTCCAGCCATCCAAGATCTAAGCACAAAAACATCAGCCCATCTTACGATAGGTCAATTATCATTTGCTTCCATCTTTCGAAATTGACGATACTTATAGATAGTTGAATCAAATAAGAGCGGGGTCTTGCTGCTCCGTTCGACTAAATTTTCGAATACTTCCGAGCGCTCGAATAAGCTGTACATACGTTTTATCTATTTATTTTTTTTTTTTCATTGTTCATCGTACGTTCTCACTATTTTCGTCTCTGAATTTTTCGAAATATCGAGCCTCGGAATTATTCAAGTTTACTCGAACTCGTTGGAAAGAAAACATTTGCTTTTTCCAAAGTCTTGTTGTGGAATTCACCATCGTAAAATACACGAAACAAGAATCATTGCTAACCCCATAAATCAAACGCGTTTGGTCGAGACGATCGCAAGAAAAAAAAAAAAAAAAAAAAGTCCCGATTAAATCAATCTCGATATAGAATACTAATTCGTTCTCGATCCATTATGTTGGGTAATCGCGCGGAAATCCAAAAATTTTTTCGTGTGTGTGAGAGAGAGAGAGAGAGAGAGAGAGAAAACTTACGATGTTTGCTTGTGGGTGCGTGCGTGCGTGTGTACGAGAAGCATGTTTCGGTGAGAAAATGCATTTTACAACACGTAGAAGAAGAGCAAAAAAACAACACACATTGAAAAAGTTTGTCGGAACTTTAAATTTAATATAATGTTAGAGTCGAGTGTAAATTGTATTACGAGAAAAAAAAAAAATATTGAAATGCGCACGGTCTGGTTGTAAGTAAACAGAAAAAAGTGAAAAAAGCGCACCAGGTAAAAATGAGAGAAAATCGAGATACTATACGGCTTTGGAGATTCGTACGAAGACTGGGCCACCTTTCCAATGCATAGCGTACGCGCTGGCCTACTCTATCCCCGCGTCTCACTTACAAGTTCATTATCACGAATATAAAAAGTACTTCTAAAGCTTTGTGTTAACTTCCGTACGTAAGTAGCCGCGGTAGGTATTTTTTGTATATACTGCTATATCATCTTGACTTTTTTTTCATCTTTTTTTTTTTCATCAATTTTATAAATTTTGAAAAACAGCAGCAATATTAGACTTAAGATATTACGTATCCACCGTCTGTGACAATCGAAAGTTGATTGATACGCGCGAAATTCGAAACTTACCGATTCGAGGAGGTAGCGAATTTCGTTGCACTTAACCTCGTATCGTTTCCGGTTCTTCGACTACAAATTTTTTTCACGCATTCTTCAACAGTCGATGCTTTCGAAAATTTAGCCCAATCGACGAGGAGTTGAGTGTTTTCTCAATTCTTCTAAATTTGGTTCAAATAATACTCGTTGAATCTGTCTTTTGGGTGTGAGCGTATATGCGAAAAATCATTCGGTCCTCCAACGAGTACGGGGATTGCTTGTAGTTGAAATGAGAAAGAGAGAGAGAGAGAGAGAAAAAAAACGGCATTTCCAATAAATTGTTGCGTTACGTCTTGTAATCGTCTTTCTCCCTCGCGAGCAACGCGAAATGTTGAGTGATGAAAATTGGCCTCTTGGAACAAGAGCGAAAATGCGGTTGTCGCAACAGGGCAAACGATGCTCGAGCATATTTGCTAGAAAATTAATAACGAAGCATAAAAGTAGTTTGTCGAAAAGCGCCCATTGTCAAGCGGTAAATGTTATTTCATTAGCGTTTGAGAAATAAGAAGGAATAATCGGGATGAAAAGTGAAGCCGGTTCGTAACGAGAGGGGAAAACGGGGGGGGGGGGGGGGCGACGGTGGTAAGACAGGTGTCGCGCGATCGTTTCTTGCCCTCCTCTGGTTAAACGTAATATTCACGAAAGAAAATTAAATCGTTGTTTCTCGAGGGAGAAATGTATATAGTTCCACGAGACGGGGTGTACATAAGCTTAGCGACGAAACATCGATAGTTGGAACGACCAAATGAAAATAACCCGTTTAGGTAGAAGGTGTGTAGAGTGTGCGTGACGGAACTATATTTGAAAAATTCGGTAATTCTAGCTGCGTATAAGCACGCGGATGGTAAGAAAATAGATGGTCGAAGAGTATTGGTCGATGTGGAACGCGCGAGAACGGTGAAGGGATGGCTACCACGGAGGCTCGGCGGTGGCTTGGGCGGCACCAGGCGCGGTGGTCCCGATGTCAATATAAAGCACTCCGGTAGAGAGGACAATGAGCGGGAACGCGAACGATATCGTCTGGAACGCGAGAGAGAGGCGTCCGGTCGTGGTCTCGATCGAGATCGGTAAGCAAAACGAGAGCCGCCTTCTTCCTTTTCGATAAATATTTATTTGGCAAACGGAGCGGTGACGACGACTGACCGCGAACGTCTCGTTTTACAGGGACCGGGATCGCACCGACAGAGAGCGCAGAAGATCGAGAGATCGGAAGCGGCGCAGTCGTAGCAGATCGAGAGATCGGAAGAGACGACGAAGTCGCGATCGAGCACCCGAGCCCGAGATCGAGGAGATCCAAAGAGAGGAGAGACCCCGAGAGCGAAGAGATCGGGATCGGGATCGCGAGAGGGATCGTAAACGACGACACTCGAGGAGCAACGAGAGGAGCGATCGCGATCGAGAGCGTAAGCGCGAGAAACGCGATCGCGATCGCGAGCGCCGAGATCGCAAAGATCGTGGCGATCGTACCGACGAGGATACCAAGGAAATTCGTATAAAGGAGGAACCGATCGACGGTACGCTCGTTCCTTTCCTTCGCTTTCGATCGGACCTATCCTCCAATAATCTCAAATCTTTTTCGTTTCCTCTGCAGATTATCCGGATTACAATAACACCTTCTCAACCTCGACCTCGTATTTCACGAACGTCAAGTACGAAGACGAGAACGACGAGGCCGAGGAGAAGTATAGAATTCCCGAAGGTCGACCGGAACAGCCTCCGTACAACAATTACGACTCTGTGCAGGATTATTGAAGTGTGCCGAATGAGAAACTAGCCGCGTCGCATTCTCGCGACGTTTCATTTGCACAATGATGAATTTCTACACCGAACGATTAACGACGACGCGCGGGCTTGTGTTAATTTTCCTCGCTCCTCTCGACGATGGATAATAGGATAATAAATGCCCTCTCACTTTGCCAGATTGAATATTGTCTTCACTCGTGTGTTCTACGCTCAGAAACGACTTCTCGCGGCTGTTCTTCGGAGTCGGAAACTTTTACAATTCCCGTGAGTTCTACCTTTTTTTTTTTCATTCAATTTCAATCCCTCGTTCGTGTTTCCGAGACCCCCCAGAAAAAAAAACCCGTGCGCGTTGAGTACTCGCGTCAACGCATCCGCAACAATCTGAAACGCAAGAGAAAACTATTCGGACGATATATATGTGTATGTGCATATATATATATATATATCGGCTACGATCCGCCGAACCATCTGGCGTCGATCGGATTAATCGATAGATGGAAATATATTCAATCTGTATATAATACGATGTAACTCTGATGAAGCAACATTGAACGCTGTACGTATATTTACACACATAGAAATAAAAATGATAGCGAAAGAAATGGCCGTATTCGAGCCCATCCTTATCATTGTCGTACCAATCGATTCTTCTTCAAAATCATACACAACGCCGTTCATATACAAGTATTATTTTTTTAATTTGATTCCTCTGTTATATTCGATATATATTTTGGATTTAAAAAAAAGGCATTGCAAAGGTAAAAACCATGATTCCAGTCGATCGACATTTCTTCACACTGATGACCGATATAATTTGAAAAATCCGATTATTTTTCATAAAATCTAAACAAATACTTTGATCAATCAATCAAGCACACGTTAGTGTAGAAGAATTATTTAAATTCTGCCCTCGTAATTTTGTCCACTATTTCCGGCGTTAAGCGTACATAGGTAAAGAGCAGCGAGAATATCGAAGATATATTGTGCGCGAGCACAGGTGCAATGAACTCTTATCCGTCAGCGCATAATCGGTAAATAAACGGCGAAGAGTAAAGACAAACGCGTTTATTTTTCATACGTGCATAACGATGTAAGAGAAATATTGCAGCGAGTAATTGACACCGCGGAGGGTGGGCAGGGGCGCGTAATTTTGCTCTCGACGAATCGACGAGGAGAAGAAAAGACGGTTATTTGAAAATATAACGGAAGCGAAGCATCGTTACCTGCGAAATAGACGGTGAGAAGATTCGATGGGACGTTAAGCGCGATGAGATGGAGAGGGGGTGATGGAAGCGTGTGGTAGAGCGCGTGGCGGTCGACTCGGTGGAGTGTCGCGTGTTGCCACATCACCATCGTGGCCGAAACGAAAGTTTCTTTAAAGCCCGTACGTTAGATCGCGCTCGTGCCGACTACGTGGTTCACCCCGTAAAGCGAGATCGAGGCGAACCGTGTGTTACAGATTACTTCCAACAATGCCGTCTTATTCCTAAACTATATTAAATAAACGGTCGATCCTACGAAACGTTTAGCAGAGTTGAAAATAAACGAGAGAGTGAATTTCACGATCCAAGTGGTCGCGGTTGCGATTTGATACACACTTTTTACGAGATACAAATAACCAGCCAGCATCATGAGCACGCCGCAGCAACAGCAACAGCAGCAGCAACAGCCACAGCATGCGGACCTCAAACACGGTACCGTCAAGCTTGTAAGTTGCTCCGAAATTTGCACAATTACCTTTAAAGAAGAAACTCACCTTTCCCCCCCCCCCCCTCCACCCCCGAGACAACGCGCTTCATCACGGACCATCTTCTCGTACGTTATTGTCATAATATTTTCATGTGCGAATCGTGCTGCGGGCACGGACGAGCCAGCTGGCACAAAAACTCGCTCCCCCCCTCTGACATTTCTCTGCTCAGTCTCGTAATCTTAATCTCACTTTCGTTGGCTACAATTCACCTTATATTCGTCCATTTATTTTGCTCACAAACGATCCCATGAAAATATCAGGCGGCGCTGCCTCTCCGGCCGATTAACCTCTCCGACAGCGCGAGCCATTCGTCAACCGTTCTCTTCATTCGCGAAATAAACAATTTGTTCCAAAAGTTTTTTTCTCGGTCTTGCGATAAAAAATTGGGCGATTGACCTTACGCGTCAATGGCGTAGCGTTTGGCCTTGCGTCCACTTCTAATCGATCGACCGAGCTTCCAAGTTCAAGATTTTCTTTTTCACCGCGAAACGAGCAAAAGTTTGCTTTTCCCTCGATGCGTTCGAGTCGACGGTTCACTTTGACGTTTTTCCTCGAAAGATCGTATCCGGCGATACCATCACCATCAGAGGTCAGCCGAGACCCGGAGGCCCGGCACCCGAAAAAACCGTTTGCCTCTCCAATGTTACGGCGCCAAAATTGGGACGCCGCGGAAACTCCAAGTAAGCCCGTTGAATTTTCCTCCCCCTGGCCCTGAATTTTTCTTCCGAGAGGAGCGAACGCTCCCATTTGACATTTGCGTTCGGTAACGTCGCAGCTCGGACGAAACCAGAGACGAGCCGTGGGCCTGGGAAGCCAGAGAATTTCTAAGAAGAAAACTCATCAGCGAGGACGTTACGTTCGTCGAAGAAAAATCGGTTAGCGCGAGCCGAACGTACGGCTCGATTTGGCTCGGAAAAGGTAAAAAAAATACGGTCGAGGGCCGCGTTCGTATTCGGTCGATGTATACGCCGACGAGTATGCGCAATATTTTTGTACAATAAGAAGGCGTGAGTAAGAAATAACTGTACGCCGGGCAGACGCGACGGGGGAAAATGTGGCCGAATCCCTGGTTGCGGAGGGTCTCGCAACGGTGAAGCGCGACGGCGTGCGTAATCCAAGCCCGGCGCTGATACGGCTGCAGGAGCTGGAAGATGCCGCGAAATCTGCGGGTAAGGGCAAATGGTCGGGCGAACCATTGTCCGAGCATATTCGCGACGTCAAATGGACCGTCGAAAATCCTCGCGTCATTGTCGACAAATACGGGGGCAAGCCCGTCAAAGCCATCATCGAACACGTTCGCGACGGTTCGACCGTCAAGGCTCTCTTGTTGCCCGACTTTTATCACATAACGCTGATGATCTCGGGTATACGATGCCCCCAGATTAAGACGGACGGCGAGTCGGACGAACCGCACGCCAAGGAGGCGCAGTATTTTGTCGAATGGCGCCTTCTTCAACGCGAGGTCGAAGTTATTCTCGAATCTGCCAACAATAATAATTTCGTTGGTAGCATTCGTCATCCGAAGGGTAAATAAAACGGGTTTGCCTGTAATCTCGCTCGGCAAAACGATCTTGTAGATAACTTGTCTTTTTTTCTTTGCCTCGATCGACAGGTAACATCGCGGAAGTTTTGCTGAAGGAAGGTTTCGCTCGATGCGTCGATTGGTCGATGAATCACATAAAATCGGGCGTCGACAAGCTCTACATGGCCGAAAAAGTAGCAAAGGAGAAACGATTGCGAAGATGGAAAGATTTCGTACCGTCGGGACCACAGATCGAGTACACCGGAACCGTCGTTGAAATCGCGAGCGCCGATTCAATAATCATAAGAACGCAGAATCTTGAAACGAAGAAAATATTTTTGAGCAGCATTCGCCCACCGATGAGGGAGAAAAAAGCCTCCGAGGACAAAAACGCGCCGAGGTCCAAAGATTTCCGTCCTCTCTACGATATTCCGCATATGTACGAGGCACGTGAATTTTTGCGAAAAAAGCTCATCAGGAAGCAAGTCAAGGTTGTCGAGGATTATATTCAACCGGCGCGAGATACTTATCCCGAGAAAGTCTGTTGCACCGTGACCGTCGGTAAAGTGTAAGTATGAGGCCGCCGAAATCGATCGAGAGAGCTCTCGCGAGAGCCGTAGCTCTTCCGTCCGCGGAAATATTGCACGCCCGTTTGCTCCCACAGAAACATTGCCGAAGCGATGGTATCGAAAGGTCTCGCTACCGTCGTGAGATATCGTCAGAACGACGATCAACGTTCCTCGCATTACAACGAGCTACTGGCCGCCGAGAACAAGGCTGAGAAATCTCAGCACGGTCTTCACGCGAAGAAGGACGCGCCACCTCAGAGGATAATGGATCTTTCCAACGATCCGATAAAGGCCAAGTATCACATGTCGGCGTTGAAGAGAGCGCGAGGCACCAAGGGCATCGTTGAATTCGTAACGAGCGGATCCCGTCTCAAGCTCTTTTTGCCGAAGGAAAATTGTCTCATCACGCTGCTGCTCGCTGGCGTCAAAGCTCCGCGCAGATCGAGGCCGGCGCCCGGCGGCGGTGGCGGTATAATCGAGGGTGAAAAGTACGGCGAGGAAGCTTTCGCTTTTATGAAAGAACACACCTTCCAGAGAGACGTGGAGATTCAGGTCGAGACGATGGAATCCAAAGGAAGCGGTTTTATCGGCTGGCTATTCGTCGAGGGCGTCAACATGGCCGTAGCCCTCGTCGAGGAGGGCCTCGCCGAGGTTTCGACCTTCACGGAAAACGGTGAATATCTCAAGCTCCTGAAAGCCGCCGAGGAACGCGCCAAGTGCCAAAAATTGAACGTAAGTTGAAGAGCAACGTCGACTCTCTTCGTTATTTCGGTCGACCGTTTGCACCTCGAATCATTCGAATTTTCCTATCCGCGTAGATGTGGAAGGATCGCGTGGAAGTCGAGGCTGAGATCGAGCAAATCGAGGAGGAGAAGGAAGTTACGGAGCGCAAAGTCGACTATCGCGAGGTCGTAGTTTCCGAGATAACCGAGGCTCTCCATTTCTACGCGCAATACGTCGATCAGCGAAGTATGGTCGAGGGCCTTTTGGCACTGTTGCGCCAAGAGCTCGAGACGAATCCGCCGCTGCCCGGAGCTTACAATCCGAAGAGGGGTGAGCTCGTTGCGGCAATGTTCAGCGGTGACGATCAGTGGTATCGCGCCAAGGTCGAGAGAGTCGCCGGTGGCAACGTCAGTGTTTTCTACATCGACTACGGTAACAGAGAAGTCCTAAACGTAACGAGAATCGCGCCCCTGCCCGCCGAATTTGCCGCCGACAAGCCATACGCCCACGAGCATATTATCGCTTTCGTTGAACTTCCCGAAGATGTGAGCAAACGACCGTTCCTGCCTTTCTCTCTTGTATATTTTTTCTTTCACCCTCGAATCCGATAACGATGCTTTTCTCCTCGCTCCTTGATCAGAATGATGACAAGAGAGCCGCGATAACGGCTCTCCAGGAGGATCTCGAAGACAAGACTTTGCTCTTGAACGTCGAGTACAAAGTCAATGGAATTCCCGCGGCTACGTTATTGGACGCATCGACGAAGGACGATCTCGTCAAGGCTCTCGTTACGGAAGGCTATCTTCTCGTTGAGAAGAGAGAAAGAAGAAGTTGCGCCAAATTGGTAAGCATTCGCAAGTCCTGAAAGTAGTACGTAAGTTCGTCGTACGCTTCTTTCATTGGCCAACTCGTACTTGGTTGAACGTGAAACACGTTGATACGAAATTCTACTTTCGATCCTCAGCTCAGCGAATATCGAGCGGCCATGGAGGACGCTGTTAAGAATCGACGAATCATTTGGCAGTACGGGGATATAACGGGAGACGATGCCGTCGAGTTTGGCCTAAGGAAATAGGCTACGATCCAATGTTGTTCGCTCGGGTCGAAGCGAAGCAAAACAAGATCAATTTTTTTTTCACATATTTCGGCAAAATGAATCGGCATACTATCGTCACAAAGAGCATACGGAAAAGGCATAATATTCTAGGCAGCATAATGATTATATAATATTTCTTTTTATATTATTATCATTAACGATTGAATGGCGACAAGGCAACACGCGTATTACCGCTCGTTGTAATTTCAGCGTAAATTGCATAACCGACGATTAATCGAGGACAGACAAAAAGAAGGTATAAATTGTACATAACGATTGATCGTCGTGTTGATTAATGATGGGAAGAAAGATAAAGAGAGCTTGACAGTATGGAGATGACCAGGTACGAAAAAGCCCCTTCCCCGCCTTTCGTTTTGACAACGACAACGATGACGACGACGACGACGACGACAATGACTTATTTCATACGTTATCGTGTCCCTTGTGTATTACTTCTTATCATACTCGTGATCGCACCACCGTCTGATTATTAATGATTTAAGATTAATTGTTGAAGGAAATGACAGGAATGAAAATGTTAACATATTGAATATTAATAATTCGCCACTTTAGGTGGATTGTGTGCGATTCGAAAGTTGCACGCATAATTAGATATGAATTTTTGCTTAAAAAGAGTACTCGCCTTTGTAACAGTTACAAGACTCCGTACGGAATAGAAGCTGTTTTTCCCGTTGCACCATTTAACAAGAATCCCACGAATCATTGTTGTAAAGGAAAAAAAAAAAATCATAAATTTGAGCGTCTCGTAATCTCAAGTTTTTGCATACCGAGACACGAAATAGTATGTCCGGAAAAATCATTATCAGCCACGAAATTATTGTATAAAAGAAAAAAGAAAAACTTTTTACATGTAAGTTACGTAATATGGAGGTACGAGAGAAAATAAATGCTATATAAATATGCGCTTAAGGGCTCCCCTTTCACCTGACAATTTTCAAGATGTTCCATGAAAAAGTATGTTCGCATGTGCTTAAAAAGTACTTTATTGAAAGAAATAAAGCGGAAAAAGGTCCGCGCGCAATCACTTTTCCCTTACATTTCCATGATCGGATGCAGTTGTTGCTCGGATGGCAGGTATCTTGGGAAACCTTATATTTACAATTTTTCTAATGCAATGAATGTTACAAACGTAAATACACTCTCTTCGTTGATCTCAAATCCTATCGGGGTGCCTTCTTTTTCTGCCTCACCCTAAGCAAGGAGTCCGAGGGACAAACGGAGAGGGGTGGTACTCCAAGGGGTTTGCGGACTCTAATCGCGGATAGAACACTTCAAATGCGACTAAAGTATAATCTTTGTTAACGTTTTGTCGGGTTTAGGCTAGTTTTTACTAGCTATCGCGTCGGAAGATAATGTTTGTGAAAATGTGTTTGCGAAGAATTCCGATGGTTATGGGAAAGCCCAAACGAAAAAATACCAATTAGTCTTTAAGAATCATGTGTAATTTTGGTATTAGATAAGTAAAGATCTTCTATATTGAAATTGTGTGAACATTTTCCCAAGTCCGTCGGAACTTTGACTATTTAACGCTTTTGACACGCGTCAAGTAAGATATGCCGTTTTAACCGTTCAACGTTCGAAAGTACTAGTAGTGATGGGCGGCTTCCGGTATCGTGACGTATCCCTCGCGTTGGCCAGACGCTCGTTTAACAAGCTGTCGAATCGTCGTTATTCGGCTTATAAGAATACTTTGGTACGCTCAATCGAATGTGGCGAAAAAATGTTTTATTCGTTCGTTCGCGTGGTTGCTATCGTTGACGAAAGTATTGACCAGGTCGAAACGATGGATGAGGGCGGATTGGTGGAGCTGTGCGTTCCGTAAGTAAAAAAAAAAAAAAAAAAAAAAAAACAAGAAAATAGCATTCGGTGTACTTGCAGGTAATTGAAATTTAATTGTCGTCTTCACGAATGTTGTGTCGAAGAACCGTATTGTCCCATGAACAGCTCAGCAAATCGTCCTTGTACCACGTAATTCCGCGGATGAAATCACCATGCCGATTATCGTGATAGACAGTGGAAAAACCTTTCGTCGTGTCGAGAACTTTGAGCAACGTATCGTCGCAACAAGCCGCTAACAAATGTGGCCTTTGGAAACAAACAATCGAGAAAAGAATGAAAAATGTACTGGAAAATACGCACAATCGAAGATACAAGATTGAGAGAAAGGCCACAAACCTTTTTGGATCAAATTTGATTTTGTGGATGGGTCTCTCGAATACGTCGGAATGCATCACAAAGTCTTGAGGTTTTCGGACATCGATGAGAGTCACGTCGCCGTCCGTGCTTCCGAGGACGAGAACGTTATCGTCTCCGGGTCGCCAAGCGACTGCTTGCAACTGACGTCCAGGATTCGAATAGACGACTGAAAATAAAGGAGCGTATCGTACGGACGGCCGGCGAAACGTAAAAGCCAAAGTTACCTTGCGCAGGACTGTCTCGTCTGGAATCCCAGATGACCGCCTCACAGTCCAAACCAGAGGAGGCGAACACGTCGTCGCTGTCCGGTCTGGCGTCGACGCAGCTAATTATTTTCCTGTGAGCGCCCTCGTAGGAACGTTCGGCCAGCAGGTCCGGCAAATTCCAAACCTTGATACTGAAAATTAACAAATTATATAAGCGAAAAAAAAACAAAGCGCCGGTCTATCCAGACCGGGGCTTTTATCTACTCGTAACATTTACCCAAACAAACTCACCAACGATCGGCCCCTCCGGTAACGACTCGAGTTTTGTTACGGAACGCAGAGACGCTCGTTACAGCGTCGTCGTGTTGGCAGGCATAGCCGAGACGCTCGATGCGCTTCGACTCGGCGCAAGGATCGTCGACGAGCTGTAAAACTTGAAGAGACCCGCAATCTTCGACAACTGCAAATTTGTCGCCGTCGACGAATACCGAGTCGCAAACTGCGCTCTCCGTCGTTAAATTAGCAATAGCTGCGGTGGTGTTGAAATTGGCGCAATCGTCGTAGAGTCGAATAGAGCCATTCCAGAAACGACCGTTGAGATTACACGCTCCGACCAGAATTCTCTCATCTGCGGAAACACCAAAAACGACTTTTACGGGAAATGGTTTTTTTCTACTCTATGAAAATCAATGATCCGTCCCCATGGCTCAAACGGAGCGTTAAACAAGGATTCAACGAGATAATTTGCTTGAGACACGGTACTTGTTCCATTAGAAAAAATCCATTGTCACGATCGAAGCGCAAGTTACCTTTGTACGCTTCGATTAACTGCAAGTGTTTGTGATCGACCGTCCATTGATTCGTCGTCGTCGCATTTTTGTACAACGCGGCGTTATCCGTTGGCGCTATTTCTCCTTGCATCTCGGCAAACATAACCGCGGGGTTATTTTCGAGAAACCTCTTACGAATCCAGTCCCAAATGTCAGAACGATTAAACTTTCTTCGAAGATCTGACAATGTACACCGGCTTCTTTTCCCGCTTTCTACTCGTTTTGCTTGTACACTCGGCACGTGCCGTAGAATCCCGCTCTGCCGCCAGGTGCTTACCAGGGGGCGCCACAACTTTGTTCAGAGAGTAAACGTAATTGTCCCAATAGCGATTGAGCTATTTGAATATTGACAGAGATAATTTACGGCGTACGAAACAATTTTCAATTTCTTTGTTGTACGATCGAATATTAATACATATACCGTGCGATAGTATTCAAAAATTCCTCCCTAACCGCACATTGGAAATTCTCGAGCGGCCATTTAATTTCTGCAGCGTTAAAATATTGCGCAGCAGAATACGGGTTAAGGACGGTTAAGATAATACATTTTCGTCTCTTTTCAGCATGTTATTGTAGAAATTATTGGCAAAAATATCCGCTTACAAACCATATTGAGCACTCAAATTCAATTTACAACATACATTTAAATGTTATCGACGTAACGAGACGTAAATGCGTTTTTTTCTTCTCAAATTCTGATATTCCGTGAGTGTATACGAACAAAGTGTACATCACGAATTATGTGCTTTCATTATATTATCATAGAAATGAGGAGTTTTAACAATTTTTCACAAGACGTAGAAACATTCGGCTTGACTTATTATCGGTAATGTAGAGAAAAGAGGTAAATGCGCGTTAGATCGGTAAAAAAAAAACCACAAGTATTCGATTATACAATTTTCGTGCGGAGCGTACAAAGAGCGACGTCTCGATTTATGCCGTGCGTATCGAGTATCGGAAAAAAACAGAATTAATTATTCCCGGATTAGCGTGCGTTCGCGCATCACGCTTTCCAAAAATTTGGATTTTGTTGCAAGCGTCTCTCGAACGTTTCGTACCAACATTGAACCGACGAAAGAGGTACAAAGTTTTCCGTCGGATTGGGCGTCATTTGAGACTGAGTGACTGAAAAACTGGAAATGTAATTTAAGAAGCTGGTGATCATCTTCTGAGTGAATTCGACAAAAGTATTGGCGGTCGTAGCCGCGGCCGTGACCGCCTGTTGCTCTAAGATGTTGAGAGGTTCGACGGAAACTCCGATCTGAGCGACGTGGGAGATTTTGCCCACTCCGAATATTCCTACATTGCTATTAGCGAACTCGTGATTTCGCTTCAGATTGGATATCTTGAAGATAGCCGATGGTTTTGCATTGGAAATATATCCTAGGAATTGCCAATTCGGCGGAGCGTTGGGATCGGGCCAGCTAAAGTAAACTGAAACAATTTGCAATTTGAACAAGTCGCGTGTATCTTAAAATGAGGATCGGCACCGGTAATTAAAAAGTTTTACGTCAAAAAACGAAGCATCCGCGTTACCTGCTCCGCCCATCCCTTCGGGGAAGGGTATCGTTCCGGTGAGAAAAAGGACGATGTGATTGATGTTGTCGGCATCGTTGACCGTTATGAGAAACTGTGTTTCTCCAATTTGCTGAAAGTCCGTTTGAACCTGTTGAACACAGTCCGAGGGATCAATAAAAGTAACTTCCGTAAATACAGGAAGCTCTCGTGTCGATTGATCCACGGTCGAATCGGCAGCCGGTTCAATCTTACGGATCGTTGAGCTCGAGAGTCTCTTGAAAATAATACAGAGGCAATTCTCACCAGGCGACTGGCAACTATTAGTCCAAGCATCCTGTTGTGGCTGCCGCATTTAGAACATCTTTCATATAACAACAACTAGCCCTTTTTCAATGATTTATCAATTTGACACGTGCTTTTGATAAAATGAAATAAAAAGTCGAGACGCGCAAACACCAGACGACGAAAGCTCTTTGATTGTTCAAGAAGATCATTGACCACGGGCTACTCGTGTGTTCAGAAATCCGAATTACCACTGGTTCTTAGAGAGTCCTGCCATCTGTTGGATTTTTCCGAAGACAAGAAGAAAAAAGTTGTTTCTTTGTACACAAATATAAATCGCGTAGCTCGGATATTCGTGTCCTTTGTAAAAAATTCATCCTGTAGTGAGAAACATGCAATTATACTGTTGTCCGAAGCGAAAAAGCTTTGCATCACAGACATAATCGACTGACTTGCTGTGCCGCCTACCACGATACCTAAAACATCGATCGAGTCGCTCAAGTGGGCGAGAAATGGCAACTGAAATTTCTTTACCGAGTTGTACCTCCTAAACGACATTCTATATTTATTTTCTTTTTGACGAAAAAATCGTATTTTTAAGAAGCGCGAACGTAATTACTGCGAATATATGTAAAAAAATATATAAAAAAAAAGAAATTCCTTTTAGTAGGGAAAAATGAGAATGCATTGAATTATCAGTTTTACGCAAAAATGGTGAAAAGTACATTCTAGAATTTGGGTAGCCCTATCCGTTCGACGAACGATACCGCGTGGTGGTCGACCGCAGAAATAGAACGGCCATGCGTTGTCTTATACAACATGGCGACCGGCAAGGGGCTCGCTGCGATTTTACGACCGGGCGGTATTCGTATTATAAATAATAGTAACCCGAAAAAATTACAATGCAATTTGTTGCGGCGATGTACCGTATCTCAAAGACAATTTGGCACTTTGACGATGGGTGTCACAGCTTGGACACGAAGGAACAGCGAAAAATGTAACTACTGCGAAATCTTAGACCTCGGCCCATGACAGTCACACGAGATTACATCATGTCCGTGAAATTCGCTTCTAACTTAAAAGCGTTGGTTTAACTTTGTTTAAATGTTGCGATGGCGATGTTGGTTACCGTCCAGATCCACTGTGATTTGACATTGTCTCCGGTCTTATCGGATACTCGTGTCATGCGATAGAGAACTATGTCGATGCAGTTGAATGTTTTTAACCTCGACTAGCGCCAATTGCGAATGATAATTTCAACATTCCGCCTTTGCGGGTTTCCCCTTTCCCAACGTCATTAACTTTTTCAAATAACTCCGAATGAGAAAAGACGACGACGATATATATTTCTTGCCCTTTCAGACACGATAGAGAAGATAACGGAGCTGAGACGCGAATTCCATAGATCGGGAGCCCTTAATAAAAGAAATTACTACGAGATTCTGGGTGTATCGAAAAACGCGTCGGCCAAAGACATAAAGAAGGCGTACTACGAGCTGGCCAAGAAATATCACCCGGATACTAACAAGACTGAACCGAACGCGGGGCAAAAGTTCCAAGAGGTTTCCGAGGCTTACGAGGTACTGAGCGACGACACCAAGAGGAAAGAATACGACACTTGGGGTTCGACGTCCGAGCAGATGGGGATGGGTCAAGGGGCGCCAGGAGACGATCAGTCTGCCCGGGGTTTTTCTCACAACTGGAACTTTCAATCTACGATAAATCCAGAGGACCTTTTTAGAAAAATATTTGGCGACGCGGGCTTCAAGAGTGCAAATTTCTCAGACTTTCAAGATGACTTTGCGGACTCCAAATATGGCTTCGGAGCGGCGCAAGAGGTTCGTCGTTGGCGAGCTTGAAAAATTTGAGCGCTTCGTTCGGTCCGATATCACGCGTTCGTTTCCAATCGTATTTTGCAGGTTGTTATGAACTTGACTTTCGCGCAAGCGGCCCGAGGTGTCAACAAGGACGTAATTCTCAACGTGATCGACACGTGCCCCAAGTGCCAGGGAACGCGATGCGAGCTCGGCACCAAAGCCATCAAGTGTCATAGGTGCAACGGAACGGGAATGGAGACGATAAGTACGGGACCTTTCGTGATGAGATCGACCTGCAGATACTGTCACGGCTCGAGAGTCTACATAAAGTATCCTTGCAACGAGTGCGAGGGCAAAGGTCAATCGGTACGGCCGACGCTCCGTTTCTCGCTCCTCTTGAATTTGTTGGGTGTCTCTCATCCTCGGACGATCCGCAGGTTCAACGTAAAAAAGTAATCGTACCCGTGCCAGCCGGAGTCGAGGACGGACAAACGATTCGCATGGCCGTTGGCAACAAGGAGGTGTTTGTAACATTCCGGGTCGAGAAGTCGCGATATTTCCGACGCGACGGGCCCGACGTTCACACGGATGCCGAGATCTCCGTCGCCCAAGCGATCCTCGGTGGCACGATAAGGGTACAGGGTGTATACGAGGATCAGACGATACAGATACGTCCGGGCACGTCGTCGCATACGAAAATTCGGCTGAGCGGCAAAGGAATGAAAAAGGTCAACGGTCTCGGTCACGGTGATCATTACGTCAACATTAAAATCACTACACCGACTACGCTTACGGCTAAGCAAAAGGCACTCGTTCAGGCGTTCGCCGAGCTCGAGAAAGACACGCCCGGAACTATATATGGAATTACCTTCAAGAAGGACGGTAAGGGAAAGCCCTCCGATTCGTGAAAAATATACCGACTAAAATGGCCGAGAGACAACAACAAAAAAACCATATCGTTGCACGTGTCATTCCGATGAAACCCGTTAAACAGCTAGGCCGAAGGAGAGATGTTTGTTATTTGTTACTTTGCAACGCGTGCAGTCTATCGATACATTTGAATTTTTATCATCGTACGATTAGTATTTTCTATCGTTTCGAGTTAAATCACATTCATCGTCCAAGTGTGAACGAAAAATTTACTTTCACACATTTTCGAGTGTACTCGAGTGTATCGCTTGAGTTTCTTTTCCTCTTTCAATCCCGTCCACTTTCGCATTCGTGTATCCCTCTACAAGTTTTTTTCCCAAATAAAAACCTATGAGAAAGCAAATGCGGTTTTCTTAAAAATTCATGAAATTGTGTTGAAATGGAGTGGTTATTTCCGTGTGATAAGTAATCTTAACGAAAATTTATCCGTAAAACAATTGTTGAACAAACCATTTTTTTTCCGTACCACTAAACGAGGACCCTGTTCTTCATTTTGTAAGTCGAAAACCGTATCTTGCTTTTTCTAGGTCCGGTAGATGAAACTCACGCGAAACAACAGGTACAGGGTGAGCAGGTGGATCAGAACGATGGATTGCTTAATAAGATCAAGAGGGCGATTTTTGGATAAATGCACGTTGGGTGAGTTGTTTCTTGCCACTTTGACGAGAAGAATGTCAAATCGATCTATTCACCCGCGAACAATAACGGCTTCAACACCAATTTCCAATGTCCGTGAGAAATTTCAGTGTGACGAAGGATGTTTGATCGTTGCAGGTAAATAATCGCATTTACGGTATTTGCTTGTTTCAGGTGGCAAACAATGTTTCGAGGGCCCCGACGAATTGTTGGAGTCGATACGAGAAGCATTGGACGACGATTCGCCAGCCGTATCGAGAAAGACAGTGGACGGTCCAGCCGACAAACCGCAGTCCTCTCAGGCGCGGCCTTCCAGCGAGCCGAATGCCGATAGTCAGAAGAGCAAAGGAGTAGCCGAAGGTAACGGTGATCGGAAGAAGAAACGTCAGAAAATGCCCTGAGCGACTGTTCGGAAGTGAGAGAAGAGAGAGAGAACAAAAAGAAGAAAACGGTTACACAAGGTTCAAGAGCGAACGTATCTGCACAACGCTTATTCCTAGAGTTTGCATGGTCCTTTTCTTTTTAAACTCTCCTGTCTCGTCTCGATTGTACAAAAGAGCGGGCTTCGCCACAAATGACGAGAACGATTATAAAGGATGTAAAAAAAAAAAAAAAAAAACAGTAGTAAGTCGAGAATCCGGCGCTTACGTATCAAAGGTGTACAATAAAATCCGAGTTACCAACTAATGTGAAACTTCTTTCCATCGTATTATTGATGTGTAAATAACTTAGTTGTCTATACAGTATACACATTATTACAACTTTTCCTCGCGCTTTTTGTATCGAACGACCCAGATCATTATTTCTTCCGGGAAAGTGAATAGACGCGTTTGCCTTTTTTCACATTCGTTAGTCCACTCGTTCTCAGATACGAGGAGGGCTCCGATTTATTGTCTCCTTAAAATCAATCCACGCGAATAATGAGAAAGAGCGAAGCGTTCCGCGTGCTCTTTGTTGGCCGCCTGGGGCTGACGGATCGATAAAACGTGGCCCGATTATTCGAGGCACGTGTCTTTTTTCTCACTGCTATTTTCTCGTCAAAGGCAATTTCCGTATGCCTCGATAAATCCTAATGAGAGTAAACGTATTTTCCCGAGTGATCGGTTAATACCTATTTTGACGTCACGCGACTCGCGGCTGGCTCACGAGGCATCGGCTATCGACGCGTACGTACACGTGCTCTCGGTTGTTGGAGAGTAATCGATATTTCAAGCGCATCGCGTTGGCTGTACAGCCCTTGTGAGAAAAGTTCTCGATAACGTCGTAACATCGGTGTGTTAATACAAAAGGTATCCTCGCGTTTGCACTCGGCCTATTCTCGAAGGGAATCGATCGGTTAGAAACAAGTCCATTATCGAGGAGACGACGGGGAGTTACGCGTCAATCGAGAGGGAGTGTAAAACTGAGAAAACGCTATCTTTCTGAAAAGTTTTTTTTTTGCTACAAATTATGGATCGATACCGCGCGTTATCGCGTACCTTGACATTCCGACGAGCCAACACTTGATTTATTAATTTTGCAGTAGAGTCTAGGAACTACAGGTATACCGAAGCTTCTTGAAATGTAAATGATAAATTTCATTTGTTGTACGGGTTTTCTCGTCGCAAAGATGTTCGGGGGACACGGGTGAGATGAAAATTTGGACCGATCTCTAGTTTCGTCCTCGTCGAAATTAATTACGAAGAGTCGATACAAAAGTACGCTGATCCAAATTTACATTAGACAAGTACATCGGGGACTTTGTTCTCGAAGATATTGTAAAGAAGAAAACATTGTTCTTTTTTTTATTATATTATTTCCTAGATTAGAAAATTCGGCTAAGATGTACAGTTTAATGATTGGTTCTGCCGGGCCCACGAGAGTTCGAAGTGAAAAGTTGAGAAACGATGCGCGATAGCCCAGTGGAAGATGATCGTTTCCTCTAAATCGTCGATTATTTTTCGTCTCGTCACAGTGATAAAATACGTCGCGTGTCACGCGTTACGAATACAAGGAGTTTGCTTTTTTTGCAGCCGTCGCGCGGATTGATCGAACACAAGGGAGAAAAAGGAGTAGCGAGGGTGGGCTCGCGAATGACTTTTTACACGTGCGCGGTTTGTGTGTGTGGATGCGTGACTATCGATCGAAGGATCGATCGGCCGGTTAGCCTTAAGCCCCGGTCAGTAGGCCATACTTGAGGCCAATGTTCGTGAGGCTCTGCGTGGCGGACACGCGAAGCACGGCGACCGCGACCGCGGCTATCGTAACCGCTCCCTCGAGATAAACGCCGTACATTATTCTGACGGGTCCGGAAGTTGTGGCTAGGCCACCCGCCGCCGTAAAATCCAGAGGGAACAAAAGACTCGCGGCGAACGGTCTCGATCTCGCCACACCGAAGCACATTATTCCTGTCAAGTAGTAACCACCTGAGAAAAAGAGAGCGAGAGAGAGAGAGAGAGAGAGAGATAGAAAGAAACAAACAATTACAGCCGTCCATATATATTTCGCTGTTTATTCAATTGTTTTGTTTTATTGTTTCCGAGAACCAACCGATGCAGCAGAACGGAACGCCCTTGACCCACTTGGGCACCGGAGATATCTCGGACGTTTCCAGCTTGTATTTCCTTCTGACCGCGTATCTCTGCAGTCGCATTGCGAGAAGGAGGCCGAGGTTGAGAATGAGGAGGAAGTGCGCCGGTATACCGATGGCGGCGAATACGACAGCCACGGTTCTACCGGGTGTCGTACGCGGCACGGGAGCGCCGAAGCCTGCGCGACGGAAAAAAAAGAAAAACAAAAAGCTTTATAGTCACCACCTCTCGTAGGATCAATCGGATAGGTGATTTTCGTTTGTTTCTTTTCATCGGAATGTGTTATTATCGAAGGCTGACCGAGCGTCGTGATGAGCGATATCGAGAAAAGAACGCAGCCGGGAAAGGTCCAAAGTTGTCCACCGTTGCCACCCTCGCCGTATCCCGAGCTCACCGCGGCCAACAAGAGTTTCTCGTGTTTCGCGACGTATTGTCGCACCTTGTTGCTCCAGAGGGGCTCCATTTCTTGCTCCTTCGCTCGCAACTGGCGGAGCTCCGTCGCCAAACCGACCGCCAAATCCCGCTGCATGTCCTTCAACTCGAGGACCTGTTCCCGTTCCCGCGGACCCTCGGTCGCGTAGAACGAGGCAGCGCCTGCCATTGTCCAAAAGGTCAAAAGCCACGCCAATCCTGCGCCAAAGGCAATTCAAAGAGTCATCCGAAGACGAATGGCTATCGAAAGGATGCCAAAAGTATTTCTTCAGTACCAAACTGGCACAAGGAGAGTCTTCCCAAAAATCTTAGATGCCAACAAATCCGCGACGCCCTCTTGGGATTGTTGCCGTTCGAATCGTCGGGTGCGATGTCCCGAAGGGACGGTAAAACTTTGAGCCTGTAAGGTCCGTCGCCGCGGCTCGTCTGAACGCCCGTTGTTCTCGTAGCTCGCCGCCGCGACTCTTCTTCCTGCATTATTTCATCCTTTACGCGAACGGACAGATCTTCGGATATCGTTCTCGACTCGGCGGAGACCGGAGTGACTGTAAACGGAACGGAAAAATAATAGACCCGGGGGAGCGCGTATCTATTTTCGTCAAAAACAGACAAGGCTTTCGTACGGAAAAAAGTAGAAAAGGAAACAAGTAGACTCTAACGTTTTTCCCATAGGACTGAAAAAATGACCTTGACGGAAGTCGTCCCGTCGAATGTATATAGCGAGGTAGAAACTTGGAGGTTGTATTTCATTTTCTGAAAGTATACGCGGATCGCTGATATTGCCGCCGTGTGACACAATAACGGTCATAAGTTATTTAGAACACTGTAAGGAAACTTCCCGTCGGCGTTTGTCCTCGGGTTTGCCTGAGTTTGCCTGAGATTATGTGTACAGCCCCCCCCCCCCCCCCCCGACCCCCTCGGTCGCGCAGCACGAAATGGGAGTTGCTTCGCAGGCTTACAGTGTCACAAGTTTTACTTGTTAATCCGATAATAGGGGATGGCAGTTTTAAGCAGTTCCGATGTAATACAAACGTATTGCCTTGAAAAAATGGCCTTCGATCTTGAGCCGAGGGCTATAAAGATTAAAAAAGAAACGTACGTATGTTGGATGATATGGCGTACAGAATTTTCAAATATTCATTAAACGTTCAATGACGGAGCTTGGTGTAGCATCAAATGGCACGAGGGCAAGGGGCTCGTCCTACCGTGTGTTTTTTTTTTTCGTCTTTATCGTCTAATACGAAGAGTCTTTCGTACAAAGATTTTCCGTTAGAATGGTACTCCGGTTTTGCGAAGAGAGGTGGAAGCCTTAGTGACGCGAAGCTTAGCGCTGATCGATTGCCATTAATAATGCTAGATTGGAAGTGACAGTTGGACTTTTGCGCGGGATATTTCGTTGAAAGATAAATGTGCTTTGGTGAGAGTGGCCGGAAAAAAAAATGAGAGAGAGAGAGAGAGAGAGAGAGATGAAAGGTTCGACGGTGCAATTACCCGAAGCGCAAACGACGTCGGCGTCGTCCTCGTCCTCCTCGCGACGTTTCGTCATTCTGACTCTGAGCTCGGTGACCCGGGCTCTCGTTTTCCCCGTAATATCCCTCGTAATTTTCGGATGTATCGAGTTTACGAAGCGTCCGATACGATGGGCGCGTCGCCGGTGATTCTTGTGATTGTTGATAGAGTTGGAATTATTGGCACGAGATATTTGACCGGGTGACGAGACATTGCGAGGAGCGCTGCGACCAAAGTCGGTCGTCCCGACGTTCGGAACCTTTCTGAGCGTCGTACCAGCCCCGTCCAGCGTCGGGGGTGCCGGGAAGACCGGCACATCCATGCGAGCTTGCGAGGCCTCGACGCCGCGCTCTTAACCGCACACACGACCGGAAAACCCCGTCGACGCAACCTCTCTTCCAACCGTAGAGAAATTATTCAACTTTTCTATTTATAACTTTGGGACTCGTTTACTCGAATCTGTAAGAAAATATATCCCGTCAACATTGGACACACGCAGAAGCCCGTAGGCGCGGGTACGCACACACACACACTCGTGGGGGCAAATGGAAAAAACAATTTATTTTTTGTACTCTTCGACTCTGAAATAATACTCGACGATATTGACTGGTGAAATTAACGGTACTTGTTTCTCTTCGGGGCTACGAAAAACTATTCCTCGTGTTGCAATATGATAAAAATATTAATTAATAACGGAGCCGTTTAATTTTCACGTTATTTGAAGAACCAATTGTTCGATGTGTAAGGATTCGCGTTGCGAGACTGTGTTGAATAATGTTGCGCTGTTGCACAAGAGACAGTCGTAACGGAGCTTCTAAAAATCTTACACCTGATACGTATACAAAAGAAATTCCATGAGCATTATATAAGAATACTGTAAGAGCACGATGACTCACGCCCGAAGACTTTTCGAAGGAAGAGAGCGTTTTAAAATGCGAAAAATACAATTTTTTATATATGGTGAGATGGATGTAGTAGGCAGTTTTGATAACACGCGAAGATCATCGCTCTCTTGGATGACGGCGTTCGTTAAATGATAACGCTAATGAGATTCCTTTCATTTTCAATAAAAAGGCTACACACGGTTGAGCTCAAATAAATATATTCAAATACATTCCAACACTCTAGTCCAAAGCGTATGACAAAGAAAAATTGTCGGAGCGTTATAATTTGGCGTAGAGGCAAATTGCGTGCCGCTTCACTAATGTGAATTTAATTGTAGGTATTCTCGCGCTTGATATTAACCTCGGGGCGTTTACTCTTCGACGGATATCGTTCCCGGGCTCGTTCCTGTCAGGAACACGCGCCTCATTCACGCTCCAAAGCATTGCCCCCACATTTATTTGTATATTATGGTTACGCTGGTATTTCAACACGGTGATGCGCTTTATCATCATTGTATTTTATATTTTGTTATATTATTTTTATTACATCTTCTTTTACATTGTGTCATGTTTATTTTTATTCTTTATGTATATATATATATATATATATATATATATATTTATTTATTTATTTAAATACTTTAATGTCGGCGACAATTACAAATAGATCATTAGAATGATAAAAAGAATCGACCGCGAACTTTTTTCTACACCGTTCCACACACGTCACTTATTATCCGCATTCAAGTGTAGTTCGTCGTGCGTCCTGTGACAGATTGACACGAACTTACGGACGAGTAATAATTTATAAGAGGTGCGTCCGATAAAAAGAGACGCGGGCGCAAGACTCACATTGATGAATAATTATATCGATAAAATAAAATTAAAAAAATAGCGCGCTCGCGAGAGGAAAACGCGTCTATAAGTGATATTGAGAGGAAGGAGCGCGCAACGGGCGACTCGGATTTATTATTAAACCTGTCGGGCGCATCTTTGTGCCAGAACAAATTGACCGTGCTTTATAATTCTTTCGTTCAATGACAACTTTTTCGGCAAGTATATGTAACGCGAATCACACAGAACACTCACGAGAACGACTTCGTTTTTTGATTTTGTTATTTTTGTAATTTTTGTAATTTTTGTAATTTTTGTAATTTTTCATTTCGGGTTCGATTATTGTTCGATCATTCAAAATGAACGTTAATTAATCGTCATTTTACAAGCACTTGCAATAAGATTATTTATAGTCGATGTCGATTGCAAAAGTGCATTTTAACAATTGGCAAGTCACGTTGATTTCGTTCGTACTCGAATATATTCGATTTTGACTTTTGTTATTTTATTTCGCTTTCTCCGTCTTCGCTCTCTCGAATTAATCCCGATTGATGAAAGTAGATTCATGTCGATGTATTTACGCGAATTTAATTTAATAGCGTACGACAATATTTTCGGGGAAAAAACGCAGCCAGTTTATAATTAAATTGTGGTTACTTTGATATCCCGTGATAACACGGCGCGTCCTCTGAAATCCTCGGAAACGGATCGAGAGTCGATCCACGTGGAATTTTTACCGCCGGAAAGAGAGCAGAGATAAATGGAGAGAGAGAGAGAGAGAGAGCGAGAGAGTGTCGGAGCGCGACCTCTTCGTCGGGCAAGTTTCGGCGACTGCATCGTCGCCCGAGTAAAACCCCCTTTTGCAATCGTCGGACGTGCCTCAAACGCGCGCTCGCTTCATTTCACGCGAGTAGGAGAGCGGACGACTCGAGGAGGGAGGCGAGAATGTACGCGCTAATATTAGCGACCGCGTTTCAATCAATGACGAAGAATTTGTAGTTTTCGCAGATTCGATGCACGGACGAGTAAGGGAAACGCGCGTACCTTTTTACCAAACATTTTTCGATTATTATTCTGGAAAAAAAAACAAACAAACCCGAAAGCGCAATTTACATTTTTTTCAATCGGCCCGGGCCTCCGTTACAAACAAAAAGAGTAGATATATTCTCGTTACGCGACGGACAAAAAAGTAAGCAATCAGAATCCGCATCTCTATAGAAGAAAAATGAAATTCCATTCAAAATAATTATTCGACTGGGCTATACTTGGTCAGGGGGCAATTTGGCACTTTTCCGAGTGGCGAAAGTGCCGCGAACTTGTGACCGTGCGATCATGCGCGCCCCACGGAACCGAGGAAAATTGCACGCTGCGTGCAATAGATGCTGATGGTACGCGTCGTATGAACCAGCTGATGGAGAATAAAATGACTCTTATGGTACGAGGGTTGAGAAGACCGGGAGTTGTCCTCGCATAGTTTTCAATGCTAAGCAAGTATATAGAAAATATCGAAGGGGTCGTTGCACGGTACGAGAAAGAGAGTCTGACGAGCCGCAAAGATCGATCGGCGCGAGGCTCCAATTGCCCTTTCTCCCTCTAGCGGGCCGTGGTTTTCCATTGAGGAGAGACGTACGTGCAATGATCGGGCGAGCGCTCGTAAGGGGAAAACACAATTACGCGGACTTTAATGAAGCTTGATCGATAAGACGGTGCAGAGGCCCGGCGTATCTTCCGACGGCTCTCTTTCTCCTTTTCTTTGAAAGTACGATTTGTACGGGTATCTCGTTGCATTCTGTATAAATTTCGATTTGTACAAAATTTCGATAAAATAATCCTCCGAATATCGGAATGGCTTTGGTCCACTTGTAATTACGATACGATTCGAAGGAGCACAGTGATGAAAAAGACGAATATTTATCGCGTGATTTTCTTTAAGGCCTTATATACGCGAAAAATTTCAAAATTTTTCATTTTTTCATTTATTTTTGATTCCATTAGCCTGAACGGTGAGGAATATTTTAAGCTTTACAGAATTGAAAAAAAAATTCCAAAAATTGTTAAAGTTACAGCATTTAGAGCGCGTAATGGATACCGCGCGGCGCGCCCGACCGCCAACTTCAAAGCCGTTTTTCCACGATTCACTTGTTTTGAACTTTGTGAAAGTTCTAACTCTTGAACGAAGGTTCAGATCGCTTTGAATTTTTACAACATATTCGTAGTATCATCACCTATCGTGTGAACCACAGAAACAAAAATTTCAATGACACCAAAAAATATAAAAAATATGATACCGACAGAAAATTGAGTAAAAAAATTTTAAGTTTCGAATTTTTATTATAATAATTTAAAAAAAATAATATTGTTGGTTCACACTGAAGATACATTCATTATGCAATTATAAATATGTTCTTTTTTTTTCAGACACCCACATCGATGCCGAGAACTTTCACCATCAACGCGCGCGCAAAAAAAATACATTGCTTTATTATGTTATATCTCCGCCATTTGTTGATATGTCTGATTTTTTTTTTTACACATACTCAACCATGTGTATAAATGATCTGTAAAAAAAATGTTGTCAATATATGCGTCATTTTGTTTTTAACCGCGTCTAGAAAAGTACCTTCGAAAATCGGCGAAATCGCGTATATAAGGCCTTAATTTTGGATATTGCGCGGTCCGCAAGAGTGGGGAGCGTGCGAAGGGCCGGACAAAGAGAAGAGGGCGTGAATCGTAAATTCTAGCCTCCCCGCGTTTAAGAACGACCTTCCGATGGGCGTTATTCTTTTTCACAATTCAAGTTGAATAAGAACGGCTGGCGTAGACTTTCAAGAGATAATTTTGACCGTCTCTTGTCAAATTGAACACGGAGGAGAATAATATTTCATCTCCGCGAGCACGCGCGCCGGCGCGTCGATCGACCCGTTTGGCAGAGCCGCGAGAGAGAGAGAGAGAGAGAGGGGAAAAAAAGGAGGAAAAGAAAGTGCGACTAGTCGAGCGTGGCGTACGGCGGTGGGTGAACGCGTCGGGGCTCGAGGGTAGCCGGACGATGCGTAGTAATTTGCGCAAGCTCGCAGTCCTGGTGATCCTCGTGATATTTTCGTTGTTAGCGACGAGATTGTTGCTGGCCGGCAGGGGTTTTCTCGTCCTGGACAAGGAGGGGGCCAAGAGTCGTCTCGAGACTTCCGGTTATGCGGAGATTGTCGAGATAGCCTCGTCGAGGTCGCGACGACGGGAGGATGCGGCGCCTGCGTACGCACCGGGTGCTTACATGGCTGGTAGAGGAGCCGCGAATCTTACTTCCTGCTCGTGGCACTACGGATTGCCGAGGTCACTCGCGAATCCGACTGGCAAGGTGGACGGGACGAGCCCCGGGGCCGACGACGAGCACGCTCCTTACAGAGTTTTGCCGGACGTAGTGCGCGGTCGGTCGCGGGATCTTCGGGACTTCCAACTGCCAAGTTTGACGCTTTGCACCCACGCGAGCGCCGATCAGCTCTACCACGTGGTCGAGCTGGCCAGGCGATGGGAAGGCGCCCTCAGTCTCGCCGTCTTCGCGCCCGGCCTTGACGCCGGACTCGCCATTGCCCTTCTCGAACGCGCCTGTCGCTGCGAACCTGAAATGTCCAAGGTGCAATTTATCGGCTTTTTTTTTTCTTTCGCGTTCTCGCGGCCTCGAGTCACGCTCCCGGACTGAAATTACTTTTCATTTAAAAATAATTAAATTATTTTGTTTCCTCGTTTGGCTTTGTTCGGCTTTCATTCGATGCCGAATGATAACGAAAAAAAAGAAAGAAAAAAACAAACATATATGCTCGGAAGGTATCGGTACACCTGGTATTCCCGGGCGGCCGTCCACCGAGCCTCGGTCCGATCATGCGGGAGCGCTCTCTCGGCGACTGTGCGGCCTCGGATTTGCAAATGCGGGAATCCGAGACCGAGAGGAAACAACGGGGCATGACGTATCCGATAAACGTTGCGAGAAACGTGGCGAGAGATTTGTCACGTACGAGGCGGGTTCTCGTGACTGACATCGAATTATTGCCGAGCGAGAAACTCGCGAGCGGATTCATCGAGATGACGAGGGGACGCGTGCCGCGAAAAAACGCCGCCTTTGTCCTGCCGATATTCGAGATCGACTCGCGCGTGAAACCACCGAGGAACAAGAGGGAACTGCTCGCCGCGGTGCACAACGGCCACGCCGTTTATTTTCACCGTTTCGTTTGCATTCACTGTCAAAGATTTCCCGGTATAACTAGATGGCTCCAGAGGCCGGATCCCGGTCGTGTCAAGCCGTTGATCGTCACGAAACGCGAGCATCCTTATCATCGATGGGAACCCGTTTTTATCGGGACGAAAGACGATCCTGCGTACAACGAGGAAATGTCGTGGGAAGGACGTCAGGACAAGATGGGACAGGTATCGCCAACTTCTTTTTTCTCCTTTCATATTTATTTGTACGTTTGATCGGTGAGGATTTCATGTACAGTACCGATCAAAAGTTTTCCATCATTTTGGATAATTGCAATATTATATTACAATGATATTCATTTTATCGAGCTATATAGTATCTTCGGCGAAGAAGAAACAAATTCTTATTCTATTTTTCATAAATGAAGAAATACATGTTTTATGGTAACAGAGTTTCTGAGCGGCGATTCGTGATTCATCGCTGCAGAAATTCATGAGGCCGGAGCTACGTTCTAAGTTTAACTTTTGACCAACTAATTTTCGTGATATTCCAAACAGATGGGAACGAAACAAGTGCTATATAACTTAATCGTTGCCATTTTTGACGGAATGCTAGTACTACACGAGTAGTTGCTTTACCAGCTATAGCATTGTGACGTCACAGCGCGTTCGGGTTGCTTGGGACGCGCTCGCTGAAAAGAATAAATATTTCAAAGTGCTATAATTTTGTTAATTGAAAAAAAAATACTGTTATAAAAACCGCAAGAAACGTTTACAATGAAAAAAAAAATTACTTTGATAATCCGATTCAATAAAAATACGATTATCGCTAATCGACCTTCGAAGGAGTCTAACTGTCCGAAATTTACCGCGATACACGCTTTATCGCGTTAACGAAGAATTTTTCTTGTTTTTTTTTTCCGACAGATGCTGGAAATGTGTTTGATGAATTATCGTTTGATCGTACTGGACGGTGCGTTCCTCGTTCACACGCCGGGAATTAAGTACAAAGCCCCGAGAGCGGATAGGAGAAAGCAAAGTTCGGGTCCGGTTAGTGCCGAGGAGGAGCGAAATGCTCGTATATATCTCAACTTGACGCGACGTTTGCTCAAAAAGTATCCTACCAATAGAAGATGCGGACAATAGGGTTGCTGTGACTATTGCGCGACCTAGAGAGAGAGAGAGAGAGAGAAAAAAACATTCGAGTCGGCATTTTTTGTCACACCGAATTATGCGCGACTCGAGTATCAATTCCATATTTTTTCATCCAACGTTTAACGCGAAAGTTGACAAAGAGAATATACTTGTATATATATATATATATACATATAAGATTGTTGAAAGATTGTTCCTATGATAAAAATATAATTTGTAAGGATATACACGCTAAGAGGCGATTGATAAATACGCACAATCGAGACTTTGTGCACGAGCTTTAGCATTAACGGACGATACGTGATCGTCTATAAAGGTCAATAAGACGCAACGGTAATGATAAGGAAACGCAAGGAAGCGACGCTTGTAGGTGCACGCGGCGCCCGATACGCACGTTTGACATTTGTACAGCTCAAAAAAATAAAAGGACAAGCAGCACCCTGACGAAAAATCATGTCGCTGAGAGGGAGAGACTATTTTAGCCCCAATACCGTCAGGCTGGTGCGTCGGTCGAATATTTTTTCAAAGCATAGTTGAAACCACGAGCGAATCGATAATTACGATTAAGGATAGACCGTAAGAACCTGACGCTGTAATTCGTCCAAATAAATAATGTTCCTTTAAGGCCATGTGTTTACACCGACCAAGCGGCCATGAGTACGAGAAAGAGATGGCATATTTGAAAATTCCCTGTGTTCTCCGATACGGTTGATATTTCGGAAAAAAAGAAAGAAAAAAAAACAGCTTCCCCTCTGTTGAACGACGAACGTCTTTCTCGTCGTTTGCCCAAAATGTGATCCGTTTAGGAGAAAACTCGGCCGTAGAATTTTTACCGACCGGACGCGTGAGCTATGTCCTGGAGGGCTATTACGGTTCTCAGTTTGGGTGAAAATGACTAAAGTGAGCAGCTCACCCGATTACGGTTCTTTTTACCTAGTGAAAATGCGACATTATTCGCGTGACTTTACTCGGCAAGAAAGTTCTTGTCGAAATTCGTGATGCGCATGCGTGAACGTCTTCTCAAAGGCAGCAACTATACATCCAAGGTGTATAATAAAACGAGTTACTACTACGAAAATGTTTATTCAGAGACATTATCTCGACGCCAAAAACTTAATAAAAGTTAACAACTAAAAGTTTATACCGTAGACAGTAAAGTATTATTATTCGATAATAATGAATAATTTGATGATGATTTTGCGTTTTGTGGGATCGGGAAAATCAAATGATGGGAAGTTTTATTCTTTTTTAACTTGCTCTTTATCCGAGTAAAGAGATTATGTCTTCGTTGATGCACACGCGCTTCGTTTTGGGCTGGATTCGATTAACGTGCTGGTATACCCCTTTTACGACCTCGTGAAAATGTGCGACCACGAGCCGGAAGTTTCTAGTGATCTCGTATTTTCACCCGACTGATTCGTAATAGAGTGACAAAACTCACGTGAGATGAAAATGCGAAAAGTGAAAGTATTCATTCGAGAACCGTAATGGCCATGAGTCACAGCGTCTTTCTCTTCGTTTTCCCGGAAAGTAAACCGTTTAGGAAAAATATTTGGCCATAAGATTTTTACCGACCGGACATGCGAACACGGCCCTTTATATATATATATATTACGAAATGGACGATCAACTTTATTCCGAATTATTTCTCCAAACAGCTCTGCAACGCGCATACGTTTTGTCCTTCAGTAGCGCCACTGTAGCAGAGAATAATGAGTTATCGGTAAAAGCGATATCTACGCCTATCCGAAACATTCCGAAGCTTGCGAGCGTCCCCGAGCGTTTGTTTACGTTTTACGTTGCTGTCAAAATTTTCCGTTTCTATCGGAGATTTAAAGCGTCAACTGACTCGAATATGCTCATTCCCAGAGGCTCGAAAACTTCATTTTTTTACACGAATCTCATTTATTCCTAATAGCGGTTATTATCACGGCGTACATTAGATATGATCCAAGTTGAGTCAGATGTTCGCGCGAAAAATGGGTAAGTTTTTGTAGGTTACTCGAAGCCTGTGTTATCTCGTGGGGGACGGCGTACTTGCGATTTAATTGTTTTTTTTCCATGCTATACCCCATTTGTAATAACTTTGGGTACGTTTTTCAGCGAAATCTTCCAGAATAAAACTCTCGACGAGTACGCTGTCGTTACGGAGAGTCTGCTGCGCGATTTGGAAGCGTGCAAGGTAATCCTACCTTTTGAGCTCTATTCGGTAATAGGAATGTTCGCTAAACAAGATTGTTCGATTTTTCCAGGGTGAACAGACGCGTTGTCGAGCAGAACTGGAGACGCTGTCGCGGGAGACCAAACGGGCAGCGGAGGTGGCTCGAGAATCCTTTCGACGCGCCAACGAAGCAAAGTCTACGGGAAATGACAATGATCAGGAATCGCTGGAGAATCTTCGGAAAAGAATATCCATATTGGAAATGGAGAAGGAAACGGTGTTTGAGATGTGGCAAATGTCTTCGAGGAGCGTGGACGCGTTGGAGGAGGAATTGAAGAGTGTGGAAAGAGAGGGCGGAACGACGAAATATTACGAGGAACGAATCCACGGGGTAAAGGAAACGTACTCCGAGGCCATAAAAGCCTTGGAATCCAAGCTGCTGAAAGCCAAGGAGAATTTCACGAAGAATCAGGCGCTGTGGGAGGCGAACAGGGAGAAAACGGAAAATTTGACGAGGGAGAGGAACGATCTGGAGAGGAAATTTTCGTTGTTGAGGAGCGAGAGTCGCGCGAGAGAAGAGTCGAACGAAAGGTTGATCGGGTCGTTGAAGGGACAGCTCGAATCGTTCCGTAACGAGCTCGAGAAGGCTCGCGATGAGAAATTGGGGCTGAACGAGAAGCTTCGAGAGGCGCGAAATGTCGCGACAATGGCTATTGCCAAGGGCGAAGAATCCAAGATAAAAGTGGCCGAGGCTCTGGAGATTGCGGAAACGGCGATCGCCGAGAAGGAAGCGGCTCTTGTGCGGGAATCTCGAGCGACGGAGGAGAGACTCGGTCTGGAGTCGCGTTTGAACGTGCTCGTTGAGGAGTACACGACTCGTTTGGATCGCGAGCTCGGAGCAGCGCGAGAATCCTTCGAGAGAGGTGGGAAAAAGTGCGCTCTCGAGATGAAGGAGTTGAAGGTGGAATTGCGCGAGAAAGTAACGCTTCTGGACAGGCTCGAGCGTGAGAAGAGACTTTTGGAGGAAGAGCTGGAGAGAGCGCGTCAGGGCTCGGAGAGCGTTTTGCAGAGATCGAGCGTCAACGTGCTCGAACTGGAGGAAAAGTTGAAGGAGGCGTACGCGCGGATCGAGACTCGCGAGGAGAACTGTCGTAAAAGGTACGAGGAAAAAATTCGGCTGGGAGACGAGAGAATAGAGGAGTTGGAGGGACGATTGGCAGCGGCGAGCGACCGTTTGCGAAGAACGCAGCAGTGCGGCAACAGAGAGCTCGAGGAGCGCTGCAGGGAGGCGGACGATAGAACGAAGGAAATTCTCGAGCGATACTCGGCCCTGGAGAGGCGACTGACCCGTACGCTGGACGAGAAGGAGAACGTGGCTTGCGAGATGAGAACGTTGCGGACGGATTATGATCGGGAGATCGCCAAGAGGGACAACGAGAGGCGTTCGCGGGAGGCCGAAATTCAGGAGCTACGGGATCACTTGCGAATCGCCAATGAAGCGCTGGACAAGTCCGACGCGCGTTGCGCTTCTCTGACGAAGCGAATCGAGACTTTGCAACAGAATTTCCAAGAGAACGAGCGAAACGCGTGAGTAGAAAAAAGCCTCGACAAAGACCTGCTTTCGAGGAATTTACAGACATAATGATTTTTTTCTTCTCGTTTCAGAATGACGCACGCGAACGATACGCGCGTGAACCAAGAGTTGATGCTGAGGCTGAAAACGCTGCAGGATAGATACGACCGAAAAACGGAGGAGTTGACGCGACACGTGGAGACTCATCGGAAACTTTGCCGAAGGTAAAAGGCGGAGTCTCTTCTTTTGGAGCTGGGGTGTATTCGGAGTGACGTTTTTTTTCTTTCTTTCTTTCAGGTGGAAAGATGAGGCAAAATCACTCACGACCAAGTTCCAGCTACGGACGAAGGAGTTTCGCGAAAAAGTGAGCATACTGCGCAAAGAGAACGACGAGTTGAACAAAGAATTGCTCGCTTCTCGGCAGCAGCTCGCTCAGTGTAGGTCGCAAATGCTCATTCGGTAAGTAAACGGGCCTTTTCGTATCGAGAGCGTGCGGGTTCGAACGCGCGGTGTAGGCTTGGCTCGAATGCAAATAACAAATCAATCTCAATCTACGCGATGTACGAGGTGAAAACAGTGAAAAATAGCGCTGTCTTCCGACCACTCACCGGTCTCGGCTTGAAAAATTTTACATTTTCGTGAAGCATTGCGAATTTTCGTTCCAGATACGACCAGGGGGACGGACCGAGATGACAAAGTCAACGATCGAAGTTGCACGTTCCGCACTTCCAAATGGCTGTAAATATATTGAAAAATTCCTGTTTAGTCGTTGCTAGAAATAAAGGAGAAAAGGAGAAAAAAAAAAAAAACGTTTCGAACGAACCTCCGTCTCTCTGTGGGTGGTGAATATTCTAAGAACTCGAGTCGATGCACTCGGTAAACAAGCTGGGAAACCAATAGAGCGTTTCCTCCTCCGACTGGTCGTCCAGCCAGGCCAGGCCCATTTTCACCATGTGTTCCAAAGCTTTTCCAGCTCTGTCCCTCTCCCAGTGTAATTTCTCTCTCATCAGTGAAACCGAGACGCAAGCGTTGCCCGCGAGACTCGCCTGTTGCAGAACCGCTGTATGATCCATGCTCAATTCACCGGGCACGGATTGAACCAGGTGCCTTCCGCCGCCTACGTGCACGACCGTAAAACCGTTGCCGAAAATACGCAACTTCTTGGCGGCTGCTAGTAGATCCTCGTTGGTTATCTCCTGATGCTCCTTTCTCTTGCCTCTCGCTTGTACGAGACGTTCGCGCAGCTCGTCCAGCGATATCAAACCGCCCGTCTTGTAATTCGTCGCCATGCAAACTTCGACTATCTGAACGGCAAGTTCGTAATAAAATTCTCCGATTCCGAGGACGGACCAGAAACCTTTGCCGGAGGCGAGCGGATCGACGCCAATAGAGGCGCACATCTCTGTGAATTGGCGACGAAATTGAGCGTTCTTTCTGATCTCGTTCTTGTGTTTGGAGGCGAAATCTTCGAGATTTGTTCGGAACGTCTCCATCCGCTTGGTCATCTGTTCCAATTGAGTTTCCTGTATCTCCGTGCCTTTGTCCTTGTATTTCTCCTGTTCGAGCTTTTGCTTGTGAATCGCCCCGACTCCGGCCTTTCGTCTCATTCTTCCTCCTGCGATAGATTCAAACTTTAGGTATCGACCGATCAACGTTTGAGCGTCGAGCAAACTAAGTCCATAAATACGAACAAATCGAATGGCAATCAATTTTTTTCAAGGGCACGCGCAAGGTCGGCCTAACATCACGAATTTTCAAATATCATTTTCTCATAGATGGTTAATTTTTTGAATAAAAACAGAGCATCGACCTACGTAGAATTCGCCCACTCAGAAATTGATGATTTTCCGTCGCCCCAAATATTAATAATCTGTGAGACATGTCTGCTGAAAAATGTCAGCTATCTCTCTTGCACTCGTATGTCACGTGTAATCCGCTTCGAGACACATAACGCGCGCGAATAACTTTCTTTCTGTATCGCTCTCCACCCAAAGACGACACAACGATTTCAACAAAATTCTCAACAGAGGGTGACATTCGTTTTCCCTCATTTTCTATAACAATACAATTCGAATCAAAGAAATTACCTGCTGTTTTTCGGTGTCGGAAAAATTCGCGAATAAACCGTAGATAATGTTTTGACAAAGTGCGTTGATGACGTCAGGTCTTGCTCGGCGCGAGAGAGCGACAACGATACGGGAGCGTGAAAATACCGAAAGATTTTGCGAAGCGGCGTACACGCGATCGAGGCGCCAAACGGCCGGGGAACTACCTCAGCCTCCAGAGGACCGCAAAGTTTTAAAATATACGTTAACTAGTGTACCTAATTTATTCGAAAAGAAATCGTTGAAATATTGTTCGTTGAGATGTCCAAGTTCAGTTTTGGAACGCCCGCAACGACTGCCGGAAGCACGAGTTTCGCCTTCGGTACACCAAAGTACGTAATATCGAGGTTACATCGAGCTAACCTCTCATTCATTGTCAACGGAATTGCTTATTCGACAATATCAATTTTGTTTGCACCGATTGAACATCGTTACGAATCTCTCGATCTTTGTAACACGAAAAATATATACTTCTCGAGACTCGTAGAAATTGTCACTTGATCCGATAAACATTCTTCATCCACGAAGCGACGAATTCTGAGGGATGTATAATACTTTCAAGGCCAGCGACGTCTTCGAGTTTGGGCGGCACGTCTTTCGGCGCACAGGCCGTCACGACGGTCGGCGGTAGCCTCACTTTTGGAACACCGGCACCGGCGGCAGCGACGACCGCGACGTCCGGGCTCAACTTGCGTTTCGGAGGTCCAGCAGGCGCTACTACTCTCGCTCAGCCTTCCAATTTGCAGCTCGGTTCGGCAACGTCGACCGCAACACGCAGCCTCTTCGCGACTCCAACGACAGCGGTGTCATCCGCGCCATCCGCCACCGCTCTTACTTTTGGAACGCCTTCCGCTACGGGTGGCAATTCCTTCGGGCCAACGACGGGTGCTCCGGCTACGGGAGCCCTAAGTTTTGGCGCTCCGACGACATCCGCGCGTTAGAATTTACCTTATTCGGAGAATTTTTTGATACTCGGCGTACGATGTCAAAATTCACATAGTTGGAACGCAACGGCAATGGCTACTCGCGTAGATCGCTCGAATTCCTCTACGGTTAAATTAGACTGAAAAGCATTGGAAGGTTTTTACGTATCCTTGTTAAAGATTTGGAAGCTCAATTTGTGTGAAAAAAGACTTTGGATAGTAATAGAAATGTAGGATTGAAGAACGGAGGAAAAAAAAAATCGTTGCTTTCCAACGATGCGAACTTTAGCGTCGTGATCGCGTTTCCTCCGGATTGGAAATAATTCGAGGGCGGATTGGACATTTTTCCAGAGTCCGCGTTCGGTACGGGAACGGGTGGTCTGTTCGGAGCAAAAGCGGCGACGAGCGCGGCTCCTGTCAACACTGTCCTCGCGAACAAGGGCCTGGGAGGTTTGGACGTTTCGGTGAGCAGTAAAGGCCTCTCCCACGGTAGCACCAGCCCGACGGTGGCCAAGGAGAATCTCATTCCCAACGAGCTCACCCAGACGATCGACAGTTTCAAGTGAGTAGCCCGAAGAGTCGGTACGGAGATCGAGGGAGAGAGAGGAAAGGCTAGTCGCGATCGCTAACGTTGATACTCTCGTCAGGGAATTCGTCAAAACCCAAAAGAGCTTCAGCTCGGATATAGCGAGAGGTTCGTCGCGACCGTTGAATCGTTGCGCCGAGGACACGGCCTCGTTGATGGAAATGCTGACGACTCTTGCCGGCTCGGTGCAACGGGATCGCTCTCTCGCCGACAAGCTGAAACAGGATACCGCGAAAGCTCTGCAAAATGCCGAAATAGCCCAACGAACGCACGACACGCCGCCCGGACTTCAGTACGAGAACATCGCGCCGTTGCATTTCTTCATGGAGCTCGCCGAGTCTTTCGAACACGAGATAATGGTATTCAGATCGCAGATCGAAGCGACGGAGAAGCACATACAAACGATGATGGCCCCGAGAGCGCTGACGCCTCAAGGTAAAGGCGACAAATTACGAGTCATTCCGACCACCGTTCGTTGAAATTATTTGTATCGTGGAAAACTCTGGTAGACCGTTTCGTCGTTGTTTACAGAATTGACAGCGACGATGAGCAAAATTCACGAATCTTTGATCGCCGTTGCCGGAAGATTGCAGGGCGTTCACGCAAAGGTGCAGCAACAGAAGGAACAATATTTGAATTTTCGAAAATACGTTCTCAAGGACAGTAGCAACGTCTTCGAGGATGTGAGCAAGCTCAACGGAAAGACATCGCGGACGAGCATCGGCAGAACCACGAGCGGACCGACGCCTTTTGGACCAGGTAATGGGGCTCAACGCTAAAAACGAAAATTTTCCGCGAACAACGCGACGCGTAATTACCTCACTCCCATTTTTTTCTCTCAGGCAACAAGAGTTTTCTCTCATCTACGGCGACAAGCACGGGACGACCACCGAGCTACGGCACACCCAATCCACTAGGTAAATACAGTTGAAAGAGAAAAAGACTTTTAGAATACGGATAACGGAGAAAAAGAAAAGAGAAAATATTTGGATGACGAGTACATGCGAATAACGGAGGCACTCGATCATCATTTTTCATTCTTCACCAATGATTTCGTAATATTAGTTACGATTATTCCATTACGTTAGTACGGCTGTACCATAAAAGTGTCCTACGCTCAGGTCTTGCGCGGATCTAACTTGAGGTAGAGAACACTAACATAATTAGCAACGCGCGTTAAATCGCATATCCAATTCGAGTACGGATTGTTCGTGTACGGAGAAAAAAAATAGAAGAAAAAAGAAAAAAAATACTATTCTCGAGCAGCTTTGATTGGTATCTTTTTTCCACCCCCTAGAATTAGCGTATTGGCTCTACGACGAGCATCATACACGAGCATCGTTCGAAAGAACGAGTAAATTAATGACAAATTAACGAAGAGTATCTTTGAGCGGTCGTTGTTCGAACGGCTCATCCGCTCTTTCCGATGGCAAATTGATTCTGCGTTGCTGCTCCGTCCGAAAATTAACGATTCTCGTAGTGATGCTTTTGTCTTTTTCTCTTTACCCTTTGGTTCGTCATCCATTGAATTTGACTTATTTTTTTTCTTTTGTTTGATTTTCCAGGCGAAAAGTAATTGCAGTGTTGTAGCTATATAGAGGTATTGAACAAACAAACAAAAACAAATTAAAGAATTTAGATTTATCTCCTGTGTCGTCCGGCTGTTGTAAAAAATCTGAGGGCTTGCGGGAAATCGGATACACGTCATTCTCATTGTCGCTCCGATACGATTGAATTTGCAACTCGAGAGAATGAAAGAGAAAACAAAACAAAAAGCCATGTCACTAATGCGATTATCGCGTACACGTTTTTCACAATGGGCTAAAAATGAGTAGCGGGTTGTGGGATCGGTTCACATTTGCGAACGAGTTAGCTGCATATTTTGCTTTCGCATTATTTGTCATTACCACTTGGCTCATCCAACATTAATCGAGTGCTTTTTCATTACCTCATTCCGCGGCTGATTGCTCTAACAACTAGATTAACTGTGCGCTTTGAGTGTAACAATAATCGTAAGAGCACAGAGACTAATTAATTTTTCTTCAGCACGAAATTTACAACTCTCTCTCTCTCTCTCTCTCTCTCTGTGTTTCTTTTTTCTCCACGTTTTTTTTTTTTTTTTTTCTCCCCTTAATACGATCACGCGACGAACGAGAAGACGAGTGTCAGGAAAAGCACGCTGATTCGGATCGCTCTCTCGCTTCATCACCCAAGATCGATGGGACAAGTATATATAGGCAAAGAGGTGAAGCAAACGCTAGCCACGTACATGTTTATCGAACTCTTTTTGTTTGCAGCCTGGGGCAATTCAACGGCAGTTTCATCGACGACGAATCTAACGCTCGGCGCTACCATGAAACCTCCAACTGCGAGCCTAAATTTTAATCCACCGATTAATCTGACCGCTCCGCTCTCGAGCACCGACTCAAATTCCAGTTTTCAACTTCAGAAGCCACCGATCGGTAACAAACGCGGAAAATACTGACGCAGGCGAACGCCCTGTTAGATACTTCGAGTCGCTCGATATTCAGCCAACAAACATCTCGCGTTTGATACTTTTCTTTTCTTTTCACGCGATAAGCAATCGTCGCGCGTCGAAAATGAATTGAAAATAATGATAATAAGTAAAGAAAATCAAGTCCCGTGATAATAACGCTTACGGGCGATCGCTGAACGTGTTTGACGCGTGCCGCGTAATTTTGAGATCTCATTGAAAAGAGCCCTCCCCCCGCCGGAGTAACGCGGCGTCGATAGTTTTTCGTCGACGATTCACTCGACGATCGGGATCAAAGCCGTTTAACAACAATACCAATCATTATGATTATGTAATTGTGAAATAAATCTAATTTTTTGCCATCGTTGATCGGACTTTTGACGCGCTACTTCTTTCGTGTCATACTTGTTCGTTTATTTAACTCTTTCAATAACGAATACCGTACCTCTGTTATCGAATACTGCATCATTTAATTACACATGCGTATATCCTAATTAAACTTGGTTAACGTTCGGTAGAAAATTTTGTTTAGAAAAAAATGGCCAATGAATTGGGCGACGCTTCAGATCGCGCCCACTTGCAAAATTGGTATCAATAGTCTAAAGGCGTCCTGGATGTACGAACTCGCATTGGCCGCCTGTGGAAACAAGTCGATAGCTCAATGTTCATTTGCCGAATTAATACGATTCAGAGAAATTCATTGTCGTTCGACCGTAAGAAGGTTGATCTCGAAACTTACCTCGAGAAAAATCGTTGTAATGTTGACAGTGCTGTTGGGCTTTTCTGTCTCTTTCACGCGCTCGTTCAACCAATTGGAGAACAAATGAGCGGCAATGCCGATTTGTCCGGAAAATATTCGCGTCAGTTGGACGAGAGCGTCGGCCTCGTTCACCGTGCTGCGACGCTCCTTGATTAGCAAAAGTTCGGCAGTTTTGTGGAATCTTTCAACGGCGAAAGCGGTGAACCGCGCGAGGGTCGATATCGCGCGTTGGAAAACTTCTCGCTCGTCATTCGTCGACTCGGACGACGAAATTTCCGAAACGTATTTTCTCGTGTCCTTCCAAATCTGGGGGAAATAAATATCAAGCGATTTTTTTTTTACTCAGAGTATAACGATAGGATGAATTCTATCGAATCTCACGTCGTTGAGTTTTTCGTAGGTAATCGAAACACCGAGATCCTTGGACGCAGCCGTCAGCCTTTCGTTCAAACTATCCTCGCTTTTCTTCCCACCGTCATTGTCCGCGTCTTCCTCCTCCTCCTCCTCCTCCTCCTCGTCTCCGAGATCGCACAGTTCCTTGACCTCGTCGAGAGTTTCTTGAATAGAATCGAGCTCGTCCGTATCGAGCGTAACGAGTCTCTGTTGTATCTTCATATTGCACTGTTTCGACAACATTTCCAGAGCTTCGAGATGAACGAGGCCCTGATAATCATCGAATAGGCTCTCGAAGTGAACTTTTCTCGTCATTTGCTTCTCCTCGAGGCTTTTCTCATCGAGTTCGGCCTTCTCCTTGGCTTCTCGCAGCATTTGCGACAAGATCGGTCTGTCGCTCTCGTTCGAGAAGAACGCTCTCTTCTTCTTTAGACCCGGATCACCCTCTTGCAAAACTTGCATAGTTTTTTTGCCAATTGTCTCGAGGGTTCCGAGGCCACCGCTTATCACTTTGGTACCGGTAGTCTCTACGAGTTTCGTGATCGACGATACTCCTGATATGATATCGGTCAAGCCGAACGACACAGTTTGCAGCTGCCGAGCCTCCTCGTTCTTTCCAGTTTTATTCGCCTCTGCAAAAAAAAATCATACTTCGTAACGAAAAGTCAACGATTCAAGATGGATCGCGCTCTTGTTTTTTTCAGACAAAAGACAACGGATCATCGGGCACCCGAGTTTGATGAGAACAACGCGTCCAATTTTGGCCCAATTTTTCAATGAATTTAGGCCGCATCGGAGGTTGTCGCTTCGCGACGATCATCGGCGAGCGTCTCGAGCGTCAAAAACAGGCACGCGAAGGATGTTCTTACCGTCGGGATCGGTCGCGTAGGCGACGTCGCGTACGGCGAGTTCCTCGGGACTGGGCGCCCCCATGGCCTCGTCCAAGAGAGTCAGGCCGTGCGTGACGTGACTGGTCAAGGTGGAAACGCCGGCGGCTGCGCTGTTTATGAGAGAGTTGACCCCCCAGCTTCCCCAGCTGGCCCAGCCGGCTTCCTCACCGGCGATTTTCTCCAAAACGGGGCGTATCCTGTCGTCCTCTAGCTCCGAGAGGATTCTCTCGTCGTCCAGACCCTCCCAGCCGTCGGGTTTGAATATCTCCTTGAATTTCTTCTCCGAGGTCAATTCTTCGGGCATTTTGACGCGATCTACGTCGTTGAGGCCTCGAAGAATCTTGGCGGTCTCTTCTTCGTCGAATTCCCAACATTCCTCTATAACGGGTGGTTCCTTACCTTCGGCCAGAGCCTGCCTTCGAATCTCGTCGGGACTGGACGCTTGGACGGGTGGCGGTTTTGGAGCGGCGCTCGTCTTGCATCCTAATTTCTTGGCGGCCAGGCCACTCGCCGCCTTGGGCTTTCTTTGACGACGGGGCTTTTCGCGCTCGCTCGGGCTTTCCGAGGTGGTCTCAGCCTCGTCCGGCTGTTTCGTTTCGGAAGGGCCCTCGGTGGTCACGCCGCGTCCGCGTCGCTCCTGTCCGGAGCTCTGAACGCTCCGATTCGGCGAGTTCCAGTTGGCCGCGCTGTTGACGGCTGGCATACACTCGTTGTCGTCGTCCGAATCGGAGCCAATCGTCGAGATCGCCGGACTCTGCCATTGCCGATGGGTGCTCCTTTTCCGCGAGGGAGTATCGACGAGTTCGTCGTCGGCGCTCTCGAAGTCTTCGCTGTCCGAGGTTGCCATCTTATCGTGAACAAAATAATTGTCGTGTCGATAGGAGTCGCCGGACTGGCAATTATCGTAAGACTTGGCCTTTTCACTTAGTTCGAGGAACGCTTTTTCGTCTCGCGGTCCGCGAAACACTTGTTTTTTTTTTTTCCTCAATCGCGTATGGATTGATGAACAATTTCTTTGTCAGGACGTGTTTTGTCCACGCGACACATCTTTCGAACGTCACACGCTCGCACGTACGTGAGCGCGAGAGAGCGAGACACACGGAAATGGGTCACGTGGTGTCGCGGACGAAAAGCGAGACAGTTGCGCCGCTCGCAACGCGCAGGCGTCGTTCGAAGCTCGCTGCGACAATGCCGGGTGCGCGGCGCGACGACGATGACTCCTCGAATGACTCTTGCTTCGCCGCGTCAATTCGGAGAGATCGCGCGACCACGCACCATTTTTACGGAGGATTATTTAAATTGTTTTCTACGCGACCGCCGCACCGAACTTTTTTTCTTCCAAAGTCAACAGCAGCCATGACAAACACCAGTCACGAGTGTATCCGTCGCCTTTTTTTTCGCCGTCTCCAGAAAACAAGAGACGAGCAATGATGACGCGAGATTCGCGGGTGATAACAAATTGGTATAGTCCTGTTGCAGCATTTTTATTCCTCAAATATTTGTTTGTTTTTTTGTATATGTCAAAAAAAAATCGTCGGATAAAAAAAAACAGACGAGCGTGTCATTGGTAATTTTACAAATGACGTTTCGAAATAGTAAAGTCAATAAATGTTACGATGAAAAGGGAAGAAAGGAGGATAGCGTGGGACACGATTGTGCGGTGTACCGATATCGCTTCGACAGCTGCGCATAAAATGCCGATCTTGTCTTCGGGCTCGCGGCAGGTGTTTATCTTTCAGTTGGAAAAGCCAAATCTGTCGGATTGTCTACCGCGCTACACCGTATTGTTATTATTATTATTATTGGGTCGGTTGCCTTGAAAGGATTGCTCGACCTCTCGGGGAATTCTGGCGCAACTGCTGCCGCATTATTCGGCTATTTCTAGCGGTAAATAGCTACTTTGCATCGCTCGCGCCTTGCTGGATTAAAGTAATTGGTGTGGAAGGTCGTCAAGATGCGAGACTCGAGAGAACGAGACAGAGGTGCTAAATACCACTAGCGCGTATTTATATGACCCTGACCGTCGGTTGTGCACGTCGTTTAAACATCGCGTTCTACCATGGCGCATCGAGCAAACAGCGCGCCTCTGTCGAATCCAATATCATCCGTGCAGTCCTCCCGCCTAAAACTCCTACACTTTTTTTGTTTATCGAGCTTTTCCTCAATTATGCTCAATTTATAAATCATTCTTTTTGTCACTGGCAATAAAATGGTAAAAAGTTTGAAAAAAAAGCATAAATTGGAAAGAACGTAAAAATGTGTACGTTGGGAAGATGGTTTGCACGAATATTTGTTAAATAAAAATACCAAGTTGACGAAAAGGTACGGGAAATGTCTGTGGAAAGAGCGGTTTTCGCGAAAGAAACGCGAGAAGCGATGAGAAGGAGGAATTTCGCCCGCGAATCGCAACGGCCCTGGCGCACCTGCGTATTTCTTCGAGGGTTATTTGGCGCGTACGGTGGCGCCACCGCGATACGAAGCGCAAAATATGCGAAGCATTGCGGGAAAGGGCACCGGTTGTTCGGGTGGTTCATTCGCGTGTACCCGGCGCCGTTCGTGCACAGCGGTCAGAGACACGAGTGTCGAGCGTTGGGCGCCGGGCGGCGGCGGGGGGGGGGGGGGGGGGCCGAGAGAGAGGGAGAAAGAACGAACAGGCAAGGAGGTGGTAGCACGGTAGACCGAGTGAGAGAGAAACATCGGCAAAGCACACACGCCGCGAACTTTCAGGCATGTTCGATCTTCCGACATGCTCGTATGTCGAAAGTCATCGCTCGTAATCCTAAAACATGCGTGTGTACGGTTAATCTCTCGTTCGTTGAGAAAAAAGCAAAAAATAAAAACATCGCGAATGTTCCGTCTCTTTTCGAGCGATAATCCGGAGATACTTTGACGTCCATGACGGGGGTAAATCGCGTTAATTGAATGTGCGCTCGTGTGCAGCGTGGATTATTGTTGAAAAAAAGAGAGCCAACGGTGAACGACAGCTCGACAGAGACACAGGGCAAGCGGCGAGAGTTGCGTGTATAGAGAGCGAGCGAGTGGGAGAGAGATCGCGCGTGCGCAACGGAGAGAGAGAGAGAGAGAGAAGTGCGCGCGCCGGGGCATGCCGCCGACTGGTAGTTGACTTGACAGTGTCGTACGGGTGGCCGATGGTAACTGGCGGCCTGGGACGCGCAATCAGTGCCAAATACGCGCACGAGATAGATCAAGAGTCAATAATAAACAAACGACGGTACTTGAGTGTCGACCGAACGAGTTTCCCGATAGTGCGGGATTGAAGAGTCGTTGATAAATTTTCAGCCTTCGTTTCGCGTCTCCTTATATATATATATATATATTTTTTTTTTGTAGATAAACAGCTTTGTGTACTCTGAAAAACAAAAAAAAAACACGCGAAATCCGTTTGAAAAATGTCGCGAGTGTCGATCGCGCGATAAGTCACGAGGAATATCAGTGAATGTACAAATTTCAAAGAAGCTTTGCGAGGAAAGCTGCGAGAAAGTCGTTTTTTTTGTCGTACACGACCCGAGTCGTGTAAAAGAAGTTGTTTTTTTTTTCTTCACACTCGTGCATCGCGCCAGAACGTAATTTTACGTGTGCGCGTGCGATCCTTACGAGAAGGCCGCGAGACGCGTTCGCGAAAGTTTACCGCGGACATTCTACCGGTGGGACGGTTGTGAAAGTTTTTTTTTTTTTTTGTGTTTTACGAAACACGTAAAGCGCGGAGGAGCGTCGTCGTTTCTCGCGAAAAATAAGGAGACGTTTGTATCGCGAGGCCGCGCTACGAAAGTCGCCACGAATCGAGAACTTCGCATACCGCGAGATTCTTGACCGCGATCCTATACATCGCTCTCTCCGTCTCACTCAACGCGCGCTCACCGAAAAGAATACTTGAGTCTTTACCGGCTGGCGAACGAAAAACGAAAAGTTCAATCGAAACAAAATCCGGTGAAAAGAAGGCGAAGAATCGTTGCCAGGAAAAGTCATTTTTTTTTTGATCGACGAAAAACAAGAGTGAACGATCGAAACGCGAGATTTTTACGAGTGCGCGCGTACACTGCTGTACGCGCGAAATGATGTGTTTTTAAAATAGAATAACGAAGGTGTTGACAGTGTGCCCGAAGGATTCGTCGAAAGCGAAAAAAAAAAAAAGTGTCGTTCGTGAAGTTTTCCTTGCTTTCTTTTGGCCTTTTTCCACGAAAATGTTTCGTCAAAACGTGAAATTCGTTTGCGTCGAGTTTTCAAGTGTTTAAGAAGAGAGAGAATCGTGGGGTCTCGGCGGCGGTACGCGGTGCTCCGTTGCTCGAGCGCTCGTCCGCGCCTTCTCCCTCTCTCTCTCTTCCTCTCGCACTCTCTCGCTCTCTTTCTCTACGTCCCCGGCAATGGTTAACGGTGGAATTCCGCTCTAGAGGAATCCGAAGGCGGGGACACTGACGTCACTCCGCTCATGATAATGAGGTATTCATGATGGCGGAGAGTTTGCTCCGGCAAGCGTAGATGCTATCTGTCTCCCTCTGTGATGCTTCTCTCTCTTTATCTCTTCGCATTCCTCTCGTCCTCTTCCTCCTTGTATTATCTCTCTCTCTCTCTCTCTCTCCCCTCTCCCCCTCTTCCTTTTTTTCTTTCTTTCTTTCTTTCTTTCTTTCTCTTCGTATCATCGACTCATTCTCCGTAGCTTTTTTCTCGTATTTTCTCTCATTGCGCGCGCTATCTCTTATTTCTTATTTTACGCGACCCCCCCCCCCCCCCCCCAACTCGAGCGATGCACGCACAGTTTCTTACTTTCAATCTTACGCGCCCTCTCACTCATTTTCATTCGTTTCCTCGCCGCTTGGTTGTTTTTCTCGCGGAACGCTTCTACCCGTCCGTCCTCTGCGCTGCTCCGAGCGGCACACACATATTTATGCACGTAACTCTCGGCTACGGGAGAATTCGAGCCGCCGCGATATACTCCCTTTTACGCGCGCACGCCGTTCTCCGCTCCGTACGCCTCTCAACGTTTTTTTTTGTTTTTTTTTCGTTGCGTCTCCCTTCCCGTCCCGCGTCCAGGTTACTCGGAAAGGAATTACGAAGAGAAAATAATCTACAACTCTGCCCTTCATAGCTGTTTTTTTCTCTCTTTTTGTTTATGTCGGTGACGGTCGGCGGATGAATTTAGAGCGCAGTGAAATATGCCAAGGAGACGGAATGGGGAGATACCGCTTCCGGAAGGGTGGGACGTCGCCCAGGACTTTGACGGGAAGGTTTACTTCATCGATCACAATACGCGAAAAACAACGTGGATCGATCCGCGAGACCGGTGAGTTTCGTGATTTATTTTTTACTTCTCCTTCTTGAGATGGAGAAATTTTTTCTGAAATTGTCAAATCGAAATTAGTTGTCTCTTTCCGTTACGTACGTTCGATCGAAAAATCATAGGGGAACGTGTATTTGAGCATGAAAAATAACTAATGTGGGTTATAATATCTGAATGATCCTTCTAATCGTTTCGTCGATTCTTGCTACGATCAGTCCGGATTGCATGCGACTATTGAAATAGATAAAACATTTTTTTTTTGTATCAATACAGAGGGTGGCGGAAAAGTTCTCGGCCCGAGGTAGCAGTGAGCGCATGAAATTACTAATGGTATCTCGGCCGGTACTTTTCAGTCAACCTTGCTGCACTTGATGAAAAAATTCATGTGAGGTTATCATTTTTCAATTATTCTCTTATAAATTCTCGTCAAAATCAATCTGGATTATATGCACCCGTTGAAATAAATAAAACATTTTTGTTGAATCATCACAAGGAGTGGCGGAAAAGTTCTCGGCCCGACGTACCACCGAGCGAATAGGATGACTAATGGTATCTCGGCCGAGAACTTCTCAGCCAGCCTCTTGTACCTAATTAATGAATAAATAAAAAAACTGAAATCTCAAAAATTTCAACGATTCGCGGCAAACTGGATTGACCAGTACACGTTTACATTGATATATGGGGAGATTCGATTGCGTAATTGAGGTGCGATTGGGCTTGAAAAAATAGCGCCGATCGTTTTGCTCCTTCGAATACCTCCGAGTCCTCCTCGCGCAACCTCTTTCCGAGATAACGCGTTTTTACTGTTGAATCGTTTTCGACTGAAAGCGCGCGGTAGAGGTGCGCTCAAAATCATTACCGTTGGAAGGTCGAACGTGTACGAGCTTTTTTGTTTTCTACCTCTTGCATTCGCGGAATAAACGATCCGTCCTCAGTGTGTTGAGAATTGAGAAACTACGACTTTTGCATCGAAACGCGGAAAAAAAAGGCGTCAAAGAGCCGGGGGGAGGAGAGGGCTCGCGTGAAATCGCCTAGTCAACAATTATGTGCCTCGCAATTGAAAATCTTCCGTGTCCGAAAGACGCGCGAGTATTATCGTAAAAGTCTGGTATACTCGATCCATTCTTACGACAGCGAGATAGAGACAGAGCGAGAGAACGAGAGATGACGCGTCGCGAAAGTATTCCCTCCCGTCTACGTATAGTAGGAAGAGAAAAGAAGGAAGGAGTACATCGCCGTAATACGATGTGTGTGTGTGTGTGTGTGTGTACGTGTGTGTTGCGGGAAGAAAAAAAGACCGGTAGCATCTTTCTCGACTTATGGCGCGAGAGGGACTCGGGGCCCCTGTTCGATCTTTGGCCACCAGAGTGCGTATCGCGTTTTCCCGTGTGGAAGATCATCGATACGTATATACACAGAGCGTATGCGCGCGCGACTAGCTATACTCGCTTCTCACTCGCCGTGCATGCTTCTTTTTTGTTTTCGTGCAAATTCGTACGCGCCCGTGTGTGCGTGTGCGCCCGCGCATTCTTTCGAGTGAGGGAACGCGATAGTCAGGTTTGTGTACGTACGTAAGCACACAGGCGCGAGCGCGCGCGCACACTCGTGATTCGCCGCGCCCGCATTCCAGGCGCCAGGGCCGCCGCTCCGAGTGCCACGAGCCCCGGGGCTTTTCAGCGCTTTACGCGATAGAAGCGTAGACGCGAGAAAAGGCTCGAGAGCTATCCTCGGCCGTTCACCGGACTTGTCTCTCGCTGGAAGGAAGAGATGGCGGTGGTTTGGCACGGCGGGTGGGGGGATATTACGGCCCCCAACGGTGCATCGTTCTACCCTTTCTCCGCTCGTGTATCTTCTCCTCTTTCACGTATACGCGACGACTCTTGCACGCGGCCGGCCACCAAACTCTAATAATATCTGGATCGAATCCAATTTTCCGTAGACCGCGGCGAACACGCGCCGAATTTTTTTTTGTTTGAAATATCTCTCTCTCTCTCTCTCTCTCTCTCTCCGTTGCCACCGAAGTGTCTCTTTCTCTTCGGTGCTTCCTTCCTTCGGTTCTCGTTAAACGCGCGTTGCATTCCGACGCTCTCCGAACGCCGTCTATTTTCACCCGGTCGATCGACGAAATTCCGAAGACCAAACCTCCGTGTACCTTACGATCGCGCGGCTATTTTTTGTTGTTGTTTTACAACAGTCGTTGCTGATTCGTTGCGAGAGGGGTACGGAGCGAGCGAGTCCTCACGGAATCTGAATCGCCCGATATCTCGATGACTCTGAGAGTGCAACAGAATTTACTGAATTCTATAAAAACTCGGAATTCTTCTCAATTATTCGGATCCAATGAACCATCGATGACGCTCTATTCGCGTAGAGATAAAATTTGGGTTTGTTTGGCTTCGTACGCGCAAGCCCCCGATCGAGCGCGAGTTCGAATCCAACTTCGGACGAGTGAATTTTTTTTCTTCTTCAAACTCAATTTTTCGGTAAAACATAATGAACACGCTCTGAAAATCGATAATATAATTCAATAATTTTCGTTTATTATTTACCATTTGAAGAAAACAAAATTTGGCGCGTGAACTAGTGTGATTGTGTACTCGGTGACATAAAAAAAAAGCATTCCGCTCGCAATGACACACCCGCTACGTAATAGCCAAGTTTTATGCTCTTGAAATTTGCATGTAACGTGCAATGTAACGAAAATCTTTCTTAATTTTTTCATTTCTTTCATTTTATTACTGTCTCAACACTTGTTTTGCATTTTTAGGTTATCGACCCCTAATAAGGATCGTAAAAAATATTTCAGTTCAATTTGTAGCCTGAATGTGCTAAAAAATTTGGGCAGTAGGATTTTTTTTTTTAATTGCGCTCCATAAATCCAAACTTCGAAAGCATCATATTTTTAACGGATTAACATTTTACTTTGCTTTGAAGCTTGCAACAATTTATCTACGCAATTCGTGTATCGCGAATTATTGTTTATCACAGAAAAAGGACTATTTTATATATATATATATATATATATATATACCGAGAAGAGTCATGTTTGATCCGCAGCGGTCGCAACGTACCAGGACGTCTCGGATTATCCTAATGTGCCCGGGACGAACGGAAGGCGCAGCGAATCTCCATTGTACAGGGTGTCTCAAAATGATCTGACATTTAAATTTATTAGGTGTGTGAATTAATTTTTACAGATTTTTCTAGCAGGCTGGCAATCCTCTTTCAAGTTGAAATATTTCAACGTCCTTTTAGGATTTTTAAGTATTGACATAGCCCTGTTCAAAACGCTGTATGAATTTATTGGGCGAGCATCGTAACCTTAAAATAAAGTAGCAAGAACAATGGCAACCGATAAGCTGCACATTCGCCACTGCATCCTTTACGAATTCCAACAAGGAACAAGTGCCACCAAAGCGTGGGAGTGAATTTGTTCTGTGTTCGGGAAGAATATTGGGTCATACGAAACATGCAATTATTGGTTTAAACGTTTTAGAAACAATGATTTCGAACTCGGTGAGCGTGCGCGTACTGGACAGCCTGAAGAATTTTTGGACGACGATTTGGAAACTTTACTGGTCCAAGATGCTTCACAGACGCAAGAAGAACTTGCAGCCCAACTAGGAGTTGATCGATCAACCGTTGCCAAGAGGTTACACCGGATGGGAAAAATTCAGAAGCTCGGGAAATGGGTCCCACACGAACTTACCGAATATAACCTCGGACAACGGATGAACACGTGTCTTTGGTTGCTTAGCAAACAACGAAGGAAGAACTTTCTCTGGAAAATCGTGACGGGGGATGAAAAATGGATCCTTTATGAGAATCCCAAGCGGAAAAAATCATGGGTGGAGCCTGGAGAACCAACGACATCAACTCCCAAACCGCAAATGAACGTCATAAAAATGCGTTTGTGTATCTGGTGCGACATAAAGGCTGTTCTTTATTATGAACTTCTAGAACCGGGTCAAACGATCACTGCAAAACGATATAGTGACCAATTAAATCGTTTAAGCGAAGCAATTGAGCAAAAACGGCCGCATTCACAGGACACGGAAGGCGAAAAGTCATTCTCCTGCATGATAACGCTCGACCTCACGTTGCTCGTACGACCCAAACAACTATTTCAAACCTGGGCTGGCAAGTTCTTCCTCATCCGGCATATTCACCGGACTTGGCCCCCCATCCGACTATCACCTATTTCGCTCAATGGCGCACAGCTTAAGAGGGAGCCACTTCCGAGAAGTCGAAGATATTAGGAAATTCGTGGATGACTTTGTCGCCTCGAAACCAGCCAGCTTCTATCGTGATGGTATCTGTATGCTACCAGATATCGGTGGCAGAAGGTTGTAGAAAGCAACGGGGTATATTACCCGGATTAAACACGGTTTTCTCTATTTTTTAATAAACCGCAAGTATGGAAAAAAAACTCTAAAAATTAATTCACCTACGTAATATTAATCAAACGCATTATTCATTTGAAAAGTACGAATATTTTTATTTTAATATAAGGTAGAAACATGGAGGTTATGTGTGTGGAACACAATATCCGATAAATGGCTGCCTCGTCTCTGTTTGCAAACGTTCCCTCTTTTGACGAAAATTTCAACAACATTTTAGCAAAATTGCGGACTAATTTCATTAACGATGGATCCAATTGCTTCCTTGAGCTCCGGAACGGTCTGTGGCTCAGTGACGTATACTTTTCTTTTGAGGAAACCCCAAAAAAAGAAATCCAATGGCGTAAAATCGTACGATCTTGGTGGGCAATTCCGATTGCCGCGGCGTGAGATAACACGACCATGAAACTTCGTCTGCAATAACTTTTACAATTTCTATGCGCTGCTCGATAGTGTAATTCTCCACGACTAAATCTCGATACTTCTTGATGGCAGTTGTCAAAGATTAGTACTCTGTGTTCGCTACAAAAAAAATGGTAATTTTGAGACACCCTTTGTATGTATATACATTTATATATGAAATACGTACGGATATATGAAGCGAAGAAGGTCCGAGTGTGTGGGTTATCTTTTGAAACGAGGGTCAGCACGTGGCAGCCGGCATTCCTCGGCACTCGGCGACGATGCGACGCGGCTTCTGTTCCATTTATCTCGAGCATACGCACCAGCTTGCCTCGTCCTTCTCGTCTCTTTGCGCGCCTCCGCGTTTATGCGCACAAATGCACTTGTCTCGCGTTAGATAAGCCAATAATTGTGCACCAAGTTTTGACACGAACGGCGAGTCGTGAAATAATTCCAACTCGCGTTTACCAGAAGAGACGTATGTTTTTTTTTTTCCGGTTGTAGGGAAACGGAAGAGAGAAGCGAGGATTTTCGTCGCTCGTTGCCAGAGGTGGAAAAAAATCTCGGCCCGAGGCGATCTCTATCGCGTCTTCGCAGAAAAGAGACGAAATTGGCGGCGATCGTGTGAGAACTAGCCGAGTGGAGAGTTTGTCGCGTATGCAAATCGCGGAGCCGTCTGCCTCTCTCTCTTTCTCGCTCTATTTTGTTCATGTCCTCAGTGTCCCTTGGAGAGAGATAGGTTGAATAGCGACACTGTAATGTCGAGCTCGAATCACACATTCGTCGAGAGAGAGAAAGTTTTGTTTATTTATTTCGTGCTCTGGAGCTACAAGCCCCTAAGAGCACCGTGTCGAAAAATCTACGGAAAAGCTAAAAAAACGGTATGCTCGCGTACAAAAGTCGAAAAACCTTACCTTAAAAACTATGACCACTAATAGACTAATAAAAAAAACTCAAAGTATATATTTAAAAATAAAGAAAAGCAAAGGTTTGTGCTTTCATATTATTTCATATTAGATGAAGTAAAAAGTTCTGAGGGTTTTTTCGCTTTACTTCGACGATGAAATTAACATAGGATTATCCGATTTAGATCAAATATGTGCCGTTTTGTTCGATAACTTTTGTCCATTTTGAAGGCTATTTCATAATTCCGCGATTGAAGAAGTCCTTGTCCCTATTGGTAAAAAAACTTGACCAGGTCATTTTCACAAGCCTCTCTTGAGGCCAGTTTTGTACAATCAAGAAAATTTTGCAAATGCTTGAAAAGGTGATAATCGCTTGGTGGCAGGTCTGGACTATACGGCGGGTGCGATAGAACCTCCCATCCAAGCTCCCGGAGCTTCTAGCGCGTCGTTAAAGATGTGTGCGGCCTGGCGTTGCCTTGATGGGACACAACACCCTTCCTATTGGCCAATTCTGGCCGCTTCTGGTCGATCGCCTGCGTCAATCTGGTCAGTTGTTGACAGTAGAGGTCCGAATTGAGTGTTTGGCCCGATGGGAGCAGCTCATAGAGATCGTTTGGGCCGGCTCACCGCGATTGGACCACGATCTTTTTCGGCTGTGAGCCATTTTTCATCGCCAGTCACCATTCGCTTAAAATGGGTCGATATCGTTACGTTTCAGCAAAGAATCGCAGGCATCAATTCGGTCGAAAAGGTTCTTTTGCGTCAATTCGTGTGGCACCCATACATCAAGCTTCTTCTTGAGACCAGCCTTATGCAAATGGTTCCAAACGCTTTTCTGGCTAATCTTCAATTCCTGGGCAATGGAATAAGTGCTCACATGCCGGTCCGACTCGACGATTTCCATGATTTTATCGACATTTTCGACGATTGGCCTACCAGAGCGTGCCTCATCTTCGACGTCCATATTACCAGAACGGAATCGTTGGAACCACCGCTTTGCTGTTGCATTCGATACTGTATTGGCTCCATAAACAGCATAATTTTTTTTTGGCCGCCTGCTCCGCCTTTTCACTTTGGTGGTCGTAGTGCTACTGAAGAATGTATCGAATTTCTCTTTTTTTTTACCTCCATTTTGGAAGGCTGTAACACACAACTGGCTTCACTAAACACAAAACTGTCAAAGGACTTTTTTTGAAGCGTAATGTCACCTTTAAATCGCCATATAGTATGACCCGATGCGATGATATACATCGTGAGATATGGCTCACTAAAGACATCTAGCGGATAACGTTCAGAACTTTTTTACTTCACCCAATATTTCATAGTGCACTAGGACTAATCGTCCTCTGGCACACAGTCCACGTATCCACGGCAGTAGTGCATAGCTCGAGGCGAATCAAGTGAAGAATAAAGAGACGCAGATTAGAGTACAAAATAATGCAAACAACTATAATAAAGATTAAAATAAAAATGAATATCCATCAAAATAAAGAGTTAAATAAACAAAACGAAAAGTATAAATATTTTAAAGAGACAATAAAAAATAATAAAAAAATGAGAACTAATAAGAAACATTGACTTCTAGATTAGAAGCCGCGCGGTTAATTTTTAACGATATTCCAAAAAGTTCTCTCTCGGTCCTCATATACACAAATCGTATTCACATTTTTAATTGTACCACAGTTAAGAACAAACAAACAAAAAAAAACGCAACTCCCTAAATTTCGAGACAGAACACGAGGCTAGGAATGAAGTAAAAATTTCTCAGTATCGTCGAGTCTGTTACGCAAACGGCAAAGCTGTTTATCGTTGCGACGGATTATTGACGGTCCTCTCGAACTTTGGTCACTCCGACGGGAAGCGCTTACAGAAACGAGTGAAATACTTTCTCTTTCCGTTTCAACATATGATATATGTGCATATAAAAGTTCGGTTACCCTTTAAATATGGAAACGAGGTCAAGCAGATGTCCGTTTCGGCTCTCCCCCGATATTGGAAAATGTTTTTTTTTTTCAATTTCCTTTTCGCTACTCGATGTGCCTGAGAAAAATCGAGCTTGACGCCAGAGAAATAACATAAGGCCCTCGGAATAACCAACGTCGATACTTTGTCTGTCGCGACGTCTTTCTTATTTATTTATTTATTTTTTTATCCCGTCTCGAGAGTACCGCGCTCTGCGTCATTACCACGCGGAGGACCGCAGGTAGGCTCCTCTGACATTTGCATTCGTGGAAACGTGATCTCACTTCCTGGAAGCGCGATTGCCCCATTCAGCGAACCACCAGCTTTCGTATATAGTAACGCCCTGCTTCTCTATATGTATATACATATGTTTATATATATATATATATATATTTGTATAGTAGTACTCGCAGTAGTCGGGCGTGTTAAAAATAGTTCAAAAGGTATATGAGAATACCGTGCGCGAGCTCAAACGTATCGTCAGGGATCCTTCGCTCTTTTTTTTTCCTGACCTCTTGTCTCACGATTCTCTTTGTTCGCTTGCTCTTACGTACTTTTCCTCTCTCTCCCTCTTTCTTCCAGTAGTGTGTAAATCTCCGTACCCTCTGCTAGCATTTCGCATTACCCAGGTATAATTATATATATGTATATATATATGTGTGCGTATTTTTCTACCCCCCTCCCAACACGCACACATTCACGTATATGACTGATATATTACTCTTATTAGATTTATAAAAATAATAAAATTATTATGAAAAAAAGAATAATAAATTATGTAAAGAACAAAACGAGAATGAGAATAATAATTGAAGAATGCATTATCAAGGCATAAACGTAACCGACCCACAAATACACTCGCTAATGTCTTCAATTCATTAGTCAGGAATCAAACTCAATTCAATACGGTATAAAATCCGCCATAGTTTTCTTTTTTTTTGTTTTCATTGATTTACGGGTTTTTTGTTTGTGTTATGCGATTTGCGCTAAATTGTAAAAGTACTTAGTCCCAACGGAAAGAATGAGGAAGTTAAAAAAAAAATCGGGATAAGAGCTGGTGAACCGCGAATCGATATCCCAAGTCCGGCTTCGATATTTCTTTTCGGAAAGGGATTTACGTTGGTCATTTATTCGCTTGAACTATTCGTTCGAGGGGAGACTCAAAAATTCCTCGATTCTCGATCGTAGGAATTTTTTCCCGAGCGGCCGAGAATTATTGAGAATTAATGATAGTCTGGTCGATGATTGGGGGGGGGGGGTCTAGCAGAATGGTGGTTTTCGTGGTAAAAATAACTGCGGTAACGCCCCTGTATCGTTGGTGTCTTTTCGGTCGTTTCAGAGCTCCGAAAAGTCATTTTTTCCACGGTGGTCCTTAACTCGAAGAGAGAGAGAGAGAGAGAGAGAGAGAGAGAGAGAGGAGGGTTCGCGGTACAGCCCGATGAGCAAGGAATGCAAGCGTGATATTTCCCAATAATTCCGGGGATGCTCGTTGGTTCGTCGAAACATTCTCCATCCTCACCGGAAATAATCACAATTTCATCCACCGTTTGTGAAAGTGCATACCGAAAACTCCATTGCTGTATTTTATTGCTTTCCTGAGAACATGCCGTAGCTCGAGGCCGAGAGAGAGAGAGAGAGAGAGAGAGAGAGAGAGTGAGAGAGGGTGAGAGGTAAGGGAAAAGCCGCGCAGAGATGTTTTAACGTGACGCGTACTATGTAAAATTGCATTTGGAGACATTGTTCCGCTTGTATCGAATTAACCCATCGAAGAAGAGAAGAGCAAGGTCCATAAATCTTTGTTTAACAATTTCTCTCAATACTGCGCCCAAAGTTTTTAGGTGATATTTCCACGGCGTGCATAACTTATTTGCGAATAATCGTCGCTGGTCGCGCCAGACTTTTTCCATTCTACGGGAACAAAAAAAAAGTTACTTTTACTAATATTAACAATAAGAGACAAAATAAATAAATATGATTATTTATTAAAGAATAATTAATAATAATATTGTTTTAAATTAAAACGTCGACTTTCCCACCGGATTAGATACTTTATTTCCTCTATATTATTTATTTATTTATAATTTGTGATTTGTAGTTTATTATTTGTTATTCGAGACTTATTATTTATCGATTACTATTGATGATTTAGTGTAGAGGATCTTTTAGGGAAATAAAAGACCGAGCAGATGTACATAGATACGTGATACAGTGATACACGCCGGGACAAATATTACGCGGAAGAATTTTGAGGGTCCCCGTGGCGGCCACCAATACCCGAAGGCTGTGCCATTGCGACGGGTCGAATATTGTTTTTTTCCAGGTCAGTCTCTCTCTCTCTCTCTTTGAGAGAGAGAGAGAGAGAGAGAGAGAGAGAGAGAGAGAGAGAGAGGCGAAGTGGGAGGACCGCTCGAGGAATGCAGCAGTCGCATTCCTCGTGCACCCTTGACCCTTGGCCCCGCCTGCCCCGCGCGAGCTTCTCATACTTCTCGGCAATGAGTTCGAATATCCTGAATACGTGGAAAGGTGTCCCGAACCGATTCGCGAGGTATATCTCGCTCGAGTCGTCGAGAGAAAGAGAGAGGGTAAGAAAAATACTAATAATAGATCTGGCCGCCAGATGGTGCCCGGGAACCGGCCAGAGAGAGAGGGGGGGGGGGGAGCAAAAGGCAGGAGCGGATGGACCGGCTTTGGTCTGGACGAACCCGAATGCACTCTCTCTCTCTCTGTCTCTCCGTCTCTCGCAGCATCCGATGAAAGACGGGAATCTCGAGAAACCGCGAGAGCGCTCACCGAGGGCTTCGCTCGCTGAGAACGTTCTTCTCTTATTCCGCGTAGCCTGCACGTATTTTTATACGTACGTATACATATATGTATATCAAAGTGAGAAGAGCGAGGGAAGGAGCAAGTCGCCGCATGTGCGTAACCGGTATACGGTATAATGTATGTAACCGGCCTCGCCTCCTGTCTATACGTGCATCGGTGTATAACCGCGCGTGTGTGTGTGCGTGTGTGCGTGTGCCTAAAAATAGAGCCCCCCCTTCTTCTTCCCCTCGCCGCTGATTCTTAAGTGCATTCTCCGATTCGCGAGCCATAGGGTGGCCCTTTGGAACGCGATTATTCGTACATACCGAATTCTCGCTTTCCCTCCCTGCCTCCTTCTCTCTCTCTCTCTCTCTCTCTCTCGCTCCTCCCCCCTCTTTTTTTCTCGTCGCCCCCTCCGGCGAAAACTGGCAAGCCAAATGCACGTATCCCTTCGATCGAGTTACTCGCGAGTCCCGATCTCCAGCTTCGACGTGAGCTTTGTGTTGCATCCTCCAGGCGATCATCTTCGAGTATTCGAATGTTGATGGACGAAAAAAAAAAGAAAATATGTTGCTAAACTCTCTACAATTGCAGCTTCGCAAACACTTTCGAAACTCGCGTCGTTATCTCTGCTCGGACACTGAATGTCCTTTTAAGTATATATATATATAACATTTTAAATTTAGTTTAAATATTAATTACGTTTTTGCCAATATTCTAAGATTAATGTTCATTCTTATCTCGGCGAGTAACACTTTCGTTATAAAGTTCATAATTAAAAAATGTGAGATACTGAGATTGATTTTAAATAAGATATAAATATGAAAAATTATTTGAGAGATTAATTTTTTAAAATGAAATTCAGAATTTTATGTAACGAATATTTCCTAGTCTTTTTACTTTTTCCAAATCTTTCGATTAAAATCATTATTTTGATAGTGCAACGTTTGTAAAATGTGTTTTGTTTAATAATTTTTCTGTATGATTTATTATTTATGAATTTTGTTTTGGTTTCGATGCTACACTTCAAAAGACATTTTCGCTTTTATTTTGACGGCTGACAATTTCATTCTAAAATTCGTTAAAAAATCAGATATAAAAATCATTGAAGAAAAAAACTTGTAACTATTATTGTTTTTGTGAAATTATTCAAAAAACAATTACATTAGGAAATATAACGTGAAGTTGTGATTTATATTTGGAAAAAAAAATAGATGTACATACATACAAAAAGAAAAAAAAAAGAAAAAACAGACGATGCGTGTGAATAGAGCGCGAGAAGTGGAGAGAAAGGCGCGAGTACCGCGGTGTTGCGACGCCGCCTCGCTCCTGTTCGCCATCTGTGTTTAGGAAAAATCCGTCGCATTCCAAACCGTGTGCGGGTCTAAAAACGCGACGACGAGATCGGCAGTGTTTATCGCCCGAGTGTGGAATTCTTAGCCACCGCGAAGCTTTTGCCCGTTTAGACGTCTGTCTCTCGTTCGCCCTCGTAGATCCACGTAAACCGAACGATACACCAGACAAATCTCAATTCTATATCTCTCTTTATCGTAGACGTTTAAATATGTCTGTTTATTTGTTGCTCAATGGCGCCTCGATTATGCTACATGTGGATATGCGTTCAGTTCTGGCTGAGTCGAATCACATTTTATGTTGTTGAAAAAAAAGTTAATTTAGAAAATTAGTTAATTAATGTTTATTTGAACATTTAGAAAAATAGTTAAACTTAAATTGCGCTGGCAAGAATTTAATTGTCCTTATACCTGCACAATCGTCCTCGAAATTACATTTTCTTTTTTCATCGAGTTGTTGAATAAATATAAATAGTTAATACATTTTGGCGAATTTCTCTTCTTTTATCTTGCAATAATATGCCGCGGAACCGGTTAAAAAATGGAACTTTTTTTTTTCTTGTATAGATTTTTTTTATATATCGCCTGTACTTCATGGCCCTAGGATTATTGGCGAACTACGAATATATTGTGGAATCTTTGTCGCAGGATGAAAGATTGAGGAAACGCGAGTGACGTGCTTCGTTACGTTTCAAGCCATTTTTTAATGACAATTGAGGGTTTTGGAGGAAAGAAATGGCGAATTCGTATTCAGCGGGTAAAGATCCGTCGATTGAAAAAAATACATCGATTTATTAAACAGTCTTGTAAATGAAGACAAAAAAAAACGAAGCGAAAAAAACGTCATAGAAAAAGATGCAATTTATTTTGCTCGGCGTACGCCGAGCCAGCACAGAATCGATTTAAAAAAAAAGGGAACGCGGTATGCCGAAAACGAGGCATCGTTTTTTTTTTGTTTGGAATAACGATTGACAACGAGCATTATATTTGAGTGAGTCGCACGACGAATTTTTATCGCGTTTGAAAAATCTTCGGAACGTTCGGTGTGTGCGAGTCGGAGAGCCGAGGGAGACGGAAAAACAAACCGAATACGCGCGGTTCCTCGTGCGCACGGGTATACGCCTGAAAATCGTTTTCGAATGGGACTCTCGGAGAGATCGTGAGATTGAAGAGACGATAGACGAAAAAAAGATTTCCCCGAAATCTTTCACTCGTTTCGACAAAAAGAGTTACGAGTGCGTGTCTCAGAGAGGCTTTTTTTTTCAAGAACTGAACGACGCGTTTTATTGTCGACATTTTTGTTTGGGTTTCGGGGAAAAAGCCGATTATAAATGGCCGGAGGGGGGAGGAGAAATTATTTTAAAAAGTGGTAAAGTTATTTGCATAGATTTTTTTCGCGAACGCCCGACGATGTACACACGTGCACCGTGTCGACACGAGCGCGTGTCTTGCATCGTCGCAGCTCCGTTCGGGCGATTAAATCGCCAAAAGGGCCCTGACACGAATCTCCTCGACAAAACTGACGCGACTCGTTCCTTGACGGAGGAATCTTCCCAAACTTGGAAATTCGAGACATTCTCTTGGGCTGACGCTCGCAATCCTCGTCATATAGGTGTGTATATATATATATATATATATATATATATATATATATATATATCATTATGTATTTCATTTAAATCCGTAAAATTTGATGATTTGTGTATATTTGACATTTTTCGTATATGCAAATGGAAAAAGAAACGATAAAATATTTTCTTTTTCCATTTCAGTATAACTTTATAGCGTTGTAATGGATATTTTGACAAATCGAGCTCAATTGTTCGGCTACAATTATCGGCTTCCGAATAACAAAAGTCTTGTTTACGAAGAAAATTTAGCACGTGTCTGTAGCTCTTCGCAAATTTTGAGATATCGGCCGAATTGACAAGTTTTGTATCGTCGATCCCGGACGAATCGTGGTCGGGTTGTACTGCTAAAATAGTAGTGCTAAAGGCTCTACTGCTAAAACTGTACTGCTGAAAGGCTCCACTGCTAAAAGCTGTACCGCTAAATGGGCTCTACTGCTAAAACTAGCTTCTGACAGAGGGCTCATATAAGGCCCCCTGATGGAGGTTATACGGTACTTTTTGCGGTTTTTTGACGATTTTTTGGAATTATTCTGAGAAAACTTAGCTTGCTATCGGCGCCATTGTGCTGGACTTGGCGGGAGGTTATAGTGTACGACGATTGTCACTAGTCGTCGCGGTCTTCTCCTTAATTTCTGCCATTATCTCCTCCCTCGCCGCTTGCGCAGGCTCAGGAGCACCGCAGGTGTGCGTGTTTTTTGGAATTTTTCTGGAATTTTGTCTGAGAAATTTTATTGGAATTTTTCTGACAAAACTTCATGTTATTTTCCCGTTGTTTTCAATGTTCTATTAACTTTTCAATGATTTCCAATAAAACTTTTCAAAAACATACCCTTTTGCGTTGTAACAGTTGAGACTCTTTGGCAGTGCTGCTTTTAGCACTAGAGTCTATTTAGCAGTCCAATTTTAGCAGTAGAGCCGAACGAATTGATACCTCGTTCGATAAATATCAAGAGACGAGATGACGACCTCTTCATTCGAGTATTCGCGATTAAATAACAATGTTCATTTCCGCACAACGAAATCTTTCAAACAATAATAATAATAATGATAATAGAAAACAATGAATAATAATTGTCATTATTATTTTTATTTGAATAATTTCGTTGTGTGAAATTATTCAAATTATAGTGAAAAAAAATAACGATAATAAGACTGCAAGTGAAGGGCTAAAATAGAGAAATGGTGTTTCTTGTACGCGCATAGATTGGAGAGTAACGACAATAATAATAGTCGGTAGGTAAAAATAGTGAAACGTTTGCCTTTTATTAACGGCCGAGAGGTTATACGCGAGAGACACGATCGACCGCCGTACAGTCTCGTCGCGTTAGAAATATTTTGACGGAACGGCTCGCGCTCCGGTCGAGCGGGGAGAGCGTCTCTGTCTCTTGCGCGGCGCGCGTACTCAATGACGCAAATATTAAATGAGGATTCGAGGGGGAAGTTACGTGCCCGATGATGGACGGAGACGAAGAAATTCCGACGTGTCTCGGGAATCTCTCTTACCATTGTACGCGCGTACACGCCCTATGTGTGTGTGTCGTTGAATGTGGAAACTTGGCATACGAGAAAAGTATGTTGCATAGAGAAAATAATGAGCGGCGCGCACCTATCTCTGCGTACACAGAACGGCTACTTGTGTACACGCGAGCGAAAAGTTATTACAAAACGCGGGCGGGCGGGCGGGCGGGCGCGCGCGCGCTCGTAGTTGATAGGTTGCCCTTGGGGCAGAGCCAGGTAGCGGGACGCCTACGCTCGCGTGGGGATTCCTCTCCTAACCTCTATCCGCGAGACAAATATATATGTACACGCGTTGGTCGAATAATACGGCAGAAAAAAAAATATATCGAAATAAATCTTTACGACAATCCGATCGGAACCGCGCGAAAATTCTTATTTCTCTTTCTATCTCATTTTTCACTTCAAGCTCGAGAAGAAACTTTTTATTTATTTATTTTAAATATGTTGTTCAATATTTCTTCGGAAAGTTTGCAGTCGAATGTTTGGCGCGAGCCTTGTAAAAGATGGGGGAAGATCGTTTGAAATATCGCAACCGCGAGATTCGTTAAACGCGGCGGGTACTTCGTACCTCTCCACAGTTTGTCGTCAAAGTGTCGAGGAGTACACCTGTGACTCGCAATACCACTCTACACTCTCGTGCAGAGAACACACTCGTCTACATTTATATACGCACGTGTGCGTATATTTGTAAACGGTGAATGTCTAGGATTTGACTTTACTACATATATCCCCGGGGCAAACTTGCCAGACCCGTCTCTCTTCCCGTCACTGCTTAGCTGTCTCTCTCTCTCTCTCTCTCTCTCCCTCCCTTGCTCTCTATCGCCGCATTTGCAATCTTTCGCGTGCCCGTGCGATATAGTACACGCGGCGCCTACACAATAAATGCTTCTCGGTCCCGCGACGCCCACGGTCCACCGTCACACGTCGCCCCCCCCCCCTCCCCTCCTGTCTCTAATGCCCAACACTCGTCTACCATTCTACGTATAGGCGCATAGTCCTTACATATTTTCTCATGAGAAATGGTCAATTCCTTCGTATAATATGGCTAATAAAATATAGTTATACCAATACAAATAGACAGAATCGATATATATTAGATGAAGTAAAAAGTTCTGAGCGTTTTTTCGCTTTATTTCAACGATGAAATTAACATAGTTAGGAGTATAACCTCGGACAACGGATGAACAAGTGTTTTTGGTTGCGCTTAGCAAACAACGAAGAAGAACTTTCTCTGGAAAATCGTGACGGGGGGGGGGGGGGGATGAAAAATGGATCCTTTATGTAAATCCCAAGCGGAAAAAATCATGGGTGGAGCCTGGAGAACCAACAACATCAACTCCCAAACTGCAAATGAACGTCAAAAAAATGCTTTTGTGTATCCGGTGGGACATAAAGGGTGTTCTTTATTATGAACTTCTAGAACTGGGTCAGACGATCACTGCATAACGATATAGTGATCAATTAAATCGTTTAAGCAATCGTCGAAGCAATTGAGCAAAAAAGGCCGCATTCACAGGACACGGAAGGCTAAAAGTCATTCTCCTGCATGATAACGCTCGACCTCACGTTGCTCGTACGACCCAAACAACTATTTTAAACCTGGGCTGGCAAGTTCTTCCTCATCCGGCATATTCACCGGACTTGGCCCCCCATCCGACTATCACCTGTTTCGGTCAATGGCACACAGCTTAAGAGGGAGCCACTTCCGATAAGTCGAAGATATTAGGAAATTCGTGGATGACTTTATCGCCTCGAAACCAGCCAGCTTCTATCGTGATGGTATCTGTGTGCTACCAGATCGGTGGCAGAAGGTTGTAGAAAGCAACGGGGGATATTACCCGGATTAAACACGGTTTTCTCTATTTTTTAATAAACCGCAAGTATGGAAAAAAAACTGTAAAAATGAATTCACACACCTAATATAAGATGGCCCCCGCAACGGGCAGCAGTATCGCAACGACTCGCGCAGCGTGTACACACTTTGAACTTATTTTCGCATTGCTCTGCTCGACATCGCGTAGTCGCACCCTGGTAGTGAAGCGTCGATCTTCGAGGTTCGTCTCGCCGGGGGTTTATCGCTTCCGAAAGCGGGCGCCTTATCGCAATTCATTGTTCGCGTCAACGATTCACCGAACCTTTCGTACACATTTTCTCTCTCTCTCTCTCTCTCTCTCTCTCTGTCCTTCAGCCGGGAATTTATTGAATTTTTATTTTACGAGTATCGAGCGCAGAGGCACCGGAGAAAGCCCACGGGGAATGCAACCGCTGTGGGAACTGACTTTGTGGTGTACGTTTAAAAAATATATATATATATATATATATATATATATATAGGGAGTGTTCCGACTGCTACCGCCACGGTGTACATACGGAATCCTCCAAGATCCGAGAGGAGGCGAGGAATGCAGCTCCATAAGTCAATGAGCAGTGTCCGAGTCTCTCTCCCTCTCTCTTTTTTTTTTAGTCGTATAGACTCGTAGTGCTCGTGGTCTCACGCTATCGCGGCTCTGTCTATACGTATACAGAGGGTGCACGGATACAGGTAGGGAGCGCGGGTTAGAGGCAGGCACGTACCGAAAGCCTGCGGCATAGTGGGTCAGTGGTCTCGGGGTGAGCGTTGCACCGATCTTCGAGAACACGCTTGTACGTACGAAGAGCGATTTTCCTCGCAATACCTCCGATATAACTCGTTCCCAACGCCCTTTCGCCCTTCGTTCTTTCAATTCTCAAAATTTCACCCGTGTATCTCGAAATTGGTCGAATTTACGCAAGCCGCGATGTTGAATCCTGTTGAAAAAAGTTTTATTTTATGGAGTTATCGAGCCGCGCGCAAGCGCGACACGTTCTCCGCTTGACTTTCAAAAGTCTCGCGCGAAACGTGCGAAGGAAGGAAAAAGAAAATTAATAATACGCGCAATGGAACTCGATGGGTTCGAAATCGCAATGTTCTCGTAAGCAGCAAAATCCTCGTGGTACTGGAATGTCCATCGTTGGAATGCAACGAAATTATTTTTTTCTCCTATTGCCTATTTTACTTGCCATATTTAGACTACAAATAGCACTGAAATATTTATTACGTTCCATAAACTGGAAATGCAAAAAAAAAGAATACTTTTACATAGTGATAAAAATAAAGAAAACATAAATTCTTTTCTACAAGGTATTTTATCATTTCAAATCAAGGTTTTCCATGAGTATCCGGTTTATTAATTTAAGGCCAAGTGTCACACCGACCGAGCGGCCATGAGTGCGAGAGAGATAGCTGATTTGCAGATTCCCAATGATTTCTGAAACGGTTGATTTTTGGGAAAAAAAGAAAAGAAACACGTTCCGCTCTGTTGAACGACGAACAACCGCTTTCTCTTCTTTTACCCGAAATATGATCCGTCTAGGAGAAAACTTGGCAGTAGGATTTTTACCGACTGGACGTGTGACACATGGCCTTAATTCTACCTAAACTCGAGCAACGAGACCAGTGATGAAGTTTATCGAAATGATACGAAAATTTATTCTCTTCATTGCTCCCCTTTTCTTATCAGCCGGTTTTAGTTATGGAAATCAGTCGAATGTTTTTTTGGTATCTTCATGGGAAAACCTAAATTTTCGAAAAAAAAACTTTTGACGATAACAACAATAAAGAAATGAAGGAAATTACGATAAAAAAAAATCGCTGTGATACAACGGTGCAAACTTGATTAAAATCGTGTGCAAAACGCATACGCATAGTCGAGTCTCCCTCAGGTGCGCATCGCGACGAGCTAATGACGTTCAAGTTTCCATAGTTGGAATGCAACGATTTTTTTCTTCATTTTTCATTTAATTATTTCGACCATTGTTTCAAACCTCTTTTTTGCAAATCGAGGTCACAAATCTGTAATCAGAATACGTAAAAACGTATTTTCACAGCCTAAATCGATAGAAAAAGAATGAATTTTCGTTGTGTTCCAACAATGCTAATTTAAACGTCATGCGAGCTACGGGTTCGCAAACGCGAAGCTATTTATAGCTCGATCGATAATGCATACATGTATATTTCAAATTATAAACCTTCCAATAGTATTATCGATACTGTAAATATAAGAAAAGTACTATTGTGGTTACATCGGTACGTCTCGGAATTGACGATTCGTTCTTAACATACCATGAAGACACGATTACACGCGCACACACACACACACACACACACACACGTATTGTAGGATAGTGGCGCGTCGGTTCAGCCTTATCGGTGTTTGCCGCGAAAGCCTTTGCGAAAATCGCGCGTTCCGTGCTGACATCACACTTGTGGAATTTTAGGGTCATAAGTGTTTTATCTCTACGAGAGACGTCAAACGTAAACATCGAACGCGCAACAAGGACACCCGTATACGCGTTAAATAGGGGGAAAAGTCTTTGGCACGATTGACCAAGTGACGACACGGCGGATGAACGAGCGAAACAATCAAGAGATTCCGAACGATTCAAAAAAATTCAGTTTATTTTTCTCGTAAACTAACGCATACGTGCGCGAATTTTTTTTTTTCTTTCATGTAGGCTTGTGAGTGAAATTTTATCGTAATTTATGTTTAATTGAAGTAAAAACTTTGAGAAATAAAAACTCACGGTTTCTTTTTTCACTTCGTTATTACGGGGCATTGGAAAAATTGAGACGGCATCGATGCGGGCGCGCGAGGACACGCGAATTCCTCGGTTCGCCGTGGCCTCAAATTCTTGGAGATGAGGGGAAAGACAGAGAGAGAGAGAGAGAGCGAGTAAGTAAAAAGAATGGAAAGGCACCTCTCGACCTTGGGGGCGTCGCTCGTAACGTGGCGCGTATCATACACGACCAAACTTGTCCGGAATACGAAATTCGCAATTTCGTTCTCGACTCTCTCTCTCTCTCTTCTCGTCGGTATTTTCGTCCCTGTATGTACGAAATGGGTCGAAGAAGTTGCGTGAGGCAACAAAAACGCGTACGATACACGTGCATAAAAATCGCGAGCGTCGAAGCCTCCTCTCTTCGTCATCGAGAGTCGGAATTTGCCCAAAGAATTTCACGAACGCGAATCACAACGAAAATGTAATGTCGAGAATGGAAACGAACCGAGAGCGAAATTGACCGGAGTCCTTGGATTGAAAAAGAAAAAAAAAATGAACTGGAATAAATTCCATTTCGACCCGAGAGCCAGAAAATATTGATAATATTGCAAGTGGCTAGCAGAAGAGCGGCGTGTGGGACGTTGAGTGAATTGCCGGGCGATCTCGTGGAATGCGGTGAGGTTGGGGGTCTTACATAAAATCGGACGCGAGCCGTGGCCAATTACGCAAGGAGCGTGGCTCGAGCCTAACCCCCTTACGGCAGTCCCCCTGCACTTTGTTCGCGACACAGCGACCGACGAATGGTTCGGGTGGGGGGGGGTAAGCAGGTAGAAATAGTACGCGATGGGAAAAAAAATATTGACGCGTCTATATCTCTTGGTGTATCGAACAAATGCTAATCCCGCCGCCCGCTTGGCGCGTTTGACGCACAAATATGCCCACATACTCGTACGGGCTGTGGAAAAGAACGATCGTGGATACGTTTGACTCTCGCGAGTCGAGCGATGGCGGCGATAGTACGCAGTGACTCGTGACGATCTTTAGAGACGTGCGAGCGACAGTTCTTTCAAAGAGAGAGAGACAGAGAGAGAGAGAAAATTATTCGAGAAATAGAATTCGCATTTATTCCTTCCAGTGAGTTTGGATTTTATCGAGGCAAAAAAGTTACAATATCTGTCTATACGTATAATAAAATCGTACCAAAGTCGTTTAGGTGCGTGAAATATATATATATATTTTTTACAAGAACAATCGTTGCGTTGGTTTATCAACGATACAGAAGCCGAGGGGGACATTTTTTATTTGTTTTTCTCTTCTGTCTCCCTTCTTCTGTCTCTGGACTGACACGAACCTTTTATGTCGGACAACTTTGTAAAAATTGATTTCTCAATAAACGTAAATTAAATCCGTAGTCTTCCGGAGCAGAGGGTTCGCAGAATTTTTCCAGGCTCCCGAAGATGGCAGAAATAAAAAAGTCAAAAGTAGATTCCATTGACTTTGTTTTTGTTTTAAAACTTACCGTATTATTCGTATTCTTCATGTTGACGAAGCCAACGTAAGCAGCTTGTGACACCCAACCTAAGGCAAGTCCTTCAAAAACGATCGTACGCAAGAGAAACTTGCAAGTCGAACGTTTGTCAAGTGCATGTACGTGAAAGTAAAAATACTCGAGAGTTTTACCCGCTGAAACTCTCAAGCCTACCTTAATAACCTCGGGGAACATCATATTGATAATAGTAGGGGAGGGACACTTTGGTAATTACGCTACTGGTATCCACACCAGAGTGTGGAATATCGTACCCTTATGTACTTCGTCGATCGTAACAATACACGTATATGTATTTATATGTTACAGTTAACACTCGTTTTCAGTTTAAACTCCTTTTCCCCAGTAAATACGAATCCAAACAAACTGTGATGTTGAAGTTTGCATCGTTGGAATGCGACCAAATATTTTTTTCTCATTTCTTTAATTTTTCTCTGACAGATTTAATCTACAAAAATCCTACGATCATTCTTCAGCCTCTTTATTTAGTGATCTGCAACCCAAGTCTATGAAATATTATTTCCGATACTGATAAAAATAAGAAACAAAAAAAATATCGTTGCGTTCCAACGATGCAAAATTCAAGCCCGTAACAAACTCGTCTTAACTAGAGAAAACTAGTTGCAACGACATGAATCAGTTGAAACTGTTTCCGAATGAGATCAAAATTTGGGTTTGTTGAGAAAAAAAATAGTTGCAAAGAAATTAATTAGTTAAAACGGTTCCCGAATGAGGTCAAAGTTTGGGTTTGTTAAAAAATAAATAATTGCAAAGAATTATAGTTAAACGGTTTCCGAATGAGGTCATTTTTGGGTTTGCTGCATAAACGAATTCCAATTAAATGAATCAGTTAAGACTGTTTCCAAATGAGGTCAATGTTTGGGTTTGTTAAAAAATAAATAATTGCAAAGAAATATAGTTAAACGGTTTCCGAATGAGGCCAAAATTTTCCGAATGAGGTCCATGTTTAGGTTTGCTGCAAAAACGAATCTCAATTAAACGCATCAGTTAAGACTGTTTCCAAATGAAGTCAAAGTTTGGGTTTGTTAAAAAATAAATAATTGCAACGAAATGAATTATAGTTAAACGATTTCCGAATGAGGCCAAAAATTTTCCGAACGAGGTCAATGTTTGGGTTTGCTGCAAAAACGAATCCCAATTAAATGAATCAGTTAAGACTGTTTCCAAATGAGGTCACGGTTTGGGTCTATTTGGGTTTCTAAGTATAAATTTTATTTTTCAACTAGTTGTTACTAGGTAAAAGGGATTCAGAGAGAAAAGAAATTTGTAGTGTAACATAAATATGTTTGGACGTATATGCGCGAGTTGAGAATGCGGCCGAAAGACGCGAAGACGTCACTCGCCGTTGCTGCTTGACCGTTGACGAGCCTCGGGCATCCCCGGGAGAGCTACCAAGTCAAGAGGCTCAACACACCCACGCGCACGACTTGGTGGATTTTCAATAGTCCGAGTCGCTGATGTACATTCCTTAGGCTCCGCGAGGTTAGAGCGACGCAAGAGCCGCACGTATATGGACGCAGCATTGAGCACTCGCCCACTCGAAAAAAAAATGTAACTCGGCCGATTATTTGAGATCGTCGAGTCTCCGTTGTCGCCGATGGGCGAAGATGAGAATCGCGTAATGTCGCTTGGGACTCGGTATCAAAAAGGGGCACTGGAAGGAGTAGCCAGGCGGACCTGGGTCACTATTCGAATGGGCGAGCGCGCGGCCACAGCTCAGGCTGGGCTTCGAGAAAGTGTGGGGTGAAAAAGTGAAAGGGATCGTTGAGGCTCGCAAGGGTATACAGGGTGATTCACGATTTTTGAGGTTCCCTTGGTGAGCATTTAGGATGGGTCATTGCGAGCGGAAGGCTTTTTTCGAGTATCTCGCGCGACTAAAATTCACCGAGATACGTGCGCCTTGAAGGTCCAAAGCTGAGTCAACAACGGCACGGCAGTTGCTCACGCGCGCATTTAACAATAATAATAAACATAAATGATTAATAATAAACTTTTTTTTATTGATATTAAAAGCATTGTAAATTACCATATTTTAAGTAATGAAAATACATTACATAATTAACAAAAACGTACAATTAATAATATAATTATTGTAAGAAAATGAATTACATTAGTAAAATTATTAATAATTAACATGATTAAAATGATAAACACAATTCGTTAATAATAAAAAGAAATACTTTTTAAATAATACAATATATTTTGAATAAATATTAAATAAAAAAACGAAAATAATTGAATCATGTTATAAATTTGCAAAGCGAGTCTCCGTGTTCATAAATCATTAGCGAAGAAACAAAAAAAGCACTCGTCCGAGGGTAACGGCACGGTAGACCAACTACCGTGCCGTTCTTTACTACCTCAACTTTGAACGCGAATCTCTCGGCCAATTTTTCTTGCACGGTATTAAAAAAAATGATTTTCCTCGCAACTATATGATCTATATGCTCACAGAGGGAACTCTGATAGTTGCGAATCGCTATAAGTACACGAAAGACGATTTCCTTCGGCGGAGCGTTAATTACTATTGTCGTCTTGCCACACATTTATAGAGAACAATGAATATAACGAGGCTGTAAGAAGAATCCACGTTTGTACCTCGAGTCGCTCTCTCGTGTATGCTCGATAACGTGGAGAGGAGGCAGCTCGCCACGTGCGTGCACGTGCAAAACAAATGTCCCCGAGCCTTCGACACGCTCGAATTCACTTTGGGCGATACACACGAGTTTCGTTATTTGTCTTTCTCCTTCGTCGGATACTTTATTTTGCTTCGCCAACTTTTCTTCTTCCTCGTCTTGGATTTTTTTTTCTTCTCTCGTCTTTCGCTCCCGGCTCTCCTCGCGTGTACGATTCTCCTGGAATTTTTACTCGTGCGTGCGCGCGAGTATGATGTCAGCGAACGAATATTCGAGAGACCCGAGACTCTTCTAGAGACGATGCGCGGAGATACGACTTTTTTTTATTTAACATCTTTTTCTTTTTATCGTTTTTTTTTGTTATAGACACGCACGTGTAAGAGTATTTAATGTGCGTGCAACGGTCGTTTCGCGTCGAGTCGACCCAGATTCTTTCCTTTATTTCTTTAGGCGCTCGCTACACCCTGTACGAAACGAAAAGTTATCCTCAGCTTGAAATATCCTGGGGAGAAGAAAAAAAAAAACGTGCAGATGCCGCGTATCGTCGAGAGTGCACGGTCTATTTTTTTTCCCCCACAAATCACGATTCTCTCCTTACCGCTCTTTTTTTTCGATTCGAGCGCGTTTTGGGAACGAAAAGAGACGATGATGATGATTTATTACTGCTCTAGGATGGAAAAAAATTAAGCAATGAAAAAAGTTCATTCTCGTTGCATTCCAACGATGCAAACTCCAACGTCCTGACATTTTTTTTTCTAAATACAATATTTCGACATTTCGGAACGTCAACATATTTTATTTAAAAATGAAAAAAAAAAAAAAAACAAAGATTTTTGGAATGTGTTTTTTGCGTCGGGTGTAAAATTTATTGCGAGAATTGAAAAAAGTGGTCGGTCGAGTTGGCGCGATACGCCCCGTGTCTCTCTTACTGCTCGTGCAAAGAGGAAAGACTCGAGTTTCCGAGAAGCGCTCCCCTCGCTGCCCTTTCGTATATACCCTGGACTATACGCAACAATACACCGCGGCGATACATCGCGATGTTGTTCGAGCTTGTGTATCTCCTCTATCGCATTATCCTCTCGAGCCATGCTGCGAGAAAAACGACAACTTCTTCGAAGCATCTCGTAAAGTTTCGATACACAAATTGACGCGGACTCGGGAGTGTGTATACTTTTTTTCACGTAAATATTGGCAGGGATGCTGCCGTACGCGCGAACACGTTGACTCTTTTCGAGGCGCGTCGCGAGAATTGCGAAGCTCGAGGAAATAACGTCGGCCCCGCGACTCGAGTGTGCACCCTATTACACGCGGTGTGTCACGCGATATTTCACGCTCGGAGATTCCGAGCTACGAGAATCGTCGTAGGAAACGACCCGTCGCGCAGCTCCGTTCGGGGGACACTTCGGAACCGTAAAGAATTTTTTTTAACCGCTCGGAACTGTCCCTCTTCCGCCGGTTCGTTTGTGCCTTTGGTTCGAAAAAAATTGCAAATGGAAATAATAATAATTGCATTTGTACTGGGGGGAGGTAAAACGATTAGTTAGAGGAAAAAAAAATTGCTTCTTCGGTTGAGCATCTTAAATTTTCTTTTCGTTAATCGTGCCTCTGAAACGTTCGGAATATCCTCGACAAAATTGAGGACAGCGCCGAGTCGATCGAAGGCCACTTTGCATACGGATCTCGTGCTTCGTATACGTATATATAAATATATGTGTGTTGCATATCCATTTATACGAACGCTATATACGAACGATCGTTTCGGTTTAACTAATGAATGAATCGCGCGTACTCTCCGCCAATGGATAATGAGTTCGGTATGTGTGATGTCACGGTTTGCGGTATAATTTGCATTTCGATTGCGTTGCCTCTCTCTCTCGCTCCTCCTCTCCATGGCTATTCGATAATAACGCGCGGTGCAATAATATCTCCGTCGCGGTGCTCGAGTCTGTCATACGAAAGCGATCTTTTCATTTTTTTTTCGAATCGATCACTCGATTGTTACAGTCATTGTAGTAATAATCGTAGCGATAGAGAGGGGTGGGGGGAGATTTACAATAGTAATAGAATAAGTGAATATTATATTTGCCATACTTGCGATACTGTTCGAAAAATCTGGGACGTTCAAAATTGACAAACTAATACTCGAGTGATTAAGCTTTAGTTCAATATTTTCTAAAACGCAGTCCGACGGGCGAGCAACTTTTTTTCTCTGTCGTTGACATGTAGTTTTTAGGATACAACTTAAAAAAAAAATAACGACGCTCTTTTCCTTTTCCGTTTATCCTGATTTATCGGCGTAATGAAAAAATGAGTTTCAAGTGGAATAGGTCGAAGTTGGTGAGTTCATTCGCCTCGTTATTGCGCGTGCAAGGAGCGCGAAGATGCGTCGGTGCGTCCTCTCTCTCTCTCTTTTACTTCGGTCGCCTCGCCGCGCTACACGACGAAGCTTTCGTAACCTTGGCATACCGTCGAGTCGCGAGGCGCACGGCATACCGCGTATTCAGCGCAGCGTTTGATTTCTCACCGAGTGCGCGCGATCGCACACGTGAGTTGTCTATTTTTTTTTCTTATTCTCTTCGCTTAGATTTCACGAGGCTACCGCGATTCGCCAATTTTATTGCCGCGTCGGACGTCTCGCGGGCGACGTAACTTTTCGTTGCGCGAGGGCGCCCCCAGTCGATATCAAAACTCGGAGCTAACTTGCATCGATTTCTACAAGGAGCCTCGTATAGTTATCGGGAAACTTCTGAAATGTTGCCACGCTCGTATGCTTGTCATCGTGTTGAAGTTTGCTTCGGAATGCAACGAACGCTCTTCTTTGCATCTTATTTTCCTTATTTTAATTTTTACACAAGATCTCAAAGATTCTTCTACTTTCATACTCAACGTACCAAATGGTTCTCGACACACACACATTTCGAGTCGCCAATTTTTACAACGTATAACGATACTTTCAAGTTTTCTTAACTGCGATCGAAAGCCGCTTTCTCAATAATTCGAGTAAACTTCGGGCGGAGAAGCCGAACAGTTGTTCGCGAAGCGCGAGGGCAACGCGTATCGGAAAGAGCACGTATATATATCGAGCTGTTGGCGCACACGGCAATGTCTCTTCACTTTCACCGCACAAATTCCAACCTGGCGCGTGCACTTTCCGTTCGTGTTTTTTCTTCTTCTTGTTTTTCGTTTCTTTGTGTTTTCATACGTAAGAGTGGACAATGTTGTCGCTGGGTTCTCTCGTCATCGTCGCGCATCGCTCGGTTTTTCGTTCACATTGAGGGTTGAAACCGATTCTCAATATACCGCGAAATCATTGCGAGTTTCGTTTATTTTCTTCTTTTTTTCGCACTCTCTTCGAGCCGTTCCTCGTCAATTCCGGATCGAAATTGCACGAGGAGGCAGAGGTAAAGTATGGAAAAGCTGAGCGGTCACCCATCCGAGGATAGAGTTTTCGTTTTTCGCCACAATCAATTAACACGGGATGAGGATTCGCGAAAAGATATTTTCGATCGTTATCGCAATGAAAATATGGCGCCATCGATCCATGGCGCGCGACGCGGAGAGATTTAATCGCCAATGACGGATCTTGTGACGACGTAATATTATATGAGCAGCATATATATCCGAACGTATATTACCGGCCTATATTCATTCCGATTAGACGCGATTATAAAATGAGGGATAATTGTGTTTTCTTCGCGGTTTCGCCTTATCGCGCGCAATTAACGATACGTATATGCGTCTATTATTTATTTCGTAGCTCGCTGACGGGGAAGACTTTTCCAGAGATATATCGGCGTGCCGTTGACGCGCGGTATCAACGCGACATTTACGGAGAAACTGCATCGAGCGCAACAGTGTGCTTTTCGTATGCAAAGAGAAACGTTAAGCAAAGCGATAAAATTGCTTCAATTGATAAAAATATATATATATATTGGGTGAAGTAAAAAGTTTTGATCGTTTTCCGCTAGATGTCTTTAGTGAGCCATATCTCACTTCGTTTGGGAGCTTCGCGACGAATAAATTTACTGAAACCGGAGAAATTGACAATTTCTCGGTCAATTTCGGGTTTCCCCGTTCTCGCCCTCGCATTCCTCAAAATCACGAAGAGCGAGAGAAAATACTCGTAAATAGCTTAATGCTGAGAAAAGAAGGAGGGAGGGGATCGTCGACGTCTCGTTGTCCGGAAACGAAGCTCCCCCATCCGGCAGGCTCCCGCATTTCATTACGCTCCTCCGGCCATCGGCTAAGAATTACGTCCGATATGTGAGCGAGTCGATCGCTCATCTTCGGCTCCTGTGTCAATCTCCTCTCTCCCTTCCGTCTTTCTCGCTCTCATAAACAATGTATTCGCTTTCGCGCATATTCCGATACCTCCAGCCAGGCGTGTCTCTTCCCCGATCGACATTTTTCACTCCTGAGCTGCGCACCACGATTTTATTATTTTCGACGCAAATCCTCGCGCGTCATCGACCGAGTCGCCGAAAGTTTCGAATTCCACACCTCAATATCTAAAAGGCGCGAAACGATATTTATATCTCGAGTAGAACTTGTCGATAAATCGACAAGTATGAAAAATTCAATTTTGAGCTTGCCGAGTTGAGGCTCATGTAAGTTTCATCGGACAGAAGTTTGCATCATTTTCCCACAAAAATCGCTCAAACATTTTTTTGAGATACTCGTTTGGAAATCTGCGATATAAGTGTCGAAAAAAAGACTTGACAATAATAAAAAATGAGGAAACTCGAACTCGCGCGATCTTGATCTCCCGTCGATGTATATTGCATTATCGCTAATGTATTTTGGTACACGATTGTTTCTGCCGCAGATTCACAAAACCTCAGACCTTCGCCGATTGCATCGGCAACGAGCTTCCTCTCGGTTGGGAGGAGGCCTATGACAAACACGTCGGGGCTTACTACATCAACCATGTCAACCGTGAGTACCATTCTTTGTTCGTATTTTTTGCGTCACCTCGAAATTTCCCCTTTCCTCTGACGAGTTGCGAGGAGGAACGCTGGCCAGATGCCAGTTGACGTATGAAATAAAATATATTTTATGAAAATAATTAAAATTCTACATATTGGTAATTCGAAAGATTCAGTTCCAAGAAAGAGTAATATGTTTGTGTTTTTGCGTGTGCGGGATTGCTCGAACTCGAAAATTTATTTTGCGCAAGTGGTTGCGGTAGCCTTGCTCGAATCTTTCTACCGACGTCACACTGCGTATTGTTTGTAACATATAAAAATAAAAATAAATATATGTTGGACATGTTTTTACAGAGACTACTCAGCTGGAGGACCCCCGGCAGGAGTGGCGTGCCATACAGGAGGCCATGCTCCGGGAATATCTGCAAACCGCACAGGACGTCCTTGAGGTGAGTCCTTACGATAGACTAACGCCTGACAAACGCAAAGAGCAATGATACGCGTATTTACAAACAAGTCGTTTCCCGAATCGTCGAAATTCGAACATCGTCATAAAAATTCAAGTCCGCATGAGTGGACGATCGAAAACTTTTCATTGTTATATTACAGATAATTCAGCAAAGATGAGAACGTTCTCGGGCGAAAATCCATGGCAAATTATCGTTCAATTACAAGTTAAAGTCGAAAAATTATCGTTCAATTACAAGTTAAACGCGAAAAAACGTCTTTAGCCGGCGTAATTGTGAGGTTTGGATAAAAAAATTCCGTGATATTTGTAATCGGCGAAATCTGTTCCATCGCATAGAAAATGGAAATTATTTTAGAGTCGAAAAAAAATGTCCGAGCCTGGCCACTTAAAAAAAATTGTCAAAATTCCAAATATCAAAAAGTCGTAGCGTCGTTTCTGTTTGAGTGACATCAATTTTGAGGAAAATAAATAATATATTTAATCGTTTCTGCTCTAATCGTAATTCAATGCCAATAAATATAGTAAGACAACTTCCACTACTCGTGGGTCGATGTTTCTCCGTGAGTATTCGTTTGGGCTCTTCTTGAGTGAACGTTTTTTAAAATGACATTTCTCTCATTGGAACTTGCTTCGAAGCGAGCTGTTTTTTTTTTCTTTTTTTTTCGTTCCGGCCGCGCGGTAGTCACGTTCGGCGCACGAATTTAACGTCTTATGCGCGTACGAGTCACAAATTCCACTGTAAGATCGACTTCCTGTGTGTGTCCCCGGTGCGACGTGTTTCATCGCTTCGCGCTCTCTCACTTTTCTCCTCCGAGCATATATGCACGGTGGGCGTAAAACGCTCGGCATCCCTGACTCACTGCCGAGGCTCTCGCTTCCAACGTGATACGATATGGAATCTCCCGATCCTATTACCGTGTCACGCACTCCTTCGAAATCCGAAGTGATGAAAAAAAAAAAGAAACATTCCTAATCGACTGAAATGCAATTCGCAGTTACGATTTTAACTTCACCATCTCTTGTCGGGTATATCGAGCGCAAAAGGAAAAAAAGTGACACAAAATAGACATTTTTTATTATTCTCTTTTTCGATCCTTTTCACCGAAAAAATATCCCTCGGATATTTTGATGAAAAAGGACATTTTTTCGATCAAAAATTCTTGATAAATCGTATATCGTTGCCGAATTATAAACGAATCGTTGGTAGATTGGTGAAAATAATCGTTCGACCGAGAAGCGTCGAGAGGTCGAGGGATTTCGTAAAAACATTATTCTCCTGGAATCATTGCAAAACTCGATTGAATCAATTATGACGAGAGCGGTTCGGTCAAATCGGTGCGGAGTTTGATAATACAAAAAAAGGTCAAGAAATGTCTCAGGGCGGGCTTATCGTAAAATAACACGGCCCTCGACTTGGCGTTACGAGTAATTATCTGGGAGAAAATACCCCTCAATGTCCAGAAGCGGTGGTGAAATTGCCAAAATTCTTTCTCCTCAGCATCAACGAGCAGCAAACGTCTGGACCATAGATCAAAGAAAAAAAAAGTCATTTCGTCGTCTCAACGGCGGTTTCGACGATCGAAATTTGGATAAAATGAAAAATAATAGAAAAATAAGGATACAATATATACTATTTCTTTCTCCACGACGATAATTTGCATATCGGATCGCTCGCTCGACTTCTCGTCGAGGCTTTTTCGAGTTCGCGAACGACCTCGCGAGTATATTCGAAGTTTGAGTTATTCGACGAGAGCGCCAAGATTCCAGAGAGGAACCGAGCGATATCGTGGCAGGGCGAGCCCGAGGTTCGAAAAGGCTTTTACGAGTGGTACAACAGAGGCAGGAAGTCGCCCTGCCGTGGGAAATCGTGTCACTTCCGGTCACTTCTCTTTTGCCTCGCTCGGGGCGCAGTCCGCCGCGTACACACGTGTAGCTATAGGAAACTTTGCCTCCGCATTGTGTGTACGGAGAAACGAAATATATATATGTGTTATACGAAGAGGGGCTGAAGGCAGGGCCGTTCCTTCGAGCGGGCAAACTCTCTTTCGATTTCTCATCTATGTATAGTCCATTGTAAACTACACGGACGACTCTTGAACACGTGCGCTAATAATCGCGTGCGTCACCGATGCTCTCGTTTCGCTTCATCGCGCGTACGTCTCTCCTTTTCACCGGGATCGCGAGCCTCCCTGACAATATCTTGAATTAGCCTGCGCAGAGGCTGTCTTTTTTTTTTTTTTTATTTCCCCGCGGAGGGAGCATTGAAACGGAATTTCTCGAGGCTCAACCAGAGATTTCGCATTTCGTAAAATTTCGCAGCGAATGCCCAGAATTGAGGTGACCCTCGAAAGGGGCTTAACTTTTGATATAATTATTTTTCTACACTCGCACATGTGAAACGAAGCGAAACGATTGCCAGAAAAAAACGCGCCTCGTGACGGGGGAGAGTGAGTGCGTCGAGAAGGGACGGGACCGGGGCACGTCTCGTCTTGACGCAGAAAACTCTCGTAAACGCTATAGAACACGGACGCACAGCCGGAGTGGCTGTAGCCAAGAATTCCTCGAATTTTGCGCGCGAGAAGAATCTTTTGGCTGGCATATTGACATTTTTGGGACGCGCGAGTAGGGGAATTTGGTCGCGGCCAAAGTTCCGCGAGTTCGGTCGCCCCGAGCCGTGTTCTTGTCTGCGAGAGACGCAAGTGCAGCCTGTACATAAGTTAGCGAACACACAGGCGACAACCAAAAGAGAGGAGAATCTCGAACGCTCTTGATTCGCGCGGTATATAATACGCACACGCATAGACGCGAGATACGAATAGAATTGCCAATTTATATTAACCTTCTCCACACGTTCTCGTCCTGATCACTTTTACTATACACGTATTTCGCGGTTTATACGTGCGCGCGTAGAACGCGCGGAACGTTAACAAAAGGTTTATCTTATCGGGCGAAAATTTCATTTCATTCAAATTAAAAACGATGAAATCAAAGCGTTTACTTGATTTTTATAAATCTTTTTTTTATCAGTGTGATAACATAAGGATATCGGATAAAGGATAATAGAAATTGATACTTGACGAATCTCAGTTCCCTTTTGTCTCAAGCCTCTATTGTGGGAATTTTTTTTTTACATTTTTCCTCGTTCCATCACCCTTTTCCGTATCCGTCTCCCCCCCCCCCTCTCCGTCCGGTAAATTCGGGTATAGGAGCGCGGCTGAGCACGGACCACCCCGTGGTGACTGACCAACCTCAATGCGATCGAGGACGGACCGAAACGAAACGGGAAACTGCGTTGCTACTGTGCTCTCTGCTCCATTCGTCTCTCTCTCTCTCTCTCTCTCTCTCTCTCTCTCTCTCTATCTCTCTCTGTCTCGTTCTCGCCGCGCACGCTTTTACTTGTCCGCTTCTCTACTTCCTTTGCCCTATCTCTCTCGCTCCCTGTACTGTCGTAAACTCATCGCGCTGTCTGCCTCGACGCGCGATGTCACTGCAAATAGTAAGAGACCTCGTTGTACACGCCTTGCCCGTGCTCTCTTCTCAAAGGCGTACGTGTAGTAATGCCTCCCGAGTGCGGCGGATAACGCGCGTAATATATGGACGCTCACGCTCTTTAGTTTTCTCGCGAAACGTCGAAACAGGTGTGAGCCAAGCTGAGAATCCGCCAAAGGAATTGCAAAGGCTTGTTTCAATGATCAACGTCAAGGAAGAGGGGGGGGGGGGGGGGTTCCTTTGGGCCGCTGGAAATAAATTTTTATTATAAAAAAAAATAGTTTGGAAACTTTGAACCTTGAGATGTTGTTTATTGTTTCAATTTTTTTTTCTTCTACAAAACAATTAAAAATAGCGGAGCTACGGCACTATCTGTTTCAATTTTTTTGTTTATCGTTCGCACTTATACGGCTCAAGTCGGAAGGGCGTTAACTCAACGATGCAAACTTGAAAGTCGTGAAAAAAAATTGACGTCTCATTTTTTTTGGAAGTATTGGGAGTACAAATGAATTAGGTCCGTTTTCGCGAGATGGCTCTGGCTGTTAGTCTATACCGAACGGGCGTTCGGTATAGACTACAATTGATTCGTTCGAGCCGGGCATTACGAGAAAAACGGCCGGAATACGAGCAAAGACGTGACAAAATTATTCTTCTGCATGACAACGCTCGGCCTCGTGTCGCAAAAGTCGTAAAAAAATATTTGGAAACACGCTCAAATAGGATATTTTACCGCATCCGCCGTATTCTCCGGACATTGCTCCTTCTGATTACTGGTTGTTCCGACGGATGCAACAGGATTTAGCAGCTCACCGCTTCACTTCTTTCGCAGAAATCGAAAATTGGCTCAAAACTTGGATCGCCTCAAAAGACGAGACTTTTTGTTCGAGATGGAATTCGAAAATTGCCTGAGAGGTGGGAAAAAGTAGTAGCCAGCGATGTACAATACTTTGATTAATCTATTCATACCTTTTATTTTGAAATAAATGGATTTTTTACCGCAAAAAAACGGACCGAATTAATTTGTACTCCTATATAATTAAATGACGTCACAAAAGCGAATGACTTTAATCCGTAAATTTCGGAATCCGTAAATGTTCGGAAAATAATCAACATAATATTGTGCATTGTGTTATACGCATAGAAATGTGACATGTTACGAACGTGGCCGGTATTACGTAGTCTGGACGGTGTAACGAGATTCAGCGCGCGCGGCCAAACACACGCGCCTACGTGCACCCCGAGCCGGCTTTTTCTCACAGCCGCGGCAAACGCGCGCTCTCCGGGCTCGGGTCAACGATTCCATGTTCGCGAACGACGCTTTACACACGGTATACGTGTATCGCGACTGGTCAATGCGATTTTCCGCTCAAACTACATCTTTTTCTAGTTTTCCGACAAAGAAAATGTCATCATTCTTCGATCGAAATGCGGAAAAAAAAAATTGATTTTCGGCGTATCGCGAGAATATTTTCTTTTGACGAGAGTTCGTTGATGTCTTGTTTCTCAAAGAAATCGATCGTTTTATTTTTTTTTTTACCGGAGCGTCGTTCAAAACGTATCCTCGATCCACAAGAGCGTACTCTGGCAGATAAATCTTACGATACGTATCTCGCTTGTCGCTTATAAATTGAATATCAAAGGGAATTTCGACGATTACGTAAATAACGAAAGTGCGCAGCGAGCGAGTTCTCGTAAAAGCGAGACTGTGCGATCGTAAAGATTTTCGATTTATGGATGACAAACATTTATTTTTAGTCTCCGAGAGAGAGAGAGAGAGTAAGATTACGTATCGGACGATTTCCCGTACATCCTCATTTGCATACGGCGGCCGAACGTCGAACGCGTTATGATATTTCATTGTAAACAGGCGAAGGGTAGTGTACAGCCGCGGCAGTCCCCCTCCTTGCCGCTTTCGCGTCGGAAGCGACATAATTACTGCGCTAAAATCTCCGTGGCTTTTTCTCCCTCCCTTATTCTTTATACGTATTAATGTACAAATCGCTCGTATGGATGTATCCCGGAGACGTAGTGTGAATCGGTGATACGGAGAGAGGAAGAGAAAGAAGGAAAACGCGAAGCAAGTACGGTGACTTGGCACGCTCGAACCCGCCACGAGAGATTGGAATTTTTCTCCTGTCCTACAGTCATCTCTCTCATTCCCGCGCCCATCTTATTCTCCGTCTCTCGCGCCACGTCTTTGCTGCCCTAACCTTCCATCTCTCTCTCTCTCTCTCTCTCTCTCTCTCTCTCTCTCTCTCTCTCTCTCTCTCTCTCTCTCTCTCTCTCTCTCTCTCGTTCATTTCGCTGACTGGTCCCCTCGACGGGCGGGAGGGGAGGGATCGTCGTCGCCCCCCTCTCATTCTCACACGGGCGTACTATGTGTACTCGCAAGGCTTTCGGCGTAGTGGCTACCGGTGTTACGCTCGTACAGCTTCCCCACGGGGGAGGGCGTTGAGCGAGGAGCCACGAGGACGTACGAAGGTGACCGACGAGATATACACGCGTGTGCGCTTGGGCTCGAAACTCTCTCGCACGTACGTACGCGTAACACACGATTGTAGTCTCCCGCAGGGTCCAACGTGTTTTTTTCTTCTCTTGTATCTTGGTCGTACGTCGGAAGGACGTCGGCCGGCAGGCAGCCTCGTAAACGTGTACCGCGCACGATTCGCGCCCTTCTTCCTCCTCGCTCGACGAGAAGAAGAATCGAACGAGTATCACCGGCGGCCGCGAGTCGTGCACGCACATCGCTTCTCTACCCTTCGTGTATACATAGATATGCTTTAAAGTTACTATTTATCTCAGATACGAAAGAGAGAGAGAGAGAGAGAGAGAGAGAGAGAGAGAGAGAGAGAGACGCGGAGAGAGCCCGCGTGCAACCGTAAATGCTTTTTCGACCGAAAATAACTCCGTGGCCGCCTCTGCGTGTGTCCGTATACGCGTGCTGGTGTGTAACTGATGTGAGAGAATTACCTCTCGGATTTGCCGGACAGGACAGCCAAAATTTCGAACGTACGAAGCAACATTCGAACGTGAGAATGTATTTATTGTTTCATACGCACCATTTATCTTGAAAACATATTCCAAAAATTGTACATTCTCGTTTCATCGCATGATATTGTAGTTTGCATCGTTGGAACGAAAAGAAAGCTCTTTTTACATTTTATTTCCTTTATTTTCATTGTTATAGAAGAACTTTTGTTTATAGGTTTTTTTTTCAAAATTGTAGATCGCTAAACCAATAGCTCAAGGTATTTCTTACACGAACCCTAATATTTAACAATTAACTGACTTTCGTTTACGGTTGAAAAACAATACATTCCAGTATACTGGCAAAATTCAAAGCCAACTTACCGAGCTTGTAACTTAAAAATTGCGACTTAAAAATCGTCTAATTAATACGGTACTTTATGAAAATACTTGCCACATTGCTATCTAATAATTGATATACTAAATAACTCTAGAGGTCCGATATAAACTGCTCCACGCGCGTAAAAATTTCGAAAGATTTCGCAACGACAATAAAAACCGGAGGTCGGCGAATACTTAAAGGAAATATTAATGATAAAACTTGGAAAAATAACGACTAACGGAAGAATTTTCGTAATCTCGACTTTTCAGAGAAAAGGTGAAAACGTCTGAATCTACAAAATTTATGCGAAATTTTTTGTTGCATTTTTTCGTTGGGTATAATAATGAATTGTAACTTATTTTAATCAAGTAATTTACGGTTGATTCAAAAGAGTTCTGCTCGTGCGCCCACAAAGTACGACCTCCGTGAAAGGAATATCTTAAAAAATTGTTGCGGGATTTTTGTAGATGAAGAAATTAAAGGAATTAAAGGAATTCAGAAATATTAATTTTCATTGCATTCCAACGATGCAAACTTCAACCTCATTTTAACCTTCCGTTGGCACACTTATCTCTGGCCACAATTTTGACACAACGCGTCAATTCGACGCGGATCGTACTTGGCACAATTTTTTTTTTTTTTTTAAATTACGAATACTTTTTCAACACTTATCAATATCTCTGCATAATTGAAATTCGGAAAATATAAAATTAAATTGTAAAAAATTATGGAAAATTTTCTGTTTTATAAAAGTGAGCATTTAAACTTCGCCCGGGTAAAAATGATCCAGTGAGCCCCAACGGAATGTTAATCGAATTGTTCGATTGCAAGCGTTTTTGTCCAGACGTGAGAATATTTTTGTCCGGCCTACGAGAGTGGTCGGCCATTGAATGTTCATAGGCTAGGTGTAGCCCGGGTTTTCGTGTATGTGTGCTGCGCGTGTGTCGGAACGATAAAAAAAAATATTTTAATCATTGGGACGTACACACACGTGTGATCGCATCGCGTGCAGAAATTTAATTACACGTATTTCTTACGATTCCGGGATTCAAACGTGGTTAATATATAATGACGAGGAGACGCATTTGAGGTGACGTGTGGAATAACGCTTCACGACAATTTTACACATGTGGATATATGCGAGTGTGCTTTTAAAATCACACGAGTATTTTCCTGCCTCTGTGTCCACGTATTCGCTCGCGGAGAATAGCGAGGGGGCTCGGTAGGGAAAGAGAGGAACGTTGTGGCTCCCGATGTTGCCAGAGTTCGCGATAAATAACTAATAATTATCGAGTCGTAAAGCTGGCAGTGCGCGGAGTCTCGGGGAGGCATTTATTAAGATTCATATTATAGGAATGCGAGGAGCCCGATGCGTACGGTGGATGACGGCCAACCGCTCGAAGAATCGCGAGACAGAGAGAGGAATAAAATGTGAAAAGAGGGTCGAGAGAGCATGGAAGAAGGAGCGAGGAGGAAGAGAGAGAGAGAGAGAGAGAGAGAGCGAGAAAGAGAGAGAGAGAGCGAGGGGGACAGTAGGGCTTTCGTGATGGCATCGCGAGCGTGACCTTGCCAGGCGTAAGGGTCGACGCTCGCTATTGGTTGGCTTCGAATGCCAGCAGAAGCGAGATGAACGCGATGCTCGGGCATTCTGCAAGTCGGAGAGCGAACGAAGCAATTCCTCTCCTTCTCCCTCCCACGAAATAAACGAACGTTCTCTCTCCCCCTCTCCCTCTCCCTCCCTCTCGCCCCTCTCTCTCTCTCTCTTCGTCTCTCGCATCGCACGAAACAAATGTTGCCTTCTCGCTACGCGCACGCATCTTTCGCCACGAAACTCGAGCAACATTTTTTTATTCCCTCGTCCTACCGCTCCACTGGCTCGTCCACCGCTGTGTTTCTCATCTCCGCAAAATGAATAATTGTACGCGCGACACTTTCGTGCCTCGTGAGACGTTGGACCGGAGGAAAAAAAAAAGTTTCGCGCACTCTACATCGCGCGTCCAGACACATTTCCATTTAAATGCTTCTTTATTTTTTGCTCCCTCTGGAATCCGGATTTCTTTCGTTTCTTGGCGCGGAACGATGTCGACCTGCTCATCATCCCAGCTCCCGATCTTCGCAAACTTGACTGATATCCTCCATGGGATATTCCATTATACATATTTATTCGTGTGTGTGTATAAATATATATATATATTTATTAATTTATACACTAGCTTTTGTGCGCCGCTTTGTCCGAGTGGGGGAAAAAAATGTCGTTTTTTTTCAAGGTAATTTTGGTCCTTCGTCAAGAACTCGGTGACATTCGTAACGAACGGAAAAATTCCCATCGGGTAGGGTCTCGAAGTATAGCGAATATGGTAGGAATTAAAAAAAATTACGTGATTGAAGATTTCATCGTTGAAATGCACGGAACATTTTTTAAAAATTATTGTGCCCCAACTTTTATTGTTATTTAAAATCGTGTTTTGCAAATTTACGTTTTCTGAATAATAGATTTTAGATCTCTACATCTGAGATAAGAAATTTTTAATTATTATAAACATCGGAAAATGGAAATATATACTGAGGTTCGGTGCATTTTAACGATGAAAGGTTCAATCACGTAAAAAGACTTGCAATTTGTTTGCCTTTTTACTATATTTACCATAATTCGAGGTCCTATCGTTCAAAAAATTTCGAATACTTCTAAAAAAAAGTTTCAGTCTTTTCCAAAGCTTATATCTGCGTAATAAAAATTGGGTCAATAAGAAAAAAAGTAATTTTCATTGAATTCCAACGATGCAAACTTCAGCCCCGTGTATTTTTTTGGCCAGTTCCATAACATACCAGAGGACGAAAAAACCGACTAGATATCATCAAAGGAAAAGAAAAAAAAACAGACAATAGACTAAATACTCGAGTGCATTTTTTTTATCAATATAGAATGTTATTCACATAAGCACGTACAATAATATTCATACAGGCGCGCACTGACATTTGTGCGTGTTCGTTGGAATATACAGATTAGCGAAGAATCCGAGATACGAGGAACGCGCGAGCCAACTTAGAATGCACCGTGCGGCAAATAGCACTCGTACACATTGTAAATACCGGGGGTAAATACACGCGCGGTTGTATAGAGCACAGATATATATATATATATATATATATAGAGAGAGAGAGAGAGAGAGAGAGAGAGAAGAGCGCGTGCGTGAGCTCTCCACCGTGCACGGCTTCGCGAACATCTATGGTAGGTGCAGGCAGATGTGCGTGTCGCGAGAGAGAAGAAAGAGAGTTCGATGTCCGGAGCAGAGAAATCATGCGATCCGCAAGCCCGAGAAACAGAACGAGAGAAAGAATTATTATGTTCTCTCTCTCTCTCTCTCTCTCTCTCCTTACCTGCACGCGTGCCATCGCCATCTTTGCTAGTGCACTAGCGCTTATCAGCAAAGCTCTTCCGATTGCTCCAACTTCCTCTCTCTCCCTCTGTGTCTCTCTTTCACGAGCGACGCAATGATTAGAGGGAGAGGAAAAATAGGGACGTATCGAACGAAAGTTCGAAATGCAACTGACGAGAGCATTTTTTTTCCCTCACATTCTCTCTCGCTCTCTTTGTTTTCTCCAGTTATCCTGGTTACATCCATCTAATCTGCAACGCACCTCCTCCCTCTCTATCTCTCTCGCTTCGTTGTTCGAAGCAACAGCGACTCGGACACAGACGCTTATCCACGTATATTTATAGTGCGATTCGTTTCCTCGTACCTCCGAGATATCAAAAACTCACTCGTTCTCGTCTCATCTGATACAGTGATTCGTGCACGCGTGTCCCAAGATTTTATTTTGAGACTATTCTTTTATTTTGAATCTGAATTAAAATTTTATTTAAGCAATTAAAAGAGAAGGAGAATGGGAGAGAATGACTCGAGTGGCTTTCATAAACATCACTATCTCTGCTCCACGCTTGTTTTCTACTGGCAAACGCTCAGTTATCCCTCTCTCTCGCTCCGCACGATACCTCTCCCCCGATCGAGATATATCCGGTAGGTAGAGACCGCGTTCGCGATAATACCACAGCGCGCATTCCATTCGTATCAGCATCGCGGCTCGCCTCAGTCACTATTCGCAGCCCCCTCCCATCGTCTTTCCGATAATCACGCTCGCTCCCCCCGTCAAAGTCCTACGCAGAGCAACGGGACCACTGTCCTCGAGTTTTACTCCCGCTTGCTTCTCGGAAGGACAGCCCTTTTTTCTTTCACCAAATCCCGAATGCAACAAATTCGCGCAAACTTTCTCGAGGACATCGAAAAATCCAAATTATTTTTTCATCACTGATTTATATCGAAATTTTTTTCTTCTCTTGTTTTTTCTTTTCTTTTCTTCTCTTGAGCAAGAATAAAAAATTCTTCGACCTACTCGCTTATAAAATATTCTTCGATAGTCGTAGCACGAGAATTGTCAGGCATCGGTCACAATATATCGTCGTGCTTGTCTTTCTGACCCTCGAACGCTGCCGTACGTACGCACTCAGTGGCAACTCCGGTCAGTTATCCAATTAAGGCCAGAAGGGACGCATCCATTTTTCTCCACCGCGCGAACTTGTCCGTCCTCTTCCCTGTCGTACAAATAGTTAACGTTTTCTCTTCGTACAGCAAGACTAATCGTTGGATATATGAATCTTGCACCGAGCCCAACGAGCAATGTGCAATTTTTCCTCAATGTGTTAAAATTGTTGTTGTTTGTTTTTCACTCGAAAAAGTTGTTTTACTGTGAGAGTATAAGCGGCACAGCGCTCGCTTCGAACGAAAAATTCAAATATATGGACGCGTAAAAAAAAGCCTTGTCTCTTCTTTCGTTGAGGAAGAAAAAAATGTCCCTTATCGCAGGCAATTAATTTCAACGACTTCGTTTAGCGTCGCGCGCGGTAGCGAACGTTTCAACTTGAAAAAAAAGGGAAGACAAACAGTAGCAGCAACTTTACACGTGATACGGGTTATTGGCCTCGAGAAAAAAAAAGTACGCTCAGAATAATTACTCATTTTCGAAATGATTCCTTTGACGATCAATTGGAAAAACAATGTTAAAGTTTGCATCGTTGTAATGTAATGAAAACGAATGTTTCTGAATATCTTTTATTTCTTTTGACAGATTTTATCAAGAAAAATTCCTAAAACATTTTTTAAGATATTCATTTAGCAATGCCGAATATAAAGCTATAAACGAAAGACCGGCCGCAGAGCGTACTACCGCATTTATGAGTGCTAGTTGATTCAAATTTAAGAATCTTAAGAGACCTATTTAGGAAGAGAAATTGTTAGGAGGATATTAATTTTTTTTATTACTCAACGCCGTCAAATAGATCTTGATTTAAATTAATTAATATATTCGAAATAAATCTCCGGAATAGTAAAATCCAGTTGAACAAAAATATAGTTTACTTCGAATGAAAAAAGAATGAAATAAACGCATTTAGTTGTTTTCAATAAAACTTTTCTTTTTTTTTATCAGTATATGCGAATTACATCCATTCACATGAATAATCACTGTTACGTGAAAGAGCGAGAGAAAAAAAAATCCAAGGCGCGTTCGTTGCACTTTGCCGGCGCCAATGGTAATCGCGGCGGTATATCTCATCGTACGTATAATGCTATCGTCTCGATTCTGAGAAATGTGCTCGCGACACCGCGAACCCGTTCGGTCATTAATGTTTTTCCACAATAATAATTATTATCGGTGCAACGAAATGTATAAGGCGAGACACGAGAGGCGTTTCTCGAGGAATCTTGGTGATTTTTCGCAACTCGCGTCAGCCCGAGGCTCCCATAAGAGCGAAGCGCGCGCACCCCACGTTTCCCAGGCGCACCCTTCGTTCCCTCTCTCGCGCCGCGGCATATAATTGACCTCTTTCATTTCCATTAAGCCGGCGTCCCTCTTTATTGCTCACTTCCTCGCTCCGCGTTCTCGTTATCCGCGTCTCGTCGTTCTCGTCCGGGGAGGGGAGGGAGCGAGGGAGTAATGTACAAATATATATACATACGAGTCGGTATGGGACTTTGGCGATCTCTTGGAATTTACCTAGGCCGGTACTCGGATGGGTGACCCAGCTGAGCCGTTCACAGAGAAGAGGAGGAGAAGCTCCGGGGGTGTCTCTCTTCCAAAGCGGAAAGAGTCGAGTGACCAAGTGTGGGGAAAAAGTGAAAGGGATGCGAAAGGGCACACACGAAGGAATATTGAAAATACGAGAAAATCTAATAGAGTCTAACGTGCATTGGACGCACACACAGATATTTGTTGGGTGTCGGTAGACGTATCGGAGGAGATACGCGACTGGTGAAACTTTCCCCCGTTGGAATTCGTAAAATCTCGTTGAATCTTGGCTTCCCTCTCGCGTATGTACGGTTCCATAACGGTACGTACCACCACTCTCGTATGCCCCTCCGCGTTTCTAATACCACGGGGGGGAACCGCACATGCCGGAGCGCGATAAAAACGGCGTATGTTCGTTTCGCCTGAGCCTCGAGATCGCGCTGTTTCCGACCAATTCGCTCCTGTATATATATATATACGTAGTGCACGTGCAATGTGCACGACGATGCGGCGCGTCCTTCTCACCTATCTCGCGTTTCACACGTTCGACTCGAACGCGGTCGATGATCGGGTTCCTTATCCGCGGTCCTTTTTTCACCAACTATATACATTGTTTACACCCTTTGACGCGTCACTTCGAATAATGGCGTACTAGGAGCGATTAAGTGGCTTGGGGTGACCATTTTTTTTTTATTCTTCCCGTTGTTATTTCTACGGATTGTAATCGGACAAATCGATGAACATTGGGAATGTAAGATCGGGGATAATTTCATGTGATTATTCATAGTAGGTTACGTATTGTGGAGAAATCGAAGAGATGTTAATTTTAGGATAATTAGCAGGTTATTAGAATCTTATTTGTTCTATTACGTTTATCTATTAATTGATATTATTATCATACTGTAAAGAGTACAAGAACAGAAAAGGAGATCGGAGGGGAAACGAAGGACTATGGGCATGGATGAGGTGCGGGCCTATAGGGAAAAACAGAATAAGTGATATAGGGACAATAGCGGCGAATTTGCAGGGGTGAGGCGAAACGTTTGAAACACATTTGCCGCTGTGGGGTGATCAAGGCAAAAATTAGGGCGGAAGTAGTGGAAAAAAACTAGAAGAAATGCTAGGATTGAGAGGGGGGGGGGAGAACTACGGCAAAAAATAGAGGAACTGGTTACGTATAATCCTGTGAGAGTTATCTACGTACGTGAAAGAATTCGAGGCTTTGGTAAAGCACGTAGCGCAAATAGAAGGAAATGTCAGTGTATAAAATATTGTGGGAACTATATCTAGGAACGCTAGATGTCTTTAGTGAGCCACATCTCACGATGTATACATCGCATCGGGTCATACTATACGATGATTTAAAGGTGACATTACGCTTAAAAAAATTCCTTCCAAAATGGAGGTAGAAAAAGAGAAAATTCGATACATTCTTCAGTACCACTACGACCAAGGTGAAAAGACGAAGCAGGCAGCCAAAAAAATTTGTGCTGTTTATGGAGCCAATACAGTATCGAATGCAACAGCAAAGCTGTGGTTCCAACGATTCCGTTCTGGTAATATGGACGTCGAAGATGAGGCACGCTCTGGTAGGCCAATCGTTGAAAATGTCGATAAAATCATGGAAATCGTCGAGTCGGACCGGCATGTGAGCACGTATTCCATTGCCCAGGAACTGAAGATTAGTCAGACAACCATTTGGAAGCATTTGCATAAGGCTGGTCTCAAGAAGAAGCTTGATGTATGGGTGCCACACGAATTGATGCAAAAGAACCTTTTGGACCGAATTGATGCCTGCGATTCTTTGCTGAAACGTAACGAAATCGAGCCATTTTTGAAGCGGATGGTGACTGGCGATGAAAAATGGGCCACATACGAGATCAAGAGCCGAAAATGATCATGGTCCAATCGCGGTGAGCCGGCCCAAACGATCGCCAAGCCCGGATTAACGGCCAAGAAGGTTTTGCTGTGTGTGTTGGTGGGATTGGAAGGGAATCATCCACTATGAGCTGCTCCCATCGGGCCAAACACTCAATTCGGACCTCTACTGTCAACAACTGACCAGATTGAAGCAGGCGATCGACCAGAAGCGGCCAGAATTAGCCAATGGGAAGGGTGTTGTGTTCCATCAAAGACAACGCCAGGCCGCACACATCTTTAACGACGCGCCAGAAGCTCCGAGAGCTTGGATGAGAGGTTCTATCGCACCGGCCGTATAGACCAGACCTGGCACCAAGCGATTATCACCTTTTCAAGCATTTGCAAAATTATCTTGGTGGTACAAAACTGGCCTCAAGAGAGGCTTGTGAAAATGAGCTGGTCAAGCTTTTTACCAATAGGGACGAGGACTTCTTCAATCGCGGAATTATGAAATTACCTTCAAAATGGACAAAAGTTATCGAACAAAACGGCGCATATTTGATCTAAATCGGATAATCCTATATTAATTTCATCGTCGAAATAAAACGAAAAAACGCTCAGAACTTTTTACTTCACCTAATATAAGAATCAATGTAAAGGGGCATAATATATAAAGGGTATATATACCCTAGAAATGAAACTACTACTACTACTACTAGTAAATCTTATTATCACGAGTTCATTATTCAACTCCCTTATCAAAAATTTCGTGATTTTATTGAGGAAAAAAAAACACACACATTCATCGATCCATACGACAAACTGCGATAATATCGAAATCTTAATGAATCTTTTCGTTTGCCGAGTAGATAATACAGTCTACTAAATTTAGCAAATAAAAAGTTGGATCAAGATGGAGATAAAGATTAGAGTGTTATTATTATATAATGACGATCCATCATTATTGACCCATTGTTATTCAAGAATAATAATAATAACGAAAATAATCAGTGAAATGTCACGAACCCAAGGGTGAACGAAGATGAAATAGAAATTGAAAAGAATATTCCAATATTTGTACGGATATTGTCACATTTTCGATGGACGAATGGCATCTTTCAATGAGATCACAAAATATTCTATGAATAACGCAATTTACTTCGATAGCGTTCGACGCTACTACTATCCCCGCCCCCGCTATTACTTCCCCGCCGGGAGAGTAAATCGTGAGTGCGATGGAATAAAATCAGCACACACGTTGGGGAACAGCAACGAAAAAAGCTCTACCGATCGAATAGTTACAAATTTCCATGAATTTCGATGAATTCGTGAGTTGTTTCGAGGATGATTTATACGCAGTTTTTTTTTTTCATCCACTCGATCGACTATTTATAGTACACGGCGGTTCAAAAAGTCACGGTTCTTATCAAATTTATCACCCGATTTGCATCCGCGATTGCACGATCGGCCAGAAATTCCGAGATAGCGTTCCGCGATGGTCTACACTTCTCCCCACACCTGCGCCGATATCCGTGAAACTAACAGACGCGGGAGCGCGCGCTGATTCAGCCTCCCCACTGCGCGTACTTTGTGCGTATTTACAATAAGACCGATTCTCGCCCTATCTCGACGGCAGATGCGGAAATAAGTGCGTGCTTTTTTTTTTTATCGCGTGAATCGCGATACATTCTATATCGTGAATAGTAATTTACACGCGCATTCCTATCAAAGAATAATAATACTAAATTGAATAAATTAAAAAAAGATTGAATCATGAGCATAAAACCAAAATAATAATAATAACTTAATAATTTCCGTCAATAAGTTAAAAAAGTACCGGAAATAAATAAACGATAAATAAAAATGTCCTAACTTGATAATAAAGGATATAAAAAAAAACCATAATCACGACAATAAGTAAAAATGAGACGGGCTTGAAGTTGGGATCGTTGAAATGCAACGATTTTTTTCTAATTCCTTATTTTTATTATCATTGAGAATTATATTTAGTAAACTCGAACTGTACATCAGTAAACAATGAGCCTAAAAAATTATCGCGTGATTTTTATAGTTCAAATTTGTGAAGGGAAATTTGGGAAAGACAGAAGAAAGAATATTCCGTTGCATTCCAACGATGCGATCTTCGTCATCAGAAAATGAGAGTGTTGGAAAAGAACAAAAAACAATATCGAATAATAAAAATAATAAATTGAATCGATAAAATTAACTGAATCAATGAACACGAAAGTAAAAAAGAAATAATAATCATCACTTAATAAAGCTTAAAGACATACAAATGTAACTTAATAAATTGAAAAGATAAAAAAGTGTTAAAAAAAAGAAAAAGCGAAGACACTTTCGAAAGAAGAGTATCGAAAAAAACGTATAAGGGAATAATCAGTCCATCTCCGCTGTTGACCCTAAACAGCGGGTATATCGCGTGCGTTCGAAGCCGCATACGTGTAGAATCGCGCATCGTCCAGACTTGAGGCGCGAACACGTCAGTCCACGCGTAGCTCCATTTTGCATTACAACGCGAGTACGGCGAGAGGGCAACTCGTGCAGTTCTCAAGAGTCTCTTTCGTCAATTAAATCAAGTCTGAATTTATCCTTATATTTTTTCCCCTCTCCATTATTATTATTATCATATACGTTTTTAAAAATCCCGGCATCTCGTGCGTGCACGTTGAATGCGCATTTTTGTTCTTTCGCACGGCTTCTCCGTACTCGCGTCGCCCGATTCTTGAGGGATCTCGCGAGAATTCTCTCTCCCCGGAGTATTCGCGGATATATCGCTGGTACCGCGCGTATACGCTTTCTTGTTTCTCAGGGACATCCGCCCTTTCGAGATCTCGACAGAAGCGCGTCGTTGGCTCAGGCGCGCTCGTCGTTCCACTCTCCTCTACACCGTACGTATCTCTATGTACGGGGGAGAGGCAGTCCCCCCCGCATTCCAAGCTTCATTCCGAAATCGCGAACGCCCGAGACTCGGCCGATCGAAAAGTGCCGGAGGAACTACTCGCTTTCCGTGCTCGACGCTTATGATAATTGCGACCCGGCGCCAACGCAGCTTCGCACTTCGTTTCCCCTCCCTCACGCGCCACATTCCCCTCTCGCGTTATTTCTGCCTTCCCTCTTGGAATCAAAGATCTTTCATCGGCAAATAAACGAGAAAAATGTATGGTTTATTGTTTTTTTTTTTTTTTGAGTTGTTTGGGTTTATTGTAATCAAAGATATTCGATCTGGAAACGAATGAGGAGAATGTGCGATTAAACATTTTTTATTCGTTCGGTTTTATTGAAATAAAAAATCTTCAATCTAAAAATAAACAAGAAAAATGTATAGTTTTTTTTTATTGAACTAGTTTTGGTTCGTATGGATTTATTGGAATCGAAGATCTTTAATCTAAAAATAACAAAAAAATGTATGGTTTAAAAAAACCATATTTGTTTGGGTTTATTCGAATAAAAAAATCTTCAATTTGAACATAAACGAGAAAAATGTATAGTTTTTTTTTTTTAATTGAATTCGTTTGGATTTGTTTGGGTTTGTTTGCAATCGAAGATCTTCAATCTAAAAATAACAAAAAAATGTATGGATTAAAAAAACCATATTTGTTTGGGTTTATTCGAATAAAAAAATCTTCAATCTGAACATAAACGAGAAAAAATGTATAGGTTTTTTTTTAAATTGAATTTGTTTGGATTTGTTTGGGTTTGTTTGGAATCGACGATCTTCAATCTAAAAATAACAAAAAAATGTATGGATAAAAAAAACCATATTTGTTTGGGTTTATTCGAATACGAAAATCTTCAATCTAAAAATAAACAAGAAAAATGTATAGTTTTTGTTTATTGAACTAGTTTTGTTTCGTATGGGGTTTTTTTTTAAATTGGAATCGAAGATCTTCAATCTGAAAATAAACGATCAATTGGGTTCGTTTGGGTTTAGACCTTTGTTGTTTAAATTGTCAACTTTGTGGTAAAAAAATTAGCCGTTTTGTCATTTTTGTGGAATAAATTTGTCAATGACAAGTGAAACTTGTCAAGGGTCTATTTGGACTTGTCTGGCTTGACTATTGGGTTGACAGTTGATCAAAGTATGCATATCCGGGATTGAGCAAGAAAAAGGAAATTCGTTTGGATAGAATTTAATTTTTTGGTGGTCTAGTGAGAAAAGGATAGACGGAGTTGACGCTTTATATTCATGGGATTGAAGTTTGCATCGTTGGAATGCAACGAAAATTCTTTTCAATATCATATTTTCATTATTATTCAAAATTATATTTTGCAAATTTGTTGTAGACCGTTAAATAAAAAATTCTAAAACATGTTTGCATGACTTTTGTAGCTCAAACCTGCCAAAGAAAATTTGAAAAAACTGGTCATTTATATTCATGTGTACGATAAGTTTTTTTTTTTACCAATTTACATTGCTCTCTATCCGCGGCCGTACATTTGTCCAAGAGTTCGGAAGCAACGAATCAGGGAGACGTTTCGAGGAGAAAGAAGGAGTCGGCGAACGACATTTATCACTGAAGAATCTTTGGATAAACTTCCGAAAAGCCCACACCTCCGAATAATTTAGAACTTCGTGTACTTATGTATTTTGACTCGCTGATCACGAATATGATAGTGAAAATACCCGCAAATTTGATTTTCAAGGTCAAAACTTAAAAAAAAACGGTTTTTTCTAGTTTTTCTATTTTATTTTAATAAATGTTGATCGTAGAGGAAGATGTCTCCTACAAAAATTGTAACCCATCAACCCAACAATAACATCGAAACTAATAAAGTTTAGCAAAATATACTTATTGGAGCATTATCCCATTTTTCTCGAAAAATAATGGTTTTAGACAAAACCTGTATAGAACATAAAATATCAGTCTATTCATAAGCTACAACTCTTGTAGGAAACATTTTTCTCTAAGATCAATATTTATTAAAATAAAGTAGAAAAACTAAAAAAAAAATTATTTTTGTAGTTTTGGGCTTGAAAATAAAATTTGCGGGTATTTTCACTATCGTATTCGTGATCAGCGAGTCAAAATACATAAGTATACGAAGTTTTAAATTAATCGGAGGTGTGGGCTTTTCGGAAGTACACCCGAATCTTTAATTTTTCAGCGTGTGCTTCGCGATCGAACGAATACGCTGCGCCGATCGATATTCGGCAGGACCCTCGGACTAGTCAATTTTTCGTGGCATGTGTGTTCAATGAAAGAATCATCGGGAGAGAGAGAGAGGGAGATGCCGATTACGCGAGACCCCGCGTTTTGTACTTTCTTTTGCCTTGGCACTGCCGCGCGATACCGCGAGAGCCTCATTCTCGATTGCCCCGACTTTGCTGAGCGTGGCGTCTCCTGGCGGAATTGTCGCGTACCCCGTCACGCGGAACGCTCTTGTGTACCGTCGGAATGCTCACCCAGTACAAACATCTCTCGTTTTATTCGCGAACGAGGATAAACGACCATCTTTTTTCCTCTCGATCGATAATCCGAAAAATTATTCATAGCAATTTCTCTGCTCGATCGTGTATCTTCGAATTAAATTCAACAAAAATATACGTACAGCGCGAATATTTGCGGACGTTTGAAAATCCTCTGCTTCGATTTCTTCGTTCGTTAAAATCTTTCGTTTTAATTCGTATCTACGAAATGATTTTCTTTTTCGAGTAGATTATGCAATCTACTAAATTTAACAAATGAAAAGTTTAATAAAGATTTCCACACGCCTTGAGGAAAACCAACGAAGAAAGCCGAGCGAATAGTTATAAATTTCCATGAGATGAATTCGTGAGTTGTTTCGAGGATGATTTATTCGCAGGTATTTTTTCTTTTTTCATTCACTCTCGAACGCCTATGTATGAGGGCGTTTCGGGAAGTCACGGCTCTTATCATATTTATCACCCGATTTGCATTCGCGATTACGCGACCCGCCTGAAATTCCGAGATACGATTTTCGGAATTCTTCCTATCTCAATTCTTCACGTTTCTGCAAAACTTTCGTTTTTAATTCGTATTTCCGCAGCTCTCTTATTTTATTCACGAGGCACTCGTATTTTTCAAGGCGAAGAAAAGAAAAGAACGAAGATAAAAATTGGAAAGGCAAGGAGTATAGCGAGGGAATGAGAAATTCCATAAAATCGTTCAAGTGCAGTGAAACGAATAATCGGTGACCGAGAGACGAAAAGAGGGAGCGAGAGAGAGAGAGAGCGCGAGCGGGAGGGAGGAGGGATAGTCGCGTGTGCACCACCCCGACAGTTTCGGCTAGGTCGACTTTCTTTGCGCTTTGGACACGTGCGTCTTTGAAAAAATTTTCTTTTATATATCCTCTCTCTCTCTCTCTCTCTCTCTCTCTCTCTCTCTCTCTCTCTCTCTCTCTCTCTCTCTCTGTCTCTCCCTCTCCCTCTCCCTCTTCCCCCCCTCTCTCTCTTCTCTCTCTCTCTCATCCTCTCTTGCCGCTTTGTTCGGCAGCAACCAACAGCGGCAGCTGTCCGCCCGAAGAAATTCCTTCGTCCACCGTCGCCCCGATCCTTTTTCCTCCTCCATATACCCATCCAACGCACACTCGCACTTTTGTCTTCTATATATATCATTCGATCTTTCCCGCTCTCACTCCCAGCTCTCCATATAGATATATATGTATACTTGGTTGCTATAGCGATCGATTGCGAATCGTGCTTGCCTACACGGAGAGCAAAGCATTGAGAAATTGAGAGATCTCAATCACTCGCCACGTTCATCCGACCGAAAAAAAGCCCGCGTACAATAAAAATTAAAAAAAAAAAACGAATAGAAAATTCCTGTTTGGGTTAGCTTAGGTGTATGATGAAAATTGAAAAAACAATTGTGAAAAAAATCTTGTTTGTGTTTGTTTACGTTCATTTGAGTGTATAATAAAAATAAAAAATGATTTGAAAAAAATTACTTGCGTTTGTTTGGGTGTAGAATTTAAAAAAAAACGAACAAAAAAAATTGTTTGTTTGGGTTTGTTTGTTTGGGTTTCTTTGGGATTGCTTGGGTTTGTTTGAAAATGAAAATAAAATGAAAAAACTGAAAATAAAAAAAACGAATAGCAAAATTCCTGTTTGGGTTAGTTTAGGTGTATGATGAAAATTGAAAAAACAAATGTGAAAAAAATCTTGTTTGGGTTTGTTTACGTTCATTTGAGTGTATAATAAAAATAAAGAATGATCTGAAAAAAATTACTTGGGTTTGTTTGGGTGTAGAATAAAAAAAAAACGAACAAAAAAATTGTTTGTTTGGGTTTGTTTGAAAATGAAAATAAAATGAAAAAAAAATGAATAGAAAAATTCCTGTTTGGGTTTGAGTTTAGGTGTATGATGAAAATTGATAAAAATCTTGTTTGTGTTTGTTTACGTTCATTTGAGTGTATAATAAAAATAAAAAATGATTTGAAAAAAATTCTTTGGGTTTGTTTGGGTGTATGACGAAAATGAAAAGCAATTGTATTTGGGTTTGTAATGAAAATAAAAAACGGATGTAGAAAAATCCTTGAATTTTCATATTAAAAAGAATCGCGCACAACGTAGCAAATGATGATAGTTCACGATGTTTTTTTTTAACAAAACGGCCAAGTTGTCGGTCGAATAAAAATGATAATTTCCGGATCAATCATGTTCCGTACAGCCGCTCCATTGTCTTCGTCACCGTTGTTACGTTCTCTCAATCTCCCTCTCTCTCTCTCTCTCTCGCTTCGCCTCTTGGCTCCAATATTCGTATTAGTCCGCTCTCGCATTATTTCTCTCTTTTTTCTGCCCCCTTTTTATTCGTGCTCTCTGGTGCTCTATAGCCTCTCGCTATACACACGCAGGCACACATAGGCACTGGCGAAGAGGCAGGGAGAAGCTGGTGTTGACGGTGTATATCCATTCCGGTACGGAATTCGGTAGCCACAGGGCGATCACGCGAAGCCCCCGGTAGCGCTCTCCTATCCCCTAAAACCTAATCATTTTAATCTTCGACCGAGTGCTCGCGCTCATCCGCGCTCCTTTTATTTTTTCGACGTTGCTTTCTTTTTCTTTTCGTCGAACGGGTGTCGAAGCTCTCTGTCGGCCATCTCTCTTTCCTCTCTTCGTCCCTCCCCCTTGTCCCTCGCCACGGTTTCCTCCCGTTCCTCCTCTCGCTCGTATCTCTCACTCGTTTCGTTCTCGGTACTCTCGACGTGCCCGGGATGGGGGCAATGAAATTCCACGAAAGATCTTTCTCTCTCTCTCTCTCTCTCTCTCTCTCTCTCTCTCTCTCTCTCTCTCTTTCTTGGTCTCTGCAAAATTAGACTGGCGGAAGTTAGGCAGGATGCCTCGAACGCCAAACACGACGCGATCCTCGCATCGTTGGAGGAAATGCTGAAAATTTGATTTTTTTTTCGAGTCTTTCGACCGAGCGACCGAAAGTTTCATCTCTCTCTGTAGTCTTGCACGGTTTATACGCTCCGCGAGAAGAGCGCGACCCCGTAGCGCCGTTGGGCAAAACTCTCGACGGCGGAGCAGCTGCCACTTTGCCGAGGACCCGTGGCGCTCTGGGATATCCTTCTCTCTCTCTCTCTCTCTCTCTCTCTCTCTCTCTCTCTCTCTCTCTCTCTCTCTCTCTCTCTCTCTCTCTCTCGCGCTCTCTCTCTCTGATTTTGTAATTCCTTTTTCTCTCTCTCTGATTTTGTAATTCCTTCTTGTCGAACAAATTACTACCAAAAATCTTTCTGTACGACGGCTTGTTACCTTTGGAACTCATTAGATCCTAAACTGAAGGCTTGCGCATCCCTCGCAGTGTTCAAGCAGGCTCTGGCTCGTAAGCTATTCGAAGAAGCGTATGGTCTGCCTTATCTTTGAGGAGGGTCTTCCCGCGCTCCGTTCGTATTTGTAATTTTACTCCTGTTTCTACTTCTATTTTCTGTTTTTATTTTGTACATTTTATTATACTGTTATACTGTTATATTAGGTGTGTGAATTAATTTTTACAGATTTGTTTAGCAGGCTGGGAATCCTCTTTTCAAGTGAAAATATTTCAACGTCCTTTTAGGATTTTAAAGTATTGACATAGCCCTGTTCAAGACGCTGTATGAATTTATTGGACGAGCATCATAAGCTTAAAATAAAGTAGCAAGAACAATGGCAACCGATAAGCTGCACATTCGCCACTGCATCCTTTACGAATTCCAACAAGGAAAAAGTGCCACCAAAGCGTGGGAGTGAATTTGTTCTGTGTTCGGGAAGAGTATTGTGTCATATGAAACATGCAATTATTGCTTTAAACGTTTTAAACGGACTCTCTCTCTCTCTCTCCCTCTCCTCTCTCCTCTCTCCTCTCTCTCTCTCCTCTCTCTCTCTCTCCTCTCTCTCTCTCTCCTCTCTCTCTCTCTCTCCTCTCTCTCTCTCCTCTCTCTCCTTTCTCTCTCTCCTCTCTTTCTCTCCGCGTTGCTCTATGCCGAGGGCCACAGCCCAGATTGCGCGACGTCGAGGACGACCGAGAAACCATACGAATCCCTCCAATTATGAAGCAGCGACATTTCTGCGCTAGAATACCCATACTCGGCCGAGTCTCGCCGGTCACGATGCGAGGGAGAAAGAACCGACGAGTGAAATAATGGAGCAGGATACACGGTTCGCCGGAACAAGAGAGAAAGAGAGAGGTAGAAGGAATGATGCAGCGAGAGGAATCTCTCTTTCCTGACTCTAGAGAATGTGCCCGCTATCGCGTGTATATGCGATCAGACGTGCATACCGCGTTTCAGCTATTTACGCGAATATTTAAAATGGTTAGAAAAAACGCATCTGCAGTAAGATTTTTAAAAAGTCGATTTTCAATATTTTTCCTGATGAGAGTATTGAGATGACGAAGTGGAGATTTCACACACAATTGGTACATGGTCTTGCCGGGTTTGAGTGGTTCTTTTTTAATTTAAAAATATTGATGAGCACCGAAGTTATTATTTAATGAAAGTACCGCCGTTGCTGCATGGCCAATCGGTGTGGGTGGTTCCGACAACTAGACTCATCGCAAATGAAAAGAAACAAAATGTACTTGTTCTATAATGAAACTTTCGTACAACCGGATATTTTTTTTTTATTTGAAAAAATTACGATAATGGCAAGCTGTAGAAAAAAAAGTTCGATTTTTCGAGGACAAAAATACAACATTGATCATTTGTTATCAAGAAATCGATGAGCGTACGAAAAAAATCATCCGGTCATACGATAATAAATGTTATAACCCACGCTTTGTCCGAATTTGAAGTGAATCGAACTGATTTTGTGAAACGACTTGCACCGTTTCATAAAACATCGTGTTGGAGAATGAGGCAAAAGAAAAAAAAAGGGTTAATCGCAGCGGGGTGGTTCGCCGTAGCGCCGTGGGGTTGAATCTCCGCAAAAATCGTCCTAACTCGATGAATCTTTCGAATGTTTGCAAATTGTTGCATATTAAAGACCGCCTAGGCTACAAAACTATGCGGTAAAATCGTATCTTCGAAATTTCCGGAACTCACGTAACCGCGCGCGCTCACGAGCGTTGAGAAAGTTTCAAACGGTTTTGCGAGTCATACCGGGGCGAAAAAAAAAAACAATGCACATTGACGGAACTCGCGACTCCCGGAATACATTCCGCTCGTTGGTCGACGATAGGTATGATAACAAAGTGCAAAGCTTTACGTAACTCTACTCGTTGCTCTCCTTGCGAATGGCGCGTGTTGTCAGCGTTTCTCTCGAGTCTTCGCCATAGAGCAAAAAATCCTCGACTAGCGAAAGCCACCTACCACCTGTAGGAACGACAAGCGGGGCATGAGTTTGCGAACAGATGTTAAAAAATCGCGGTGGTTTCTTTTTCCGGTGCATACACTCTCCTCGTAACACGTATGGCAAGGAGAGAGAAAAAAATGGAATAATAATGGCGAGGGTCACGACCCCGCCGTTGCGCGCCCCCCCCCCCTCTCTCTCCACTTGGTCCTACACACGTGTAGAGCGCTCCACAGCCACGAGCTCTTGGCACTATATAGTCCCTCTACACGTATAAACATCTCGGTGTCTTGCTCTCGCTTGCCGCCCCTCCCGTCCCCGTGCCTCCACGCGCGCTCCGGACCGTCGGAGCCTCGCGCACTATAAAAGGGGCCTCGCTGATCGGGCCTCGGGACCTCCGAGCCGTGCGCCGCTCAGATAAATATGCGGGAGGGGCCGGAATTCCTCACTCGGCTGCATTCCAATCCCCTCTGCCGCGATCCTCCCGTCTCTCTCTCTCTCTCTCTTTCTCTCTCCGTACGCTCGCCACCGTGCCTCTTTTACTACAGTACTACTACCATACCATCACTGATAGTACTACTGCTGCTGCCCGTAGCCTCCTCTCGAGAGCCCTCGTACACACTGTACGATTATGTACTCCTGTATATCGCGCACGCCACATTTTTATATACACGTACCCGCATATCTGTGTATATATATTGCGAGAGGTTATTTTGAAGACGGTCGAGTTTACGAGGTCCTTACAGTTGCCGATTTTTCTCATACTCAAACTTGCGCAAACTACAACGTCTTTAAAATTATTTTTGGATTTGTTTGGGTAAACAAGAAAGACAAAAGCTATTGAATGGCGAAAAAGTTTTGCTTGGGTTTTCTTTTGGTGTATTGGGAGTACAAATTAATTCGGTCCGTTTTTTTGTGGTAAAAAATCAATTTATTTCAAAATAAAAGGTATGAATAGATTAATCAAAGTATTGTCCATCGCCGGCTACTACTTTTTCCCATCTCTCAGGCAATTTTCGAATTCCATCTCGAAAACAAAGTCTCGTCGTTTGAGGCGATCCAAGTTTTGAGCCAATTTTCGATTTCTGCGAAAGAAGTGAAGCGGTGAGCTGCTAAATCCTGCTGCATCCGTCGGAACAACCACTAATCAGAAGGAGCAATGTCCGGAGAATACGGCGGGTGCGGTAAAATATCCCATTTGAGCGTTTCCAAATATTTTTTTACGACTTTTGCGACACGAGGCCGAGCGTTGTCATACAGAAGAATAACTTTGTCATGTCTTTGCTCGTATTCCGGCCGTTTTTCTCGTAATGCACGGCTCAAACGAATCAATTGTAGTCTATACCGATCGCCCGTTATGGAATCGCCAGGTTGTAGCAGCTCATTGGCTCATTTGGCTGTCCAGGGCGAGGCTTGTCTTCAACGCTGTAATCACCGTTCTTGAAGCGTCGAAACCATTCCCTACATGATTTATCAGTTGAAGCATCATCACCATAAACTTCAAAACTTGCCGCAAATGCTGCTTAGTTAACACAAAATTTGACATATTCAACACAGTAAAAAACAAGGTTTTTAATGGAACTCAAAGCGATATAAACTGAATGTTATTGACAGATGTCTAACCTCTCTGAAAGCACCGAAATCAGCTGTCACTATGAAACATTCATAACAGCCAGAGCCATCTCTTGAAAACGGACCGAATTCATTTGTACTCCCAAATTTTCAATACAATTTTGAAAAACGAATGGTTTGTTTGGGTGTATAATAAAAATAAAGAAGAAAAAAAAAATGTTCTAGTTTGTGTGGGTATATAATGAAAATTAAAAACGAATCGAAAAAGAATTTCGTTTGAGTTTATTTGGGTGTATAAATAGAAATCGAATGTAAATAATTCTTGTTTGGGTTTTCCGTTCATTTCGGGGTATAATAAAAATCGTCATTTCAAGAACGACCCTGTACGTAAAATCAGCGAACATTTTACTTAAATTTATTATTATTATTATAATATATATAAAATGGGGTGGGGGCTATTTCGCACCCGTTAAGTTTATGCAATATTGGCTACCAGCATATGTGAATGTTTAGGTATTGGTGGCGCTATTGCAACTGCCAAGTCTCATAAGTGAAAAAAAACCTCGATAGAAAAAACACAACAACTTAATAAGAGTATACAGCGAAGAAATAAAGTTTCTGATAAAAAATTTCGAAATTGCCGTTCGCAGGATCTTGGCGGTTGTACCCAAAGGGAAACTGACATTGTCATTTTTCCACTCTTCGAACGAAACAACTTTTGTTTGAAAGACTTTTTATTCTTCATCCACTTTATCAGAGACACTAGGTATATATTTTTTCGAGTACAAGTGTGCGTACGAACGTACAGTACGAATATCCCTTTATAAACTTCTCCGTATAAGACTTTTCTTGGATCGTGGCCCGTTCATCTCTGCTGTACACAGGGAACACTCGTGGGCTCCGCATCGCGAGTAGGCATCGCCAACGACGATAAGAAAAGCAGACGAGACACTCTTCGTTCCCCTCGGTGCTTAATCGCTTTCTTTCTTCATCCCTTTTCCTCGTCTCGTCCTTTTTCCAATACTCATTAGCACCAGGACGTTTCGCATTTTTTTCTTCCAGAGGAGCCTCGTATACCGTGAATTATTGTGACAATCGTTGCTGTTCTTTCCATTGCCCTTTCTACCGTATATGTACGGTTTTCTATGGCGAGACGGAGTGGGAAGAGTAACGAGAGGGGAATCATAGCAAGACGAGAATGTTTTCGTTTCGATGTGTTTCGAATGATGGAATTTCCGTTGGAACGAAAGACGATTAAGGGATTTCCAGAATGGTGATGCAAACGAGGATGGGAGGGAGAGTCGAACGCATGTACGAGAAGGAGAATTGATGCTCCTCGATAGCACGAGAGCTTTAACACTATTTCCATATCCCAACGTTCGTTCTCTCCTTGTAATGGCTTCGTACCAAGATGGATGATGGCGAGTGAAAGAAAGGGAGAGAGAGAAAGAGAGAGAGAGAGAGAGAAGAGACAGCGACTAATGTTGTTTCACTCTCTCGGTGTTTTTGACCGTTCTTCTCTCCTTCTGGCACAAACTTCTCATCATCTTTTTGCCTCTGGCTCTTCTCGCATTCCTCGCTCGCGCGTACACACGCATCCGAGTATACGCGTGTGTCTCTCTTGCTCTCTCCTCTCGACGCATCTTTTCACGCAACGACGTTTTGTCAAAATCTCGTGACGTGGAGGGGCGGGGGGGGGGGGGGGGGGGGGGGGCATTGACGAGAATCTCGGAGGGGCGCGTTTCCGAAGAGGCGAGAGTCAATTAGATTTGTTTCAAGTGTACGCTTTGTAAATCCCGCTCCCGTGCAATAGTAACGATCCTACTTCATTTATGGCCTTTACAAGTGTAACGTCGCGTCGACAAAATACTTGATCCTTTTTTATCTGAATTAAATGATATTTTCGAAAAATCAATGTTTTTTTTTTATTTGATTGAACTATTCCGGAAATTCATTTTGAATATGTTTATTTATTTAAATTAAGATCTATTTAATACCGCTGAGTATTGCAATGCGCAACTTAAGCGGAAAAAGATAAGTGTCCGCCGATTTTTATTTTATCGCTCGCCGCGTCGCGATTGCCCGGACGGCAGAGTTTTCATAGACTTTTTTATCCGCTGAAAAATCTTGAACACGTGCTCTCTTATTCGTCGAATCATTTTATTTTTTACCGAGCGTTGTGGGCGGACTTCGTGTCGTATCGATGCTGCAATAAATTCATTTCGAAAAAAAAAGAAAAAGAAATACCGTATGCGAACCGTTTGTTTTCACGCGCAAAAGCCACACGGAATTGCGGGTATTTCGAGGGAGGGAAAAAAGCGCAATAAAAATTAACAGCGCATTAACATAAAAAAGCGCAATAACAAATTCCAGATAATTGCGAGTATAAAAAGTCGGAATATCCATGTAAATTGAGAGCTATTCGTATACTTACGGGTTTTTGCATATTTACTCTGCATTTACCGCGCCGAGATAAGGGGACAATTAAAGTAGAACGCACTCTGGCTCGAGTCGTATTTCGCATCGGCGATACGGATGAGTTTATGATTTTGCACAATTGTAAAAATGTTACGTGACATTCGTGCATTTCCCGAGTCGAAAAATAAGTATCGCTTCTTCGTGTTACGAGATTCAAGTTTGCATCGTTCGAACGCTATGAAAATTAAATATTTCTCAATCGATTCAATTTCTTTTGGCTCATTTTGCCTACAAATATTTCGGAACTAATTTTTTTTCAAATACCCATTTAGCAGTATTCGATATAAATTTGCGGAAGAGATTTTGTATAAAAATAAGGAAACAAAAATATGGAAAGGAAATTTTGTTTTCAACGATGCAAACCTCAACATCGTTGCGTGTTTTTGTCCTTTGTTTTTTTTTTCTTACGACCAATCGCACGCTTTCCGGCAGTACGAGGCCCGAATTAATGAGATCTGATTTTGCCCGCGTGATCATTTGAAAAGATCAGTGTTTTGGCGGCCGGAGAAACGAGCCCTTATTAGCTGAATGTTAAAACTGCGTATTATTGTATATGTAGATATTCATACGAATAAATGTAAAAACACGTAATAATATTTATATACACACATATATATATATATATATATAGATATATATATATATATATATATATATATATATATATATACGCGATGTACAAAAATGTTGAAATATTTTCCAAAATTCTGTCGCTTCCGGGCCAGTTAATTTTTCCCAAAATTTAGGTTAGTATTGAAGAGGAAAAAGAGAAGGGCACCAACGGAGTTGAACGAGATTCAGCATCTTCGAATGAAAACACGAGGTTGACACAAAATAAGTACATTGCAATTTTCCGCCTACCAGATACGCAAGAAACAAAAAAATAGAAAAAACGCGAAGAAGAGCGAATTTGCCTGGCAAAGAGTTGAACGAGAGTACTATGGAAAACGAGATGAAATTAAACAGGATTAAATTAGAATTCCATTTTGGGTTCGGGGACGCGAGAGGAAACGGAAATCGAGCGAAACGTTCTGAAATGTTTGGACCTCTTGGTCCGGAATTCACGCGGCATATACAGCATCGTTCTTTCTCTCTCTCCGCCTCCGCGGGCGCTCTCCTTTTCTCCGTACAAGACAGCGCGTTCTTCGAGCGCGGCCAGCAATACACAAGACGTTTTGCGAGCGCGCCACGCAAAGAACCGCGCGCGAGCCTTCCATACATAAATAGCTCGGAATTCATAAATCGCTGCCGTTTATACGAGAATACTCGGCGCACCTCTCTCACACACGTTGCCCGTCCGCCCTCCGCGTTACGCCTCTTCCTCTCTTTTATTTTTTTTTCTTCAATTCCCATCTCGCGTCTCTCTCTCTCTCTCTCTCTCTCTCTCTCTCTCTCTCTCTCTATTTCTGCCAAGGTGGACGCGTCGCGACTAGATCGGAATGCGTTTGTCGCGGGACGACGCGCCGAGTCCCCCTTGCCCCCTCGCGTTTATGTATTTTGTGTACGCGTATGCATGCACGCGTATAGAATCCTTCTATCGTCCTTTCACATTTCCATCTTCCTTCTTCTCCTTCCTCCTCAGGCGCGTCCTCGCTTCTCTCGTATCCCATCTTTTTCTGGCCACCTCCTGCTCTCGGTTCCTTCTCGCTGGGCCTCCCCCGCGCTCTTCGCGGCGCGAGCATCTCTCGTGGGCGTTCTTCGAATTCCATCGGGAATCCTCCGGCCGGATTCCGTGTCTTCCGCGTCTTTGCACGTCGGCGAGCGAGCGAGAGAAAGAGAGAGAGAGAGAGAGAGAGAGAGAGAGAGAGATAGCGAGCAAGCTCTCGTTCTCTCCGCGTGCCGTAAAACCGTACTATAGCTACGCGTGAATCCCTCGCGCGCTCTGTGTATATTTGAGGAAGAAAGCGATAATAACGCTCGCGGTCTCTCTTGCTCTCGGAGCAGAAGAGCGGCGAGATAGGGTCCTTGACGCTCCACGGATTCAATGAACTTGCGCGCTCGATCCTTATCGCCGCGTGACAAACGCGCTGCACATGCACCTCCCCTCCCTCCCTCCCTCCCTCCCCCTGATAAAAGAACTGCATTGTTGGGGAATGCGAGAAAAAAGAAATGTTTTTTTTTTCGCGGTTTCGGGGAACGTTGAGTTTTTACGCAATTCTTGCATCGATGTATGAGACGTTCGTTGCCATTACGTGTATCCTCGAACCGTAGAGTCCCTTGGTTTTTAAGATGGAATTTTGTGGGTAGAACGCTTCGGCGAGAAATGACAAAAATCGCGATAGCATCGGAATTTTTGTAAATTCTTTACTTCGTCGAAAGGTTCGTAGAGTCTGGTACAATTTTACCAATTGAAAACCATAATAAAGATACAATCGAATATTATTATTATTACGCAACAATACCATAGGGAATTGTCATCGAAGATTTAATAATAATAATGTATATTTATATTTTTGCGAGTGCAATTGTTGATACAGACACGATTGATGCGTAATATTCCAATGTGCATTTTGTGATTTTGGAGAAAGGTCGGATTTGGATTTGTTTGGGCTCGCCATCGGTAGAAAAATTTGCGTTGTTTGGGTTCGTTTGGCTTCGATTGGCCCATTTTGTCATCGCGCGAGCAGTTGGGGTTGCTCGGATAATTTTGTCAACGATGGAAAAATTTGGGTTTGCTGGGTTTCGTTGCGATTTGTTTGAATAATTTTGTCATGGGAAGAAAAATTTTGGTTCGTTTAGGTATTTGTTTTTTCCCATGTTTTTGGTCATGATTGTTCCATCGGGAGAAAAAGTGGAAAAACATTTGCACCAAACTGATTTTGCCTAACTGAAAAAAAAGGACAAGCTTCGGTAGGGATTTCCCTTGATCGAAGACAACCCTTCGAAGGAAATCCCGAACGGATCGACCAAATACATCGATAAAAATAACGTGAGCAGCGCCCAGGGGACGTGTAAGAAAAGAAAAAAAGGGGTGACCGGTACCGGGACAAGGGGTCGGTTGTCCCGAGACTCGATCGATCGTAGGACGCGATTGGACGAAGATTAGATGCCGATGATCGCGGAAAAACGACGACGAGAAAGGGGAAGATGGAGAGAGAGAGAGAGAGAGAGAGAGAGAAAGAGAGAGAGAGAGAGAGAGCGAGGTAGGCAAGGGCAAGGAGGGGGAGAAATTCCAGCGTGGAGGATCGCGTACGAGTTCCAGCGAGCGAGGGGTCTCCCGCGTGTTGCCCCCGCGACTCAAGGTCGGTTCTACTACTACGGCCGAGAGGTTGGTGCGCCAACAGTCGGCAGGGTCGAGTCGCGACCTCGCCGGGCCTTAGGGCCCTCTCCCTCCGCGGCTCCGCTATATGTACGACTCTATAGCTGTACGTATGCGCGTGTACACGCGCACACATCGCATACCTGCGAGCTCGCTCATTTTCGTCGAGACCCCTGCTTCTCTCTCTCTCTCTCTTTCGCTCTTATTGGCACGGTACTCTTCGGGAGCTTCGTTTCCAGAGTATGAAATAAATGCTTCTCTCTCTCTCTTTCTCGTTCTCAGTCGCAGCGACACTTTTCACTGGCGCATGCGTTTGTACGTGTGCGCGACACGGCGCGCATCGGTAACTCGCGTTACCCCGATCGGTGCGACGGTCCTCGCAGGAAACGCTTCCGTGTATTATTGTTTCGGTGCAGAGCTCGATCGACTCGGCTGAGAGTACACGCGTAGTGAGCGCGCGAGACGAGCTCGGCTTCTCTCTCTCTCTCTCTCTCTCTCTCGCCGGGAGAGAGAAGCCCCGAGAGCGGCGACGTCGCTGCGGAATTCGAACGAGTTGTTTACGTCCTCTCTCGAGGTCTCTCGGGAAGCGCGTTATTCGCGCCTACCCTCACGCTGTCCCGAGAATGCACGAGAAGTTCGGACGAAATCGCCGCTGCCGCGATGCATCCGCGCGGAAATGGGGCCTGACGGAGCGTTGTTACGCTCCTGCGGGAGAAGACCGCGAGGGGAGGGGGGATTCCCGAGATGAGGCCCGCCTTTTTACGCCGGCCGCGACGTCGGAGCGAGCGAGAGAGAGAGAGAAAGAAAGAGAGAGAGAGAGAGAGAGAGAGAGAGAGAGAGAGAGAGAGAGAGAGAGAGAGAGCCTCGGCTTTTGCGCCGGGCACTCGTGATCCTGCGCGCCGGCGAACGCTCCGCTCGGGCGAGAAGGACGGACGCGATAAACAAAAAGCAAAGAAGCGCGGAGAGGGAAGGAGGACGAAGGGACGCGCGCGAGAGAATACGAAGGAGAGCGGAAGGAGGAGAGAGAGAGAGAGAGATCCTCGGGAAGGACCAACTGACGCGAGAGAAAGGGAGAGGAACGGTAGGGACACGAAGGGAGGAAGCAGCCTCGGAAAGGACGAAGAAGTTTCCTCGTGTTGCACCGCGGAGGATCGACTGGAAGAGAGAAACGCGCGCGCGCACACGCGAGGAACAGAGAGAGAGAGAGAGAGAGAGAGAAGCGAAAAAGGAAGTGGAGAAGCGAACGGAGGAGGAAAACGAGTGGGAAAAAAGGGGGATCCCTTAAAAATCGAGGCTCACCAAGAGCGAGAGAGAGAGCGTGAGAGAGAGAGAGAGAGAGAGAGAGAGAGAGAGAGAGAGCACGCGCAGGACGAGGGAAGGGAGAGAGCGGAAGGAGGAGGACGACGGAGGTGGAGGAGTAGGAGGTGGGGATCGGAATTTCGGGCCCCGTAACCGACCAGTCTGGAGGAGGCCTTCGCGAAGATGAGGTGATCCCGCGGCCTGGACGCGCGGCGTTTACGCTACTCGCAAACCAACCGTCCGTACACGCGCTTACACACGTACACGGAGCAAGAGAGAGAAAGAGAGAGAGACGGAAGTCGAGGGCCTCCTCGCAAACCTTGGACAGAGAGAAATCGAGCCGGTATGGACCGTCAATACACTCTGTGCGTACTCGTACCGGCCCAACAGTACCGTACGTACCTGGACGGTTACGGGCAAAGTTACGCCAGGAAACACCACGACAAGCAGCAACAGCAGCAGCAGCAGCAACGACAACGTCAGGCCCTCGAACGTCACAAACAAATCCTCCAGGCGCAGCACGATAAATTGCTGGACCAGAGAAACGTCACTCCAATCAATTGCCATCAGTCGTCGTCGCAGTTTCATTGCCGCGAGGAACAAGTCCCCCGTCAGCGGATCCACCAACGGAACAACGATCAACACCGAGCAGCCCAGAAACAACATTACGATCAACAGAAGCTAGCCCAGCAGCAGGAACAGCAGCAACAGCCGCATCATCATCATTATCAGCAGGAACAAATATACGAGAACGTCGTGTCGCAGTATCGCATGAGAATGTGTTACCAGAACGATTACGAGAATGACGAGCAGATACAGAGATTCTACTGGGAGCAGTGCTATCGTCGCGACGACCGTGACGCCGCTACCGCCTCTTACTACTATTGCGAATACGTAAGCGAGATTAAAAGTGACGGACGTATAACACACCCCGCTACGCCTTTTTTTATATCCTCGTACCTGCGTGACTTTGCCGCGTTTTTGTGGCGTTCGCGAGTGCGAGTGGTTTTTTTTTTTCTTTAAAATTTGTCAATATTCGCAGACCTTTTAGAAATTATTCGAGACACGCCATGAAAAAAAAATGATACGAGGTCCGAAACGCGTTAGAAAATATATATGCATGTTGTCCGTCGCGGGTGTGCAACGCGGCGGCGCCTCCGACGATGCTAAATCGTACGAGATTATTCAGCATTGGAATTTATCGTTGCGCTTGCGGTGATCCTGAATCGTCTCTGTACGTGCCGCTCGCACGTTGATTCCACGTGTGCGTGTGGCGTTATCGTTGAATTCGTGTGCGCGATATCTCCTTGGTACACACACACACACACACACACACACACATATATACGTGTGTAGAGGTGTCCCGGGTAGCGCGAGAGTCGCGCTCTCCTGCGTCGTGGTTTCTGTAAGATGCTCGGCCGTGGGGCTCGTAGGAACGAATCGTGGCGAGTTCGGGCCCCTCCGTTGCTGGACATTCCTGAATACTTGCCCACCGAGAGCCTCTCTCCCTTTTGCTCTCGGATACGCTTTTGCTCCCTCTCTCTCTCTCTCACTCTATCTCTCATCCTCTTTCCTTCGAGAGACTCACGAGGATCTCGACCTTTCTGTGAATAGCAGCTGCCAAGAGATGCGATTCGCGATTCTCGTTGATAATTTGCAGATTATTGTTATCGATTAACGAGGAAAGAGGGAGAGAGAGAGAGAGAGAGGAGAATGAAGTAGGATTTCGTACGTCGTACGAGCGGCGCGGCTTCGAAATAATGCGTAATAATTGAGATTGCATCAGCAATTAATTATTGTACAAGTATCGGACGACCGAGTGTTCTCGGATGTCTTCTCGATACAATCGTTCGTTCAGGAACGCTTTTTTGTTCGATTGTTCTGGAGGCTTTTTCATTCGTGACATCCTACGCGGCGTAACTCGTTGCTTGGATTACGTAAAAACATAATTTCACTGCATTTTCATTTGCCGCGATGGCAGAGGAAGCGACGCGAAAATTCATATATCTGATTCAAAGTGCTGCTAGTTTTTTTTTCATTTCGTACTCTTTTAAACAATGGTACAATTTTTTACGTACGACATTCATGAAACGAGGCAAAGATGTTAGAAATGAGTTGGAGCGATTTTAACCGGCCCGCGTAAGCTTGAGCCCCTAAAAACGGTTTAATCTTCAATTTTTTTTTCTGACGAGACTATTGGAATGACGAAGTCGGCTTTTTACACACAATTGATACATAGCCTTGCCAAGGTTGAGTTTTTTTTATTGGAAAATATTGATAAACAATGGAGCTATTATTATTTAAAGAAAGTGTATACAATTGGTCTGTGTAGTTCTGACAATTAGGGCCACCTCGAAAGAAAAATTAAAAAGTGTACTTTTAGTATGAAAATCAAACTTTTGTATGGACGGATAATTTTTATTTATTTTGAAAATTACGAAAGTGGCAAGCTGGGAAAAAGTTCGATTCTTAATCAGAAAAAAACTTCCATAATTTGTTATTAAATGGATAAACGTATGAAAAAAATAATTCAGTCATACGATAGAGAATGTTGTGAAGTATGCTTCGTCCGAATTTCAAGTAAATCGGACGATTAGATGTTGAGATACGACTCGTCCGGTTTCATAAAACATAGTTTCGAGAAAAAGCCAAACGCTGCGCAAAAATCGTCATAAGTCGGTTAATTTTTCACATCTTTACAAATTTTTTCTTGCAAATTGAAGTTAAGGCCTCAGGCTAAAAAATTAAGCAATCAAAAAAAATCGTGTTTGCTAAATTTTGAGCTTCGGCTCAAAATTTCAACAATTATACTAGTTTCAACAATTATAATATTGATTATTTTGGAGTAAAGTTTAATTTTACTTTGCGGCTATCTTTTTTTTTCCGAAACGCACAATGCTCTAGTGAATTACGATCGCGTGAGTATTTCGCTTGTTCAGCATGCTGCAAATGAAAGTGCACCTTTATACTCGACGCGGCCACATGCGCGTTTCTACGTGCGTACGTGCCATTTCAATTTTATCGTAGATCGGAGATTGACGCGCGATTTATGCCTTCTTGTCTCTCCGCTACGCGCGGTTTGTGGCTTTTCCGGCAATCTCGCGAGACGCTTTGAGAATTTCGCTTTTGAGACAGCCTCTCCCCCCCCCCCCTTCTCTCTTATTTTTGTCATCGTTAGGAATAACGAGGTATTTATCACTCGTGTGTCATTTTCGCTTATCGACTGTGTTACATCAATCACGAATGTCGATCGTGAAGAATGAGCGGTGACGCATTCCTTTGGAAATGGTCCGTATTTTGATATCGTCGATTTTAGATCGGAACGATACAAAGTGTCCATTTTATACGCTGACCCATTTGATATCCGGGCGATTCGCCCCTACAGATAAGATCGAAACTCATTTCGCTTTAAAAAAGTCGGTTTTTTTGCGACGTATAATTAACGTCGCGGCTAAAAGTATACGTTTTATGGGAACTAATGTAATTACTTTAGATTAAAAAAAAACACAGCTAGCGGCGTATAAATTATTTTTATGATTGTCTTTGGTGCGCTGTTGACCTGTTGCTGTCCTTGCTGTTGCAGGCGAAGAAGGAAATCTACGACGTGAAGCAACAGAGGCTGTGTCTCGCTCAGGACGAGTACGACCATCTCAACAATGCCCTGACGACCCTCGGGGCCTCGCGCACCAGTTGTAAGTTTTTTTTTTTGCAAATTTTAATTACAAATTTATGTCTTTGGATTATTATCGATCGTCGATCGTTTGATAGAAACAGCCCGAATGTACATCCTTTGATCGTTTAACGGCAGAACTTTTTTTTTCCCTCCAAAGTGTGTTCCAGCTCGAGTTCGCTCAGCACAAAGTACGATCCGGATCTCCTAAAATCCGACGTTGCGTTGGCGAGGAGTCGCGTTTCGAGACTCAAGCGGGAATTGGAGCAGATACGTGCCGAGATGAATTGCACGCAGCGCGGTGTCGACACTCTTGCGAGGTAAATATCGTAGGCTCGCTGTCGATGAAAAACCTGGGGGAAAAAAAAGGAAATATAAATTCCGGCTACACGCGAAGGTGTATATGCACTAACGAGGGAAAAATGTCTGTATTTGCAGTGTGGAACAGAAGCTGAGCACCCATCACGGTGGTTGCTACAACATAACCGAGGCCCAAGCGATAATGACCGAGCTTCGAAACATCCAAAAATCGCTGAGCTCGGGCGAGAAGGAGAAGGCCGAGCTGATGCAATCGTTGGCGCAGCTCAAGGACGAGCTGACGAGGTTGCAGCTCTGCGAGGGTAGCCCGGACGCGAGTACGCTCAGTTTGCCGCAGGAGAAATTGAGCACCGCCTCGCAGACCGATCTGTCGGGTGAGCTCGTGCCCATAGGGACGAGACTCGCGGAAATGGCGCGTATGAGATTGCAGTACGACGAGGCGAGAAAGAGGATACAGCACATACAGCAGCAACTGGCCGATCTCGAGGAGAAAGTTACACCGGGACAAACCGAGAGCGACAAGGACAAGCTTCTGCTCTTTCAGGAGAAGGAACAGCTCTTGCGAGAGTTGCGGAGCATAACGCCGCATCGGAGATCACAGCAGGACATGAAGAAGATACAGTGTGAGATACGACGACTGGAGCAAGATCTGAACAACGCTCTCGAGCTATCGAACAAAACTATCACCGACCGGGTTCGCCTTCACGAGGAGAAGCAACTGCTGTTACAGCAGTTGAGGGACGCACTGAGGTCGATGGCGATGCTCGAGGGCCAATTGAAGACGCTGAGCGCGAGCACGCTCTCGGTGAGCAGCAGCTCGAGCCTCGGTAGCCTGAGCACGACCAGCAGCAAGGGAAGCCTCAGTTCCGGCCTCAGTTTCACCGACATCTACGGGGGGCCGCAGTGCCTCGGTCCCGTCCAGCAGGAACGTCCGGTCGACATGGTCGATCTTCACAGGCGAGTCGAGAGACTCTTACGGGGCTCCGAATCTAATCTCGGGACTCTGGGCACTCCCTCGCCTAGATCGCAACCGAGCCTGTCGCCGAGGTCCAGCCTTTCGAGCGTCAGTCCACCGATCTCACCCCTCTACGAGAACGCCCCCGTTGGCCCACCACCGGCGTACGAACAGATCGAGATGCAGCGAAAGCAACAGCAGAGATTGCTGCTGGGGCCAGCCGCGAGCCATCTCGATCGTTGCCAACTCGAGGACAAACTGGCCGAGCTACGGCTCAGCCAGCAAGCCATTCAGGAACAATTGACCGCGAGTACGGAACAATTCAAGCCGAGTCCCCAACCACCGTTGGAACTGCAGTCGGGCAATATGTCACAGGGCAGCGGTCTCGGTAGGCCGGCCCTCCCCTTACCCCAGGAACCACCGCTCTCGCCCATCAGCGAAACTCCACCGCCCATGGGCACCAGGTCGAGAGCGAGCAGCTCCGGTACCAATACGCGATCCGTTTCCGCCGCTGTCTCGGATGAGAGCGTCGCCGGTGATTCGGGCGTTTTCGAGGCTTCCAACCGAAGAAGATTGTCCAGCCTGCAGTCCGTCGATACCCTCGCCTTCGGTGACATGAATTTGGAGACTGCCCAGGTGCAAATTAAACTGAGGTCGGTTGACAACACATTTTTTTTTCAACGAGTACTTGCAACACTTTTTCATTATTCTTTCAACAATTGTGACGCGTTGTTCAAAAAATTTCGATACCTTACGTAAAATTGCTTTCAACGCTGTACAACGACTCTTTTCGAGCATCCAATTTTTCGTCTCTCTCCTTGTCGATGAAGAATTTGTAATTACTCAATCCGTTTCCACATTTGTCTATCCATTCTCGTGCATCTCTCTGTATTCCTTTTAACGAAATATTTTTTGTTTCTATCGCCTGCAGGTATTCCGTGGGGGACGGACTTCTCCATATTGGCATCGAGAGAGCGAGAAACCTCGCTGCCCTCTTCATACCGGACAACATGAGAGTGTGAGTAGTATTCGACGTTCCTCGAATCAGTGAAAGTGCGTCAGATCCGAAATAGCGATCGTATCTCCTCTCTCTCTCTCTCTCTCTCTCGTGCGGGTCGAGTGCGGGCGCGGGCATTTACGTCACCCCCTCTATACGCGTACTTTATACGCCACTAACGAATTGCGTCACGGCTTTGGACTTGACGAACTGTACCGGAGTTCCACGAAAAGTTCCTCGCGGAGAGTCGCGCTCCGTCTTTTCCAGGAACAGCGAAAATTTCGCTTCGGCGTCGAACCCTCGCGCATTGTCGCACGCCCGCGCCGATTCTACAGCGACGCGTATATTTTGGTTTGTTCGTCAATTCGGCGCGATACGCGATCGTCGCTAATCTCGGCCGAGATCGTGCCCAAAAAGTCACTCGTCAAACGCACGGGAGATCACAGCGCATTTGGGAAATATAGTCGATTGGAGTTTCGACCAAGACACCTGGAAATTAGGCTTTAACGTAGATCTCGTGTTCAAACGTCGTTGCGTAACGATTATTGCGAATGTTCGGTGGCTACGAGTGTCTTTCTCTGCTCGAGTCACTTCGGCAATTCCCCTCTCTCTTCCTTCGCATAACGTAAAAAGTCATGAAAATAATTTTTATCGTCTCCCTTCCACAGATACATAAAGGCTGCTCTTCTACCGATGCAACCGCCTCTCAATCATATGTGCTGTACGAAGCCTGTGACGGATCTTCGGAAGCCGACTTTCGGCGAGACTTTTCCCATCGCCGTGCCTCTCAACAAGCTCTACACGAAGACCCTCCAAGTCAACGTTTGGTGCACCAGCGGCGAGTCTGAGGAGTGCTTGGTAATTCTCATTGCTTCGTCTCTTATTAATTATTTACGGGTAAAGAACTATCCGAATGTTCGTGTTATACGTTAAATTACAAATTGATAATAAGTATATCAAAAAAAAGTTTCCTGCGCCCATCGAGCCAATAAAGTCGATCTCTCTGACCGACCAATTGATGTGGTTTGTTTGCGCAGGGTTCAGCCCAAGTCTCCCTGGCAGACTTCAGTCCCGAGTCACCGAGCGTCAAGTGGTACAACATTCTCTCGTTTCGATTTATGCAACCCTCGACGTCCGAGAGCGCGAGCGGTAGCACCGTATCGATATTCAAACAGCCGCGCCACGACAAGCAAGAGTCCGACATTTCGGTTTATCGAAGTGGTACACAGACGCAAAACACAAAGGAGGAGAGTAGCGACGAGAGCACGATAATAAGCTCCCAGACATCGACGTTGACGAGGAATCAGGGCTGCGACGAGCTGCAGACCGCCGCCTCGTTGAGACTCGAGGAACTCGCCAATTGTCTCGGTAGCCCGGAGGAAGAGGACGAGGAACACGACAGCGATAGCGGGAGCGAGGACAGCGACGAGGAAGGCATAATTGTCGAATTTATGATGGAGGACAACGTTCTCGAGGACGTTCTTGAGCACGAGGCAAGTAATTCATTTTTTAACGGAAGCTTTCCGCCACGTACGGAAGTTTGCGAGATTCATGCTTATCGATGATTCGACGAGTCGTAACGTTTCGAATGTCTATTATTAGGAAGAAGAGGAACTTGCCGAGGAAGAATCCAACAACACTCAGGACAAAGAGACCAACACGGAATGTATATTTATTCCGGAGCAGGGAAAGCAGAGGAAGCTGTCAGCGGCGGGTGTCGTTCCCGGTGCTGTCCACGATGATAAGAATTCTATCGTCATAAAGAGAAGTCAAACGTTTTCGCCAAGTGCGGCGGTCAGTCGAAATCACTACATCTGTAGAGTAAGTTTCCTCAAGCTCGTTACATTTGCCGAACAATATACCTTCGTCGATCCAAACAATAATCTTTCAACGTTTTTTTCTCCCTCTGACAGTTAAATCGCAGTGACAGTGACAGCAGCATGCCTCTCTATCGTCGGGGTGGACCTTTCCAGAGGAATTCCGTCGAGAGGCGATCGTTGCGCTGGCGACGTCCGTCCTCGGCGTTGAGCTGCAAAACTGCGTCGAAAAAGTCGACTCATCTGCCACAAACCGCGAGAACCTCGCTCGATCTCGAGCTTGATCTGCAGGCTCAACACGCCCGCTTGAACAATCTTCACGACGAGCTCAACAGGCTTCGCGACCTCAAGCAAACCCTCGAGGAAGCGCGGGAGAAGGGTGACTCGGATCTTGCCACCTGGTTGTTGGAGGATCACAAGTTTCAGACACTCATGGCACAGGCGGAAAGCGGAAAGAACGGAAAGAGTGCCGAGGACAAGAAAGTCGAGAAGATGCTCAAGAAGACCTCCAAGGAGATTTACAAGCTCAGAAAAACCAAGGCTGGCAAGGGAAAACCTGACATTATCTCGTTCAAGTAAGTTTAATATTGTTTTTGCTGATTTTAGTTTAAATGGGGAATATTATTTTTGTTATATTTGATAGGCAAGAATTGATCGTGTTTTGTATAATTTTTCATAAAAAGGTATCCGCGTATCCGAAAATCGAAAGAAAAACAAATACAGTGGAGTGGAAAAATCGTGAACTCGCGAGTGTACTTAATTACCGAATGATTTCTTTCTTCAGAGAGAAAATGGCCTTCTTCACCCGAGTCAACCTCAACGTTCCTGTTCTGCCTACGGAGGATTCGAGTACGGGCGAGATTTCCGTGCAACACAGACGTCACGCTTCCGAGCCCGCGATGAGCCAAGCGTCTTCGTCGGCGCGTTCCAGTATTCACGGTATTCGTGAAGTCTCGACAACGACGACGACAACGTCGCCGCGAACATCGTGTGTTACGCAACACAGATCGAGTCTCGTCGTCGATGCGCCGATCTCGGCGAATGGTGCCGACACTCGGGAAGAGCCCTCGAGCGAAGCAAGTACAACGGAAAAACAAACTAAGCGGGAAGAGCACGGTACCGAAAAGCCCGTTGATGACGGCGAGCCGAAGAGATACGAGTACATCGTCGATCGTGTTCTCGGTGTGGAGGTTTAAAGTCTTTTTCTTTTCACCCAATTGTCATACCCGCGATTTTTCGATCGTATTCACGTTCGAGGGTATTACCGACCATTCAAATCGTTCGTACTTGTCAAAGCCTCGAACAAGACTGTCCCAATTATTTTTTTTTCTCTGCTCACGACTTCTGGTCGAATCGACAAGAGCGTGCCGCAATGAGAACACTGTACATACTAATGCATAAATTATTTAATTCCAAGCCCCCCCGCCCCCTCCCCTATGTTGTTCAACTATTATTTAATTGTAAAGGAATACGAGGTAGTTGGCGATATCGTTAAAGAGAATCGAGCCTGGACTGCATGCTCCGAACGACGGAAAAATAGATAAAAGTAAATATAGATGAACGAAACGTTGTTGTTTCGTTGTTGAATCGGGGCGCACGACCCACCGAGCAGCTGGTCTGCGTTTCGAGTTGAATTTTTTATCGAGTTGAAGAAGAAAACGTATTAAAGGGGAAATTAAAAAAAAAGAAGCCCGCGCCCCTGGTGAGGTGCCCGAAGAAAAAGAGGATACGAGCCTCGTGGCTCTCGCCGATTTTCGAGGGGAAACTCGTGTCACTCGATCGGTTCGCGACATGCGTGAACTAAAGTTGCAATTTTTTGATATGTTTCTTTTTTTCTTCAAAATGAATCTCGAGATTCCCTCGTGCGTGTTACGACGGTTCTCTGAATTATGCGCTACACTCAAAGCTTTCGTAAGTGCCTTGAAAAAGAGACGAGCGAACAATCAACGACTACCCGGCAAACGGGTCTTTGAGTACAAGCCTTTGTATTCCCTCCACCCCCTCTTTGCGTTTGTGTCATCTCAATATGAGTTCAGTGCCTTGGAGGAGGCGAGCGATACGTGCGGAGCTGCGAATCGACATCCTTTTGCCACAAAGTGCATTCTGGCTCTAAAAATATTGTCGGAAAAGTCTCGACAAAAAAATTCTCGAAACACGTGCTCGTACCAGGTGTTTTTTTTTACAATTCCGAGCGGTATTCCAATTCTCCGTGTAAAATGTTTGGAAGACTGGCAAAATATAATACTCAAGTCCGTAGTCGTAGTGTGGTCGTTTGTTGTATCGAGGTACAAAATTTGTTCTCCGCTTGATCCAAAGATCACGAAGCGCGTTGCTAGGAAAATTACCGATTTCACTTTACTTTTGGCACATTGACTCTGTACGTATCGCGTCGCACGTCAAAGCCGGGCACGGAAATAATAAGCGCGAGAGAGAGGCGATGAGAGAGTATGGAATGAAAATAAAAATGAGAAAAACGGTACGAGGCCTTAAAAGGGAAACTTGTCTTTTGGACAATTTGTAGATAATATTGTACATACGCATCTAACGAGTACGTAACACGACTATAAATACGAAGACATACAATATATATATATATATATATGTATATATATATTGTCTGTAAGCGCAGTTATTTTTAAATCTGAAGCGTAATAAACCGAGAGATTCGCATTATAAATAAGCGCAGTGGGAACGAATGTTTGATCATTTTGACGTTTTTGTTGATGGTTTACAACGTTTTTCTTTTGTTTCTTTCCATCCCCGATGAAAAAGAATCGATATAAGGATACATATGATATTTTGCTATCGAAGGAATTGTTTGCCGATAATTCATGTGCCTTGACGCATCCGCCGTGCCTACGTCCTGTTCATAATGTAATGTCCGCTCGAAATACCGAACAATACCCATGTATTATTAATGTTACATTATTGTATTATTCATTATTCGGCCTAGCCGCATTACGTTAACAAAGTTGTATTTTAAAAGAAAGAAATAACTGATGTTTCTCATGGTTTTTTTTCTTCGTAAACTACAAAAAGGACACACACACACACACACACACATGCACAACAGAACAGACATGCTTTGTAAGTAATAGTTCGTATACAACGATTAAAGAGCGAAAAATACTATACGAAAGGGGAATTTTTATTTTCTCCCAAAAGTCGTTTACTTTTCTGTTGGAACGGATCAATGATTTTTTTTAAGTATCGCGGAAGATAGGTTGAGATTGAAAATGGATATTTGGCGGCTGAGCGGTCGTCTATCCGACTACTGGCCCGGATCAACGGTGCATAATTATTTTCCTTTCATTAGCTTTTGGCATACTTCTGTATTAATTTTTTTTTTCTGCACTAAGTCACAATCGCGACAACATTTTTCAAATCGTGATATTTATGGTGGCGCCATCAGACTTCCGTCGGGAAGACTCGGTTTGCTTGAACGTCCGTACCAGCGGTAGGCACGGTGCGAAATAACGAAAATTGCAGTACAATCGACGCGGTCGCAAAATCGCGACTCGCGCGTGTACCGCCCGCAGTGCTAGAATTCAATATGGGTAAGTCATCCAATCTACGAGGATCGTTTGATAAGTCCGTGCAAAAATGTAAACTACTTAATTTTTTGGGATAAACCTTTTTTATTTTTCAACATAGTCTCCTTTTAGGCTTATACACTTCATCCAACGCTGCTCTAGTTTGTTGATCCCTTCCGTATAATATGATTTATCTAAGTCTGCAAAATAGCCATTCGTTTCTGAAATCACCTCCTCGTTTGAATAAAATCTTTTTCCCGCCAGCCATTCCTTCATATTGGGGAACAAATAATAGTCCGAGGGAGCCAAATCTGGAGAATAGGGGGGATGTGAAACGAGTCGGAACCCTATTTCCATTAAATTTGCGGCCACAACTGCTGAGGCGTGAGCTGGTGCGTCGTCGTGATGGAAAAGGACTTTTTTGTGGGCCAATCGTGGACGTTTTTCTTGCAGCTCGGTTTTTTAAACGGTCCAATAACGATGAATAATATGCACCTGTAATAGTTTTACCCTTTTCCAGACAGTCGATGAGGATTATTCCTTGCGAATCCCAAAAGACAGTCGCCATAACCTTCCCGGCCGAGGGAACGGTCTTTGCCTTTTTTGGTGCTGATTCTCCCTTGCCAACCCATTGTTTAGATTGTTCTTTGGTCTCAGGAGTGTAGTGATGTATCCATGTTTCATCCACAGTGACGAAACGACGCTTAAAGTCCTGCGGATTCCTTTGGAACAGCTGCAAACCGTCCTTGCAACAATTGACACGATTTCGTTTTTGGTCAATCGTGAGCAATTGCGGCACCCATCTTGCGGATAGCTTTTTCATGTCAAAATGTTGGTGCAAAATATTATGTACCCGTTCATTCGAGATGCCCACAGCACTAGCAATCTCGCGCACCTTCACTCTCTTGTCATCCATCACCATATCATGGATTTTATCAATGATTTCTGGAGTAGTGACCTCAACAGGGCGTCCAGAACGTTCAGCGTTCGCTTGTGCCCATATGGCCTGTCCGAAGATTTTGAAACCACTTATAAACTGTTCTAATCGAAGGTGCACAGTCACCATAATGTTTATCAAGCTTCTCTTTAGTCTCCTGAGGCGTTTTGCATTTCATAAAGTAATGTTTAATCAACACTCGAAATTCTTTTTCGTCCATTTTTTCAAAATCCCTCGACTTCCTCGGTTCAAACGAATGCCAAACACATAGAAATACACCGATCTAGCTGAAAGTTGGTATGTTTTCTCCCAAGAGATGATACTAACTGAAAATAACCTCGATACGCACCAGTAGTGCCATCTCTCTGACTTTGCACGGACTTTTTAAACGACCCTCGTACTTTCATCTTCGCAATCCAATCCGTGGCTGACATTTGCCACTTTTTCAATCAAATGTACCGAGATGCGTCGACACCTAGAAAAAAGTTTTGCAATTACGTAACTTCTGCGGCCATCACATGCTTAAAGTAAAATCATGTTATTGTATACGGAAGTCGAAGAAAAATTGGCACATCTTGCAAATGATATTCTTGTATGATAATAATAATATTGATAATGATGAAGCCGCACAGGAAAGGTATTGAAATTCATCGTCGTGTCAGGCAGCTGATGAAAAAGTAAAAAAACGTCCTGAAAACAGTAAAAAAAAAATAATGAGATCGAAGCTTCGTTTGTCGTCCGTTAAAATCACTCGAGCTCATTTTCCATCAAAATCGTAAGTTCGTCAACCAATATAGCACGAAAAAGAAAATTGAACGAGTATCGAGGCGCAATATCGAAAAACTGAAATTTTTTATTTTACCCTGGTGAACGTAGAGATTTTTTTTTTCCGAGGACAGTTCCGGCGCACCGTCGTCGAAGTACGCGAAACTCCCACGTTTCGCCAGTCGCGCACTCGTGGTAGCGCGACCGCTGTTCGCGGAGCCGCCGAACGAGCGCGTACACTCCACTTGTCACTCGAGTCTAGTGCTATAGTGCGTGCCGGGGCTTTGCGCGAAAGTATACAATGGTCCGGTTGAAGCGCGGCACACCTGTATATAGATGTGTATAGTTGACGAAACGGTATTACGGGAGTTTCGTATGCGCTCGTCGTTCGCCACCAGTTTGCACCCGGGCCTGCCGCGAGCCCGATATCGCGTTCTTCGCCGCGCCCCGCTATCGTCACACGACGCCGTGAGATGCTGACGTGCCCGCGACATGTCTGCAACACTGTAGAATTGCCCCGACCCCGAATCAGTGAGTAAAAAAAAATGTTCAACAACGAAATAGAAATTCGAAAAATTAAATCGAGAATACTCTCAGAGCGAGGATGTTTTTACGAGTTTTGAGGTTACGCGTATAGGATTGGCGCGGCTGCACAGTGCGCTGGCTCGTTTGCGCGTATATGTGTGAAATCGACGCAATTTGCAAGCGCCTCGTAACGATGAAAAAAATAATAATACGCCGTGCATATCGTTTTCGACGTTTGTGTATATTTTTCATTCAATACTCGACGATCGAGTTTTCGCTCGATGCTTGAAAAGGTCGCGTCACGAGATTCTGTTTTCATTCGAGTGTCGCGTGTGCGATTACTCACAGCTGATGCTTTGTTTTCATGCCGCGCGACAATCGCCTTTTTTCGCTCGTCCGAGGCTATTGCTACTTCTTGTGGAAATACTCGATGCTTTTTTTTTTTTTACATTGCGAGACTTGTCAAGAGAATCAACGCAGGATTTGTCCAAAAATGCGATGTGGCAACCTTGAGATAAAAGTCGTTTCTTATTTATTTCATCCACTAGTCAACCGAATCAAAAATCGTGCAACAACTGACCTCGATAACTTTTTTTTTTCCCACTTCACGAACACTCTGCTCTATACGTATCCACTCTTTTTATTGTGCACAAACGCTTCTGCCGGAATTACCGTTTCGCGTTTGTTCCCGTCGCTTGCCGAGCGTGAAAAAAAAAGTGGGCCACGGGAGCTTCGCGCTTTATTTACGGGGCGCTCAAAATGACGTACAGTCACGCGAGCTGAAAAATGAGACGCGCTCGTGAGTTTTCGATGTTTTTCCCCACGTATAGACTAGATGTCAGTTTTTTCAAGGTCATTTGTAGGGATCGTGAAGAATTCAGAGAAAGACGCATTTTCCGGAGATTTTTTTATTTATCTTTGATGAACTTGGCTTTTCGGTCGTGCCAGAAGAATGGAGGACACATTAAATTCCCGCGAATGAAGAAAACATGGGCGAGTGACGCGTACGCTCTTGTCGTGCGGCAACCGGAAGTGGCCGTGTTTTCCGCCACTGTACACCATTGTCGTGTATACGGTTACGATTTTTTTATTTGGCGGATACGTAGATCCGCGAGTCGCTTACGCGGTTGTCGGCGGTTGCATAATACATGGTGTTCACTTATGACCGTTTTTTTAACAACCTAACGACCTTACCTTCGTGCCATACGTCACTTGGACTTATGGGCAAGCGAACTATAGTCCAAAGTTTATCTGTGATCTATAGTCTGCTGAGTAGTAAATCCTATAGTACAACGTACACACGATTCTCTCTCTCTCTCTCTCTCCCCCCTCTCTCTCTCCCTCCCTCCCTCCCTCCCGCCCCCTCTCTCTCTCTCTCTCTCTCTCTCTCTCTCTCTCTCTCTCTATCTATCTCGTTCTTCGCTCGCTCTCCTGCTCCTTCCCACTCGCCTAGTAAATATAGAAATCGCGCGATCGAGTTGATTGTTCCGTAATAGAGTAAAGAAATCGTAGTACGCACATGTAGTTTTTTTTTTTTTCAATGCATATACGTGTATGAGGCGTTTACGTCGAGACAAATCCAAACAAACAATAGAGAAAGCTTGAAATTTATTTCAAACTTGAGGAACTTGTTTCAATAAAAAATTTGGCAAGAGTACGATATCCGAGGCGCCAAGATTTGACGGTGAATTTAGGGTTATCGAGTGAAAATAAACAAAATATGAAGAGTGGTAAAAGTTAGTATTTCGCTTATATTGCGTTAAAATTAGAATTTTTCGTTAGTTATCGAAAATGATGTTTTTTTTTTTCGAACTTGAAAACTTGGAAATATATAGTTTCAACAGTGTCTCAGAAGCCAAAAATGTATTTCAAATACCACTACCATTTGGTGTAGTAATTATATGGAACAATTTTTATTGTTGTAAATAAACAAAGAATATAAATAAATAAAGCATTATAATCTCGGGATTTAGTGTTGAAAATCATATAAATACCGCGTTTAGTGTCCTCCGCCCCCGCAAGGGCAGAGCCCCTTGCGGGGGCGGAGGACACTATAAAGGGACACTATAAGGACAAAAATGGTTTACTATATGAAAGTATAACTTCTTGAGTCTCGGCCAAATATATATAGGTACTAGGTGTGTACATATATATACACACCTAGTACGAGTGAAGAATTTACTTCTGTTAGCCGTTGTTTTTGTTCTTTCCGCGTGTACAGCACGCCACTTTCGCACCCGTAAGTGTGCCAATATTTTTTTTCGGGATTCTTTTTGATCCATTTTGCACTATTATTTCAGCCAGGAAATTGGAAAAACGCATATATCCGCGTGCATATACAGCCAAGACTCTCAAATATGGCAGCTTCAACACGGGGCAGATCAAGCTGCAGTCCGGAATGCCATAGTACGACACGCCTGATCAGGGTCGGATGTCCACCGGATCAGTGGAACCGTAGTACGGCTGTAAAAAGTCACCCTGATCAGGCCGTAGTAAGATAGCCTGTGCGGCGCCGTAACAAGGCATTCCGAACTGAAGCATGATCGGGGCCTGATCAGTCTTCAGGCTGCCGGATCAAAATTTCTAGTCGGGTTAACGTTTAAAAAAAAACCATAGTAGATGTTTTTATCATGAACGTATTGGAATTCGCACTTTTCAGCCGGTTGAAATGGTAAAAATGTGACGTCGGGGAATGTAGACAAGTCCCATAGGTATTTGTTGCCGAGGCAGAATAAGCTACATGCGCTGGTAATTGATAAAAGTATCGAGGACAGCACGTCTGTACAAACGTTACGTGTATACACGGGTTGTAACGCGGACATGCACACAAATACCTGCGCCACGTCCACTCGGAGAACTTTTAACCATAGATGCGACATTCGTTGGCGAATGAAACTCGCGAGAGCGAGAATGGTCCAGAAAACTTTCCGTCACGTATCACAAATGCATTCAGGACTTTCGTTGGCTCGACCATTTGTCGTTCCCCATTTATCGAGACCGCTTATTGTGTGTGTGTGTGTGTGTGTGTCGTGTTCTGCGGATTTTCCGGTCAAGAGGTGTGTCTCGGTAACCTTTAATCGCCAAAGTACGACGGGAATATCAATTTGATCGTAAAGCTTCGAGGGCCGTATATTCCGTCGTTGCGATCATTTTGTGCAACTTGTGCCCCTCTTTTTTGGTAATCTTCCTTCATCCTCGATCAGTGGACGCGTGTCGACACAATAATGTGCGCGAGTGAGTTCTACGAACAAGGGAAAAGAAAAGAAATCAAAGGAAGGAACAGGGATTAGGAAAGTTTTTGTGGAATTATTTATTGCCCCGGCTGTTACGGAAACTTCGCTCACGCGTGTTGCGCGCGCGCTATGTTCGGCAATGTGTTTGTAGAACATCAATCATGCGACTGGAGTGTCCGCCGTGGTTCTCATTCGTTGTTTCTAAATACCGGTCTGGCCAGTTTTCGAAAGACATAAAAACATGGGCTCGCTTTTCAAATCGATGATATCATTCAATTATTTTCATTTAATATTAAATACTTGAATTTAATTAATATTAAATACTTTCGCGAGAAAGGGCGAGGGAGGGAGGGAGGAAATCCTGTCGCGATAAATGTTGTTGAAAAACCGTAATGGAACGAATATAGCTTCAGACCAAAAGTATGTCAATGGCCTGCGATCATACATATTTTAAGGACCATCTGTTGAGACAAAAATAAAGTGTTAAAGCCGACACCCCTGGCCTCGATCAGTCAATTTAACTTTACACACGGACGAATCGTGTTTGAGGTGTGGAACGATAAACTGGAAACTCAGGCTTCTCTCTTACACTCGATAACTCGTCGCCGAACTATAACGACCTGAGCTCGCGATGGACTCATCGCGATGCTCGCGTTTGTGCGTACATTATTTATGTACACTACTGTTTACGCGAACACACCTATGTACAGCACGAGTACACTGAGTTCTCACATATATGAATACAACAATATATAAAAGCGAAGGATTTTCGGGACGCCTCTATGTGCGCCTTTATACATATATATTAGGTGTAGTAAAAAGAAATCCATTATTTTTGCAATAGATGGCTTTAGTAATCTGTATCTCGCGTTCTATAAGTGCGATCGGATTACGCTAGATGGCGTTAGAAAGATAAGATTTCGTACTAAAATAAACATCTCAGACAGTTTTGTGATTGCTTGACGCAATATTGTTTGAGCGCGCGTCAAAGATGGCTACCGGCAAAGTGAAAATACGCTATATTTTACAGTTTTTCTTCGATAAACGCGAAAACGCAAGACAGGCTGCTGAAAGCGTGAATAGTGTTTATGGTCCTGATACTGTAACAGCTAATCAAGCGCAATTTTGGTTTCGTTGATTCCATTCCGGTAATTTTGCTGTCAAAGATGCACCACGCTCTTGAAGGCCAATTGTCGAAAATGCCGATAAAATAATGGAAATCGTCGAGTCCGAGCGTCATGTAAGCACTGTTTCGATTACGCAGGAGCTAAACATTGCATAAAAAACTGTTTGGAACCACTTGAATAAGGCTGGATACAAAAAGAAGTTCGATGTATGGGTGCCACACGAGTTAACGCAAAAAAACCTCATGGACCGAATTTCCATCTGCGAATCGCTGCTGAATCGCAACAAAATCGACCCATTTCTGAAGCGCATGGTGACCGGTAATGAAAAGTGGGTCACTTACGACAACGTCAAGCGAAAACGGTCGTGGTCGAATCGCGGTGAGAGCCGGCGCAAACGGTGGCCAAGCCAGGATTGACGGTCAGGAAGATTTTACTGTGTGTTTGGTGGGATTGGCAGGGAATCATCTACTATGAGCTGCTCCCATACGGCCAAACTCTTAATTCGGACCTGTACTGTCAACAATTGGACCGTCTGAAGGAAGCAATCGTCCAGAAGCGGTCAGCTTTGGCCAATAGGAGAGGAATTGTGTTCCATCGGGACAACGCCAGGCCACACACATCGATAGTGACTCGCCAGAAGCTCCGGGAGCTTGGTTGGGAGGTTCTTATGCATCCACCTTATAGTCCGGATCTAGCACCAAGTGATTACCACCTGTTCCTGTCTATGGCGAAAGATTTTGCTGGTGAAACATTCGCCTCAAGAGAAGCTTGTGAAAATCGACTGTCCCAGTTTTTTGCCAATAGGGACGAGGGTTTTTATGAGAAAAGCATAATGAAATTACCTTCAAAGTGGCAACAAATTATCGATCAAAACGGTGCATATTGGACCTAAATCGGATCATTCTAATTATGCTAAATAAAGCCTTCAATTTCATGCAAAAATAATGGATTTCTTTTTACTACACCTTATATTTTGACTTTTAATATTTAATTCGTGATGTTTCATCGGTTTTTTAGTTTTTATTTTGAACGATACATCATAGAACCAGCCAAGAGTAGAGGTTTTTTTGCCACTGTATATCTTTTTTTCTATCTTTGCTATGTATAGTCATTAAATATATAATAATAACAATAAAACATCCAAAATATACGTCCTATATTTATACAAAGAACATATATGTACATATACACCCACGCGCTCCATATACAACTACGTATCTTCGTATTTACGATTTCTACGCGGCCGAAACGGCGTGTAAAAGCTACCATTATATATGCAATATATATGGGTGGGCTGAAAGCCACCCGCGCTTGTCCGGGACAATACCAATTTAGCTCCGATAATCCATGTAGTGGGGATTTAAGCTTTTCCCTGTGCCACATTCGTCCCGGATCTTACGACGAAACGAATTAATAATTTTTACAAGGGAAACCACAGCAGCGTGTTTTGTTCCAATTAACTGTCCGGGAAATTACTGCAAAAATATTTTCATTCTTCCCCCAAAAATTGATATCCCCTTTTTCTATTATGTTTTTTTTCAACAATCACGAGAGTTGTAAGATATTTTATGCATGACGAATACCGAATAGGATGAACTATGAATTTTTAACAAATTTTTATTTTCCAATAATACCTTGTGGTTTTTTCATAAAAAATAAATGCTATATTGAAGACAGCGAAAATTGTTTTTCTACGATGTTAAATTTCGAAAATAATCTTTTGACGTCGATCGAGTATGGAAAAGTTACATAAAAAATTACCAATTTTCATTAATTGCTGAAAAATTCAGCATGGGGAGGAAGCTCGCTCGCCATTGCGATACACTTTACGCATAAGAGGAATTATGTCACCCCTGTCGAACAAGGGGATGTAACAGAACATAAGCTGTCACGCGAGCTTTTTTTCTCAATCTTCTGAAAACCATGGCGCTGAAGTTTGCATCGTTGGAATGCAAACTTCATAGTTAGAAAATTAACATAGTTAGGATTATCCGATTTAGATCAAATATGCGCCGTTTTGTTCGATAACTTTTGTCCATTTTGAAGACAATTTCATAATTCCGCGATTGAAGAAGTCCTCGTCCCTATTGGTAAAAAAAACTTGACCAGCTTATTTTCACAAGTCTCTCTTGAGGCCAGTTTTGTACCATGAAGAAAATTTTGCAAATGATTGAAAAGGTGATAATCGCTTGGTGGCAGGTCTGGACTATACGGCGGGTGCGATAGAACCTCCCATCCAAGCTCTCGGAGCTTCTTGCGCGTCGTTAAAGATGTGTGCGGCCTGGCGTTGTCTTGATGGAACACATCATCCTTCCTATTGACCAATTCTGGCCGCTTCTAGTCGATCGCCTGCTTCAATCTGGTCAGTTGTTGACAGTAGAGGTCCGAATTGAGTGTTTGGCTCGATGGGAGCAGCTCGTAGTGGATGATTCCCTTCCAATCCCATCAAACACACAGCAAAATCTTCTTGGCCGTTAATCCAGGCTTGGCGATCGTTTGGGCCGGCTCACCGCGATTGGACCACGATCTTTTTCGGCTGTTGTTCTCGTATGTGACTCATTTTTCATCGCCAGTCACCATCCGCTTCAAAAATGGCTCGATTTCGTTACGTTTTAGAAAAGAATCGCAGGCATCAATTCGGTCCAAAAGGTTCTTCTGCGTCAATTCGTGTGGCACCCATACATCGAGCTTCTTCTTGAGGCCAGCCTTATGCAAATGGTTCCAAACGGTTTTCTGGCCAATCTTCAGTTCCTGGGCAATGGAATAAGTGCTCACATGCCGGTCCGACTCGACGATTTCCATGATTTTATCGACATTTTCGACGATTGGCCTACCAGAGCGTGCCTCATCTTCGACGTCCATATTACCAGAATGGAATCGTTGGAACCACCGCTTTGCTGTTGCATTCGATACTGTATTGGCTCCATACACAGCACAAATTTTTTTGCCAGCCTGCTCCGCCTTTTCACCTTGGTCGCAGTGCTACTGAAGAATGTATCGAATTTTCTTTTTTTTTCCTCCATTTTGGAAGCCTGTAACACACAATTGGCTTCACCAAACACAAAACTGTCAAAGAACTTTTTTTGAAGCGTAATGTCACCTTTAAATCGCCGTATAGTATGACCCGATGTGATGTATACATCGTGAGATGTGGCTCACTTAAGACATCTAGCGGAAAACGCTCAGAACTTTTTACGTCACCCAATATAATCTATAATTTCTTTTTTTTTTTATAGATTAATATCGTAGATCTCTTACGAGAATAAGAAAAACCGTTCGAGTGATTTTCGTACTCTAAATTGGCGAAAAAAGCGTGAGCAATAGATGAAAAATGAACTTTCGTTGCGTTCCAACGATGCAAACTTCTCGATGCGAGGTCCCTAGGGAACTGGATGCTTTTGCAAGTCATTTGTTAGGCGATAAAAAAAAACCTGTCAAGGATGGCTGTGCCGCGGCAGGCGGAAATTATTACGTCGTTCGGACGGCCAGCGAAAAAATGGACTTTTACCTTCCACGATCTTTCATCCACCTGCAAAGCTGATTTCATGGCTCGCGAAAATTCTCACGATCCACCTCTTTTAATTTCCCATTTCAATCTTCATGGCATTTTTTTTTACCTTTAAATAAATACGATAAAATTGTATTCGTTTTATGGAAATTGAGCACATTGTTTCACAATTACGAGTAAGATAAAAGTTGTAGAACAGATATAAAGGAAGTTGTATTACTAGATAAAATTGTATTAAATTATTAGCTTAGTTGAAAAAATGGAATGAATTTTTTTCTTATTTGCCGACTGAAAGTAGAAAGAATAACATTTTTTCTTATTTTTATTTTCTACGTGCAAAATGTCATATAATTTCTTTTTGTATTTGCAAATTCTTATATATTTTTCAATTTTCGAAAATCGCGAGTTTCTCGTGTTCGTTTTACGGTTATCAAGTGGAAGACCTTTAGGGTACGAACAGCCATTAGTATGGGAAAAACGATTGCGCGGATGTGCTGCTCCAAATTTCCCGATGAAAGGTCTTCCGCTGGGGTGCCCCTCAGACCGCCGAATTCAATCTCCATCCGCTTGACTCGCCAAGCCCTCTGACAAGGCTGCTCGTTATCGAACGACGTTAATTACTGAGATAAATTTTATCATGCGATTTATTGCGTAATTAACGTGTGAACATTTTCGGTTCGCTGAGCTTTACATTCGAATTCGTACCTTGCGAAATATTAAGGAGACTTCAGTATTTAACAATTTAATGTTCAATGATGCGAATTTCTTTATACTTCTTCGGAAAGCCATTTCAAAAATATTCAAACGTAGACAATTTAGCGTAGATAAAAAGTTCTTATAATTCCTCGTGTCTAAGGAAAGGCACAAAACAATTGGCAACGATTTTCATCTCCTGAAATTGTGGCTTTCCTTAGACACTAGGAATATTTGGCGCGAATAAAAAAATTGAGAATGTCTTTGGCGCCGCGAATATGATTTTTTTCTAACTTTCACCCCCCGATAAACGTAGCTTCCTGGACATAAAAATCGTTGCCTATTTTTTCTGTGGCTTTCCCTAGGCCAAAGGATTATTTAGCGCGAATAAAAAAATTAAGAATGTCTTTAGCGCCGGACAGATGATTTTTTCCTACTTTCACCCCCCGATAAGGGTTGGCTTCGGAAGATAAAAATCGTTGCCAATTTTTTTGCGGCTTTTCTCAGGCACTGGGTATATATCGTGCAAATAACAAAATTGAGAATGTCTTTAGCGCCGGAGATGCGATTTTTTTCCAACATTCACCGGATCAGTGGAACCGTAGTAACAAGGCGTCCATAGACGCCGTTTTACGGCACCGCACAGGCTACCTTACTACGGCCGGATCAGGGTGCCTTTTTACGGCCGTACTACGGTCCCACTGATCCGGTGGACACCCGGCCCTGATCAGGCGTGCCGTACTACGGCATTCCGGACTGCAGCCTGATCTGGGCCTGATCAGTCTTCAGGCTGCCGGATCAAAATTTCTAGTCGGGATATAACGTGTGGGTAGTGATGTTTAGAGGGTAGAACTTCGTAAAAATTCGCAAGGGTGTGGAAATAAAGAGTTAAGGAACTAGCACTATGCATATTTCCAATTATAAATGTAATAATTATTACAATTATATGGTATTATGAATAATTATGATTGCTAGATTGCGTTGGAGCTGCAGCTTTTTCTCACAAGTTTTTATAAACTTGTTTTTCCTCTAAGAATTTCATCAAGTCGATAGGTTATCCTTATCTTCGACATCATTACAGTTTCAACGCGCCTGTCAAATTGACGAGCACCCGGAATTGCTCGAGCAATTCCAGCTAATTCAATTATTTGGAAAATTATCTCATCACGAGAGTAATACCGTAAAGTGGTTGAAACGCACGCTCAACTCCGTTATATATATGAATATATGAATATATATATATATATATATATATATATATATATATATCTGCGTATTAAATCGTCCTTGGGGAAATATGTGATTTCAGTTCGAAACATCTGCCGCGCGGGGTTCGACGATATTAGTCGAGATATATGGATTCGAAGAATGTACGTATATATTGTACACATAAATAAATATCGTTTCGATTCTATAGTATCACGCGGGTTCTATACATCGCAACAATAATCGAACGTGGGATGTCAGGTGAATTTTTCATTGACCCAATCCGATACAGACCTCTCTTCCATTAATCCACACACACACACGCACACACACACGCACAAATGTATATGTGTGCTAGCAGTAATTTAATTTCGGCCTTGACCGCGTAGTGCGAACAGATATTCCAAGAGTAATCAAACGGCAGGTTTAGCTATTGGATATTCAACTATCTACATTATTGTGAATTTTCATTTCTTTACTCTTGTTAGAAAACGAAACGACCATAATATTGTATGGAAAAATCTACAGGTATTACACAAAGTGCAACTACTTCATGGCATTGAATATGTAATCAGACTTTTCGGGTGATAAAAAAGGTACATGCAAATAATGAGTTGCTCTCACTCTCTTTTCACATTCTTACTCTCACACTATCCATCCATCCATGAAACCCAAACCAACCCAAACAAACCAAACATTAAACCCAAACAAACCCAACCTTGAACCCAAACAAACCCAACCTTAAACCCAAAGAAACAAACCCAAACTTAAGTCCAAACAAATCCCAAGCTTAAACACAAACAACCCCAAACTTAAACCCAAACAAACCCAACCTTGAACCCAAACAAACCCGACCTTACTTTCAAAAAAGATTTTCTGCCAATGAGGATGTTTATTTTGAATTAAGACTTTCTTCACGTAAATTTATTATTTTTCGCCATTATCATTTAATTGTTTCATCAATATGATTGTTCTTACAGTTATGAAAATTCACAATCGTATTCCTGTATGAATATGATATTCATAACCTCCTAAGGCCCAAGCTAAATTTTTCACGTGTAAATTTGTCCTTGCCGAAGAACATTGGGCCGTCAGGAGGTTAATGGAAAGTCACGAAAATTACAGTTCAATTGTTACATTACCGATTATTCAATTCAAACTATTATTGAATTGTTCAACAATTCAATCGAAAATAATGAATCTATCATTCAATAGATTCGGTTGCATTTCTCTCGATAGAAACGAACTTTACCAATCACGAATGCACTTGCCGTAGTATTTTTATCACGCGGATCGATATACGTCGGTGATTCGCCTGTTGTCTCGTATGCAATATTAATTAGTTTTACAGACCTATTAAAAAAATATGATGTACAAGTTTGCATCGTTAGAATGCAATGTGAATTAATATTTATAAATTCGTCTCATTATTTTCGGCAGATTTTGCCAACAAACATTCCTCAATCATTTTCATACAATATAAATCTATAAACAAAAGATTCCCTATAATAATAAAAAGAAGGAAAATAAAATGTGAGAAAGACCTTTCGTTGCGTTCCAACGATGGAAACTTTAACACCATAAAAAAAAAAACATTCTAATCTCATCGACCGCCTGTATAAGTCGTTCCGTTGATCCACTTTGCGAGTGTGATTTGGCTCGGCTGTTTCATCCCCCGCCCTTATCGCACGATGTTGTTTGATAACCGTATTGGAAAAAAAATAGAAAAAAACCGCAGTAAATTCAGACAGGACAAGGTGCGGTTTCCCGTGACTGTTATCGCAAAAGATCACATTACGTGTATATGTGTGTGATAGAGAGAATTCCATTCCGTTCAGCTCTTTTTTTTTTCACCCCTCACCTGCTTGCGCTCCTAAGGGCAAGGGAACTTAGGCCTCTAGTCACGCGATTATCTGGGCGCGACCGTATACCCCCCTTTTTTTTATTTATGATTATTGACGATAAAAGAGCCACCGAAGGATTTTATTTATAAGGATCCATTGATTCGAATAGCATTTTATTCATAAAAAAAAGGCCTCTGTACCATTCGCATCAAATTCATAATCGAGACATTACATTTTACCAAATTTCAATCCAAATTAGAATTTGTATTGTTGCAAAATCTACAGTATCATTTTATTGCACTTTGTATAATTTTATAAATGTGCATGAAGTTCGTTATAAAAAATGTTCTATACCATTTTTATTTTGACTTGAGTTATCGCTATTTCGTTTGGTATCCTCGCGATTACGTTAAAACAAGAAAAACAAAGCAATTTGGGTGTATTTGTCTTTTGGCGATTAAAGATTCCGGAGATAGATGCGAGCCTTGAAACAAATGACATGGCGAATTTTGAAATGATGAGGCATCTATTGATCGCGCGTAATGAACGCGTTTTTCGTTTGACGCAATACTTTGAGTGGACCCTAGGGATCTGACATTTACGGTCGTACTCGTCCTTCATATCCGCAAAAGGGCATCCGACACTTCCGGGCGATGAAAGAATTACATGACATTTCAAATGCCGCGACAATCGCTTTGATCAAACATTACAATGAAGTGTCCGTTTCACAAATACGATACGAGGAATTATGTGCGAAAAGCAATAATCTTTCGTTGTCAGGAAAATACGTGGGACTGCAAAAGGTGGACGAGAGCGAAAAGGGTCACGTAGGGAGGATCGTTCAAACGCCTTCATGTTGAAAATTATACGAAATAATTAAAAAGTTCATTCTTCGATGAACGATATGCTCGTTCTTGAGCAACGTTTTTTTTTTTACTCCTAGCAGACTGATAGAAGCGTTTCACTAATCGCAATCCTTTTTTTCTTTGGCTCTTTCTTTCTCTGACTCGTTCCCACTCAGCAAAAAATTGAACGGTTCACTTTATTACTATCATAAATTAATTATTTATTCATGATAGTGTACAATTCAAATGTATTATGTCTATTTTGTTTTTATTTTATTCCTATTTAATTTACATTTCCACTCAATTTTTGTCATTATTATACATTTTATATATTTTGTTTTTATAGAAATAATTTTGTCTTCGGTTGTTCGGGTTTTGGTTCATTTATCGGTACGTAAAAAAAAAAATCGTTGGTAAAGGTTTGCAAAATAACCCCCACCTCGGAGGGGGGTGGGAGGTAGAAAATGCAGAAAAAACTAGATTTTAAATGAATAAAAATAACACACACCCACCCACACACAAACATGCACTCTGGAAGTGGGAGGTAGGGGGATTTGTCAAAAAAGCTCTCCTGAGCACGATGCCGAAGAAAAAACGGCGTGGTCACTTCCCTCTCTCCCCCCCCTGCCCTCGTTGAAAGTTTGTCAAAATGTATAGTTTCAAAGACGAGACTGGAAATCGGCGAAAATGGTGTCTGTGTGGGTTTGTTTGGGTTTCCGGATTTCCGCGAACTTCACAGCCCCATACATTTTTATTGGGGGGGGGGGGGGTGATCGCCGCGATTTCTCTTCACCATCGTGTTCAGGGGGTCATTTTCTATAAATCCCCCCACCCTAGAGAGGGGCGGGGGGGTGGGGGTTATTTTGTAAACATTTACCAAAACACAATATATATAATATATTTGTATAAAAAAAATACAAAATCATAAATTTAATTAATAACTAATGAATGATAGTATAGAGCATGCAATTTTTTATTCGTCGCTTGGGTTTGTTTGGTTTCCTTCTAACTTTTGTCCCCTTATATCACTTTTATTTCATCCTTTGTATTACTTTCCCTGCAATTTCTTCACGTTATTTTCGTAAGCGACTTCACGACTAGACTGACTCGAGTATTCTCAAGTTTCGTCCCACAGGGCAAACTAGGGCATTGCTAGGGCCATAATATGTATATCTATCTATCAAGAGCCGACTCTCATTCCACGAGTCATTAGCACGTTCGATCCGCGATCTTACACCTCTTATTTCCGCTACTCTCACCACATCGAGGCAACGAGCCACCTTGATACTCCGTGTTTGCACACACACGGACAAATTGTATACAGGGTGGCTCGGATAAAGTTAAACTAGAATGAACATCGCGGAAAGCAGTGTTGGGCGTTAGTCAATTAAATTTTCAGTCAGTTCATTAATTGACTAAAAAAGTAATTGCAATTAATTTAATTGCAAGTAACATTAATTGCAATTAACCTATTAATTGCATGTTGCAATTAATTGCAATTAACTGTCGCGCCAACATCTACAATTTGAATTATCGTGATATAAAAACAATGAATAGTTATCTTTAGAATTATTTCGAAGAAAAACCCTTTTGACATTTGCTTTTAATATCACAAAAGATCAAGCCTTAAGGGGGTGAAAGGTTGGGTAAAAAAATCACCTCCTTAAGGGGGTGAAAGGTTTGGGTAAAAGTTCGTATGGAAAATTATATCCCTTGCCTGTATCAACTTGAAAACAAATAATGAATCGCATATTTTAGGATTTTCGAAAACAACCCCTAATTAGGGGTGCAACAGGTAATGAAGTTTCTATGGGCGAAAGTCCACGCGGGCGAAATTTGGTTTGGATTATTTTTTTTATTACAATACGTATTTTCAGAGACACCCGGTACATGCACACAGGGCCGTACATTTGCATTGGAGTATCAGAACGCAATGTACCAAGAATTCTGAATATTCATACGCGTCGTACACACGCACCCATTTGCAATATGAATCATGCATTTTTAATTTATAAGATGATTGATCTGCGGCTTGTGGATACGAAGCTTTTGACTTTGCCCTTTTTTTTTTTATTCCTATTAATGTGTTTCCTCGCGTGCCCGCGTACTTTCGTGCCCTCTGTGTTGACTCAAACTACAGAATTTCACTTTCGATGTACTACAATGACGAGGTGGCGTGCTCGTGCTGAATGTTATCGAACGGGGAAAAGCTGGAGAATTAACGCCCCTGGTAGTGTGATCGTGAGTGCAAAACTTTTGATTTTAAATAAACAAAAGATATTTGTACGGACGATTCGTCGGGGCGATCGATGCGAGTAGAAACCGGTTTTTTTTTAGTTTCCACTATAACGATACCGGATTGGTAAAAGATTTGTAAAAAAAAGACGAACCGTCATCATGCATCAGGAAGTGAGAATATAAAAAAGAACTTTCGTTGCATTGCAACGATTGAAACTTCGACAATATCAACGAATAAACTTTTGGGCGTGATTATGTACCTCTCGCATACGCTTCTTCGTGGCATTCGATCCTTTTTTGTTTTGTTTGCTCTATGAGGACAGAGTGGTTCACTTACCAGGGCTGCCGGAAAAACGTATACTGTTCGAGTACTCGGGCATCATTATGATGGTAAACACTGGAACCGCACCTGCGTCCACATATTGGGCGAAGTAAAAACTTCTGAGCGTTTTCCGCTAGATGTCTTTAGTGAGCCATATCTCACGATGTATACATCGCATCGGATCATACTATAAGGCGATTCAGAGGTGACATTACGCTTCAAAAAAAGTTCTTTCACAGTTTTGTATTTGGTGAAGCCCGTTGGGTGTTACAGCCTTTCAAAATGGAGGTAAAAAAGAGAAAGTTCGATACATTCTTCAGTACCACTAGGACTAAGGTGGAAAGGCGGAGGAGGCAGTATCGAATGCAACAGCAAAACGGTGGTTCCAACGATTCCGTTCGGGTAATATGGACGTCGAAGATGAGGCACGCTCTGATCATGGAAATCGTCGAGTCGGACCGGCGTGTGAGCACTTATTCCATTGCCCAGCAACTGAAGATTAGCCAGAAAAGCGTTTGGAACCATCTGCATAAGGCTGGTCTAAAGAAGAAGCTCGATGTATGGGTGCCACACGAATTGACGCAAAAGAACCTTTTGGACTGAATTGATGCCTGCGATTCTTTGGTGAAACGTAACGAAATCGAGCCATTTTTGAAGCGGATGGTGACTGGCGATGAAAAATGGGTCACATGCGAGATCAACAGCCGAAAAAGATCGTGGTCCAATCGCGGTGAGCCGGCCCAAACGATCGCCAAGCCCGGATTAACGGCCAAGAAGGTTTTGCTGTATGTTCGGTGGGATTGGAAGGGAATCATCCACTATGAGCTGCTCCCATCGGGCCAAACATTCAATTCGGACCTCTACTATCAACAACTGATCAGATTGAAGCAGGCGATCGACCAGAAGCGGCCACAATTGGCCAATAGGAAGGGTGTTGTGTTCCATCAAGACAACGCCAGGCCGCACACATCTTTAACGATCCGCCAGAAGCTCCGAGAGCTTGGATGGGAGGTTCTATCGCACCCGCCGTATAATCCAGACCTGGCGCCAAGTGATTATCACCTTTTCAAGGATTTGCAAAATTTTCTTGATGGTACAAAACTGGCCTCAAGAGAAGCTTGTGAAAATCAGCTGGTCAAGTTTTTTACCAATAGGGACGAGGACTTCTTCAATCGCGGAATTATGAAATTGCCTTCAAAATGGACAAAAGTTATCGAACAAAACGGCGCATATTTCATCTAAATCGGATGATCCTTGCTATGTTAATTTCATCGTCGGAATAAAGCGAAAAAACGCTCAGAACTTTTTACTTCTTCTAATATATTCGACCAAGGGTCGCGCATCCCTGCCCATATGCGCGTACATCGCCTGTAACGAAGAATCGCTCGCGTGACTAAACGTACGTAACTGTTTTACCATTATTCTGTTCCCTCGGCAAATGTATCTTGCGTATGCAGTGTCGCTATTGTCAACATTTACTCAGCGTCGAACTTTGAGAGTGAAATATCTCGGGCAATTTTTGTCGCTCATTCAACCCTTTAACGGCTGGTGGGACACATACGTTCCACCTACTTTGAAAAAGCGTAACTTCCAGAAAAATCAACATATCGACATCGTTAAGATTGCATTTTGAAGATTAAGGATGCATCTAATCATGAAAAATTCGGCAAACGCAACGGTTGCACCCCTTCAGTTTCACACTCTGTCAAAAAGTGCGAAAATTGCGAAAAAAAATGAGAAATGAGCATAACTTTCAGGCAAATTTTTTTTTACAGTCGCGATCTCAAGTGTGTGCTTTGAAATAACATCGAAGATTTGTAACAAAAAGATCCGGACCAAAAACCACCCATAACAGTAACAAAATAACGATAATCAACCCTAGCAATTGTGATACGCCCAGTAATGCATTTTCATTGATGTTCAGTTCATAAATATTTTTGAAAACACATGAAAAAATGTGTAGCAAGAATATCCGAATGGAAAACTACCCCTAACAGTAACGAAACATCGAAAACCACCCCTAGAAATGGTGATACGCCCAAAAATGCACTTCCATTGATGTTCAGTTCATATATATTTTCGAAAACGCATGGAAAAAGTGTGTCAAGAACATCCGATTCAAAAACTACCCCTAACAGCAAGAAAACATCAAAAACCGCCCCTAGCAGTGGCGATGCGCCTGAAAATGCACTTTTATTGATGTTCAGTTCATACAAATGTTTGAAAACACATGAAAAAATTTGTAGCACGAAAATCTGACTCGAAAACTACCCCCAACAGTAACAAAATATCGAATTATCCGTAAGTCCTTCAGAATATGCTTGTCTGTTCTGGAACACTCATATTTCGATTCAGATCAGGATAAAATAACAGAAAATGTTTTCTCTCAGTCGAGGGGTAGTTCATAAGGGTCGATTGATCCGTAAGTTCTTCAGAATCCCACTACGTGTTCTGGAATGACTTTTCCTCAATTTTTGGCAGAAATGAACGATGGGAAATGAAATTACGATGTTTTCAAGCGATTAGGGTGGTTTTTTTTATTTAGGGGTAGTTTCTGAGGGTAGAAAAATTCTCGAATAATTTTTTAAGGGCTTAAAAAACCCCTTAAAAGCCCTTTAACCCTTAAAGGGTTCAAAAAATCGTTTTTCCCGCTATGAAAGGCCCTAAACACTCACCAAAAGATTCCTGATAGTTGTGAATCAGCCTGTATAGGTAGCCTTGCTTATCAGCATATCGAGCCGTTTTGAGAACGTTGACTGAATTTTTTTTTTTTCCAAACGAAACGTTCTATTCGCAACTTGGACCGCCCTTGAAAGAACCTTGATGTTAAATATGCCTACGTTTATTGAACGTTTTGGAAGACAAGGGTTTGCGCGTAATGTTCAGTCCGGGGACAATGGGCTACGATGAGGACAGTCCTCAAAGTCGTGTGTCCTCTAAATGACCTTTCCTCGTTACATATGCGTGTGCGTGCGTGTATCTATACACGATGCTATGCGTAAGAGTTCTAGGCACGTACCCGTAGCTATATGCACGCTATTATATTACTGTACGTACAATGGGAGAAACGTAACCCAACGTATACAGCTCGATTGTACGGGTTCTATGCGTGTCGTCTATAGCGAAGGACAGAATGTGTATAAATAAAAAGGAGCGCCGAAAGCTCGACAAGGACGTACTTCGTAAAATACTCGCCTGTATTTTCGTATACTGAACAAAAACGTATGTGTATATGTACACTGCTGGCCAAAAGTTTGAGTACACCAGTCGAAAATTTCTTGCCGCACTAAAAGTTAGATAGCGGACTCAAAAATAAAGATAATCATATTTCCCAAGCGGCGTTTTAAAGAGGACAAATTTACCTTCATTTTGCCTTTTTAGAAAATTTTTAACAATTTTTTTTCGGCCCGGTACGCTTTTTTGAAAATTGCTATTTTTCAGCTTTTTTTTGCACGTCTAAAACTGCCCCCATAACTTCTGGCGAATTTCTTCGCTCGTTTTTTCCATGACATACTTGAAGAGGGTATCAAATCCGACATTTTCGTTTTTTAGAAAGTTTCGTACGATTTTTTTTTGCCGCAGTATTGCATTTTTAGCTAAAAAAAAGACATGTTTTAGAAAAATAGGCGTAGTCCAATAACTATGGGGTTTCAGAGAAAATGTCAAGAGGATAAAAAGTTGCCCAGGTTCACACTGAAGTAGCCAGATTTTTGTCAGAATTTTTTTTGAACTTTTTTTTTTATAATTGTTGGTCGGGACTCTGATGAGTGGAGGGGCTCCATTAGGGAATTATGGGGTCTAGGACAATCTATCAAGAAAGAAAATCTATCAAAAAGGCAAAATGAAGGTAAATTTGTCTTCTTTAAAACGCCGCTTGGGAAATTTGATTATCTTTATTTTTGAGTCCGCTATCGAACTTTTAGTGCGGCAAGAAATTTCGACCGGCGTACTCAAACTTTTGCCTGGCAGTGTATATATTCACGCCCGGAAGCGTTTCGTAGTTCTAGGGAAAAAAAAATCCATATACTTTCCGCGTTGAGGTAAAATGAGGAATTTATGCATGAATTAAGTTTTTCGTCGCTGAGTACTGAACGGCCAATTATAATTGCGATTACGGGCGATTCGTACGTAAATCGTGGCAAAACGTGAGATGCGTTTAAAGTTTTGTGTACTTATGCGACAAAAAAACGTGGAAAATGTTAAACGTATGTTTAATGTTAAAGAGGGTCGAAATAAAAATGATGTTAACGTTTGGAACGATCGAACGAAATGCGATATGTCGTAGCCCCAATTTACGTGAATTACACGTTCTTGAGGCTTCTCATCAGACGCCCACGACCTAAATATCAAGGAAAAGATTTTGGATAATGAAGAAAATTAATGAAAAAAAAAAAAAAAAATTTACATTTTCATTGTATGCCAGGGTTACATACTTAAATATCGTAAATAAAACGTCGATTTTCTGATTTTAGTCAACGTGTCGTCCGTTCAGTCAAAAAACATTGTTTATCCTTAACGAACCCAAACAGACCCAAACAATCGCCCGTACCTATAACGTTGACAGGGTGGCCACTGTCAGCGAAAATCTGGAAATGTCACGGAACTTTTTGAGTGTCAGGGCAATCAGTCAAATGTCAGGAAATTAAATATTAGTCAGGGAAAATACGAAATATCAAATCGAGAAAAAAAAAACTGTATGTATGCATGTACACTACACCAAAGAATTAAAGGAACAGAACATTTCTTCCCTTTTTTTTTTTTAGTGTTTTTTTCGAAGCGCTGTATCTCTGTGAAAAATGGTCGTATCGAGATGAAAAAAAAAAGCATTTTGAAGCTTCAAGTCTCTAGTTTTGAGATCTTTTTGCAAACATTTTTTGTGAGCTACGCTTATCTCGCAATCATAAGAAATAGCGCGAGACAAACATTTTCATTTTTTTTTTTTTTTTTTGAAGCGTCTACGGGCTCGGGAATTCGTTTTTTCAGTCGAACCAATGCATACGTCAGTTAGCTTGTTTATTCAGCTATAATTTCGTTTTTTGTCGATCTCTCTACATCAATTTTTTGCTGAGATATTCGACTTTAAATGAAAAAGGATCCTTTTTTCTTTGATCATCGATATCTCAGCAACCAATAATAGCACAGGGAATTAAGGGGCAGTTTTGAAAACTTGAATATATTTCCTACATGACCCTTTCATTGATTTTTGAGAAATAATTTTTTCCACCCTTAACATTAATTTGAAAAAAGTACAAAAAAAAATGATTTTTTCTGGTGTTTCAGTAAATCTACCACTACTTTACAAATATTCATGGAAAGACTAATCTTGCCAGATTTTTTTTCAGCTCAATGCACCCCCAATAGCCCAGTAAATTTTCAAATTGATCCATCGAACCGTTTTTTCGGACCGATTGATCAAAGTTTTACAAAACAATTAAAGGAACAAGTGTATCGTTCCTGAACATCGTGTAATCATCATAAAAATGAAAAAAACAATTTTTTTCTGACTTTTTTCACAACTTTGCACTAGTTACTCGTTAAATTTGAGAAAAAAAAATTGATTTTTTTCTTTTTTTAATTTGCAAAACATTTCAGGACATAATACTGACCCACATTAGACACGATTCGACCTTTCCGTACTATAATTTCACTCATCTTCAATTGCATTAATTAAAAGTTGACTCTCAATTATTTTTTTAAGAACTCGAAAAAAAAAGAGAAGAGCTCGTGAGCAATGTCAGAGAATTTTTTTCGTCCGATTTAGTGGCCACGCTGGTTGATAATAATGTAAACAAATGTATTTTTTTTTTTTAATTCTAAAGAGTTATTAGTTATTCTAAAGAGTTATTATCAAGTATAATTTTTTACCTTTGCTATACGCCTGCTCTATCATTCCAGATACGTGCGATTTATTTTTAAAAAATTATAATTCCGCACTAGAAGCCCTCGTGTGTACAAAAAAGTGCCGGAAGAGTTTTACTCCCAGTTGCACAATCCGAAAGGCCGACGAGCAAAGTGACGGCGATGGGGGGGGGGGGGGGGGGGGGGGGAGTGAACGAAATTCTTGGCAAGCACCAGGGCGTTCCTTCCAACCTTCTTGTCGCGTGTACTCGGTTATCTGTGTTTTCCTTTCATCCCTAATTTGTTTCTTTTTCGCCCCCTCTCCATTCTCCCTTCGCGATAACGATACCTCGGGGCCGCGAGTAAATTACGGGGAGGGAAAAAAAACGTCGAAAGGTGCGCCCTCGTCAAGCCCAACCGGAAGTCTCACCTGTGATTCCTCGTAAAAGTCGTTCGAATTCATTTAACAGACAGGGAGAAGATACAGATACGCCGGAGTTACAGTCATTGGCAATTCGAACGTGTACAGAAGAAAAAGAAAAAAAAAAAATATATGCAGTAATCGTAAATGTCGATACCGCGTTATGGAATTTGTGAAAAATATAAGCAGGGTGTACATTTTAGGGTCAGGATAACGATAAGGTTGCGATATGTCGCATATTTTTTGTTTGTTTTTATTTTACGATTTTTTAAAAGGTTTTTCTACATCTATAGCGCCTGAATATTTGTATAAAGATTTTTTAAAATTAATTGAAATCAATTAAATGCACGTTTTGTATTTGAATTAACCTTTTAAGGACGGGAAATGTCCATTAAAATCGACTTTTTTTTTTACATGAAAGATATCAATAAAATCGATGAATTTCTCAATTTGAGTCCCAAGCCTAACTGCTGGTCGATATATCGACCAGCCCCGTCCTTAAAAGGTTAACAAAAATTTTCGTACAATGGATGTTTTATTTATTCGATCCTTCTATACCAGAGATTTCTTCGATATACCAGGCGTACAAGTATGAAATGCGGATTTTTTTTCTAAAAAAAAAATACGTTAAATTCGGAAGAATGATAAAAAGTGCTTTATTCAAAGTATGCTCCATCGCTTGTTGTACATTTTTCCCATCTTTCGGGCAATTTGTGAATACCACGCTAGTAAAAATCTTCCCCTTTTGCTGGGAACCATTAATCGAGCCATTTTTTCACATCTTCGTACGAACCAAAGCGCTGCTCAGCAAGTGCGTGAACCATCGTTGCAAACAAGTGGTAATCGGAAAGAGCCAAGTCTGGTGAGTAAGCCGCATGGGGTAGAACTTCTCAGCTGAGTGCTTCCAACGTGTCACGAACCATTGTTTTGCCGTATGTGATGGAGAGCATTGTCATGAAGAAAAATGACTTTGTGTTGCTTCTTTCGGTATTCTGGCCTTTTTTCAAGCAGCGAACGGTTCAAATCGGCCAATCGTTGTTGGTAACGTTTAGTATTAACCGTTTGCCCAGGTTTTAACAGCCCATAATAGACCACGCTCCTCTGGTCCCACCAAACACAGAGCATCGTCTTTCTGCCAAAGCGATTCGGTCTTGCGGTCGATGTGGATGGTGCGCCTGGGTCTACCCATGATTTTTTGCGCTTGGGATTCTCAAAATAAATCCACTTTTCATCCCCTGTGACTATACGATGCAAAAACGACTTCCTTTTGTACCGAGCGAGCAAAATGTCACATGTGTTTTTGCGCTTTTCCATTTGCCTGTCGTTCAACTCATGTGGTACCCGTCTTACCGGTCTTCTGAATCTTTCCCATCTCTCGTAGCCGATTGGAAACAGCTTGTTGACTAACGCCCAATTGCTCGGCGAGTTGTTTTTGTGTTTGCGAATTATCTTCGTCCAACAACGCTTGCAATTCCACATCTTCGTATTTTTGTTGGCGCTTTTCAATGTTCCTTGTCTGCAACATCGAAGTCACGACTTTTGAAATACCGAAAGCATCGTTCACACGTATCTTGCGATGGAGCATGTTCACCATAAGCTTCTCGAAGTAATCGGTATGATTCAGCAGCAGTTTTCTTCAAATGAAAACAAAAAATTAATGCTGTCCGCGAATGCTCTTTGTTCGTTATAAATTTCGACATACATTGAGCACAACGACACAACACTATGCACACACTTTTCCAATTTATCACTCGTGCGCGTCTGACACTTGTTGACGACACAACAAAATGGCGTAGTGTCACAAATCTTTATAGCACAAACTGCATTGGTGCACCATCTGTTGTCTAAAATCCGCATTTCATACTTGTACACCTGGTATACTTATTTATTTAAATAAGGATTACAAGTAAAAAATAATCAAATAAGGTTTAAAAGTAAATATTCATCCAACAATTTTGATATTTTGTGCTAATAGCTCAAAAATATATTCAGTGGTATATACGCGGGTCTTTTCATATTTAAACATTTGACTCAACTAGCGAATTCATAGACATCCTAGTACGTTCTGTGCTAGCGATATTTTTTCGACGTTCAAATACATCTCGCAGTCTACATGTTCGCGCGAGTCCAATCTTCCAGTCAATGAAAGCGGGCAAGGGTCGGTCCCGTTTCAACACTTGTTCGCAACATAAAAAGAGCCGCATTAGCAAAATTTTCATTTAGAAATATTTTCCTAGCTTTGCACTTTAATAACGAACGGCCTATATTTTCCTTACATTGTACTTTGTCAACGAACGGCCAATCATTGTATCTCGCGATCCAGATTAGGACAAGACATGTCCCTCGATAAGGAACACAGAGAGGGGTGTGTTTGCGGAAGGCGGGTCAGCTTTGGGAGCACACACACGTGTGTGGCAGCGCGATGAAGCCGCGGCGATAGTGGAAAAAGAACGGGGGAAAAGAGCAGATCGGTCTTGTAGCGTCGTGTGGCACGAGCATCGAACAGTAACACGTGGAGAACGAGACACTCGCGTTGCTCGAATCTTTTTTTGTCACGCGAGAGTACGCGCATACGCACAGTGCGAAGGAAAGAAAAAGATTTAAAAAATACGACAAATTTTGAATCGTTAGAATGCAACGATTTTTTTCATTTCTTCAATTTTATTATCACTCAAAGCATTTTTTTTTTTGCAATTGATGTTGTGAATCTCTAATGAGGATACGTCAAAAATCGACTCACTGTCATACCCAATATCGGCAAAAAAAAAATAAATGAGCAAACAAACCAAAACAAAAATTTGAGCAATCAACAACAATGAACTTCCGTTACATTTCGATGCAAACGTCGTAATAAAAAAAAAATCGAGTTACGTTTTTCGTGAATCGTATCCGGGATACGGGGGAGTGCTGCCCTTTTTTTGTTGTAATTTCACGCGGAAATGAGTATGATCGCAACAACAAGCGATGAGTGACAACGGGGCCTCGAGCCTCGAGAAATTTTTGCCCGAACGAGAGAACAGACTTTATGCGCTACTTCGTGGGTCGCAATTTTGTCGTACGTCGATACCGTTTTATATGTATATGTATATATATTAGACGTACCGTAGAATTTTCTTTTGTTATCGATCGACACCGCGCTGCGAATGTGTGAACAAATTATAATTATTTAATATGCTCCGGGGAAACGAAGCGGAATTGGAATGAAGCGCGATAGGTGAACGGGTGTGATAATCCAGTACAACAGTATTGACCTGTTTGAATTTCGAATGAATCGCGTAAGTAAAGCGCGCGTAGTGGTTGTGCGGCGGGGGCGATCTACTTGTCAAGCAGCTCTGATGGGTGCCAGTGCTCGGATGGGTGACCGTGTCCAGTCGCGTGGTTTCGAAGGAACCGGAAATAGCGAAGTGGCAATTCTGGGGTAGAAGAAGAAAAGGCTAGGAATCCTAAAACCCCGAAGGGGTCTACGATGCTGCGTTAAAAAAGGGATAGCAATATAATGTAAAGTATACCAGGTGTACAAGTATGAAATGCGGATTTCAGACGACAGATGGTGCACCAATGCAGTTTGTGCTATGAAGATTTGACACTGCGCCATTTTGTTGTGTCATCAACAAGTGTCAGACGCGCACGAGTGATAAATTGGAAAAGTGTGTACATAGTGTTGTGTCGTTGTGTTCAATATATGTCGAAATTTATACCGAACAAAGAGCATTGGCGGACAGCATTAGTTTTTTGTTTTCATTTGAAGAAAACTGCTGCTGAATCATACCGATTACTTCGAGAAGCTTATGGTGAAAATGCTCCATCGCAAGATACGTGTGAACGATGCTTTCAGCGTTTCAAAAGTGGTCACTTCGATGTTGCAGACAAGGAACATGGAAAAGCGCCAACAAAACTACAAAGATGTGGAATTGCAAGAATTTTTGGACGAAGATGATTCGCAAAAACAAAAACAACTCGCCGAGCAATTGGGCGTTAGTCAACAAGCTGTTTCCAATCGGCTACGAGAGATGGGAAAGATTCAGAAGACCGGTAGATGGGTACCACACGAGTTGAACGACAGGCAAATGGAAAAGCGCAAAAACACATGTGACATTTTGCTCGCTCGGTACAAAAGGAAGTCGTTTTTGCATCGTATAGTTACAGGGGATGAAAAGTGGATTTATTTTGAGAATCCCAAGCGCAAAAAATCATGGGTAGACCCAGGCGCACCATCCACATCGACCACAAGACCGAATCGCTTTGGCAGAAAGACGATGCTCTGTGTTTGGTGGGACCAGAGGGGCGTGGTCTATTATGAGCTGTTAAAACCTGGGGAAAAGGTTAATGCCAAACGTTACCAACAACAATTGACCGATCTGAAGCGTTCGCTGCTTGAAAAAAGGCCAGAATACCGAAAGAGGCAACACAAAGTCATTTTTCTTCATGACAATGCTCTCCATCACATACGGCAAAACAGCGGTTCGCGACACGTTGTAAGCACTCAGCTGGGAAGTTCTACCCCATGCGGCTTATTCACCAGACTTGGCTCCTTCCGAATACCACTTGTTTGCATCGATGGGTCACGCACTTGCTGAGCAGCGCTTTGGTTCGTACGAAGATGTGAAAAAATGGCTCGATTAATGGTTCGCAGCAAAAGGGGAAGATTTTTACTGGCGTGTTATTCACAAATTGCCCGAAAGATGGGAAAAATGTATAACAAGCGATGGAGCATACTTTGAATAAAGCACTTTTTATCATTCTTCCGAATTTAACGTGTTTTTTTTTAGAAAAAAAAATCCGCATTTCATACTTGTACACTTGTATAATTGTACTGTCTGTTGGATATTTAACAATTTTTTATTGAAATATTCCACAGCCCTAACCGTAACACGCCATCAATTTAATCGGCCAAGATCTGACGTTAACTTGATTCATTGAGAAAGAATTGAAAATCGGTTAGGATCTGACGATAGTTTAATCTATCCAAAGATAGGTTTGAAAAAAAAAAATCGGCGACCATATAACGTTAACTTGATCTATCCAAAAAATAGAGTCAAAGAATCGGCGACTATCCAACGACAACTTGATCTATCAAAAAAATAGATTTGAAAAATCGACAGCGATCTAAATAATCGGTATCGTAACGCGATAATAAATCGCAACGTTTTTTACCTAGATTTTTAAAAATTAATTGCCACGACAATTTTTGCGCCCATGACTTTCGTCTCATCGCCGATAACGATAATTACGATCGTGTACTCATCCCTCGTAATCGATATTGACTCGGATGTTTCGGAGAAATAAAGTAGATATATATATATATTTTTATTATATATACGCGATGTATCTACTTGCAAACACGCCCGATGTAGATAAAAACACGCGAGGCAGATATTCCGCTGGAATAATAACGGAAGGTGAAAAGTTTCATTCGTCGACGCGATACTGTCGCGGCTCGTCGTCGGACGGCTTCTTTCCCGTGTCACATTATTGCCAGTATTAAAAGAGCCGTTCACCAAACCGATACGGTACTATGTATAACACATTTGTGAGTGAATCATCGATCTCGAATCGTGTCATCGTAACTGTGAATCCGTCCGGAACAAATTTCAAGTTCCAAATTTCGTGTCCGTGTGCTTATTCTTCTGTCGGATCGTTACAAAAGTGCGCTGAACAGTGTTGGCTCATCGAACGCTGATAGGAGATTCATCCTACCTGCGCATTTTTATACTGAAAATGATTTTTTTTTGGTAAACTGTAGCCAAAGCTTGAATACATGTTTTTTTTTTTTAAATAGGGAATTCTGAAAAGCTTCGTTTCAATGTTTGAGTTGTTGCAAAAGATCAGTGAGATTTTTTTTATTCTTCAGTCGTGACATTGTCAAGAGTTTTATCTTATTTTAAAAATGATTTATTGAAACAGATTGGAACTGTTTACGCGGTTTTCAAACTGTTAAATCAGGAAGGGGTTTATCAAAATATTCTATTAAAGATAAGGGATTTTTTTTTCAAAGCGAGAGATTGTCACAAGTTTTATTGAAAGGTTTTATTAGACAATAGAGACCTTTATGTTTTTTCCCGAATGCTAAAATCCAAGAAAACTTTATCAAAACTTTTTGATAATTCGTTGCAAAAGGTCAGAGACGTTTGCTCGTGTAAAAAAAGATTAATTCATTAATTTTTAATTAAATATTTGACACTTTAAAACTTTTCAAGAGCTCAATTGAAATTCTTCGATAATTATTCAAATTTATTCAAACTTTTTAAATCCCGATTTTCAAACATTCTTCACTGCCCAAAGTAATATATTCTTTTGAACTCTTATCAGAATCCAAGCTCAATTGATAAACTCTTATACGCATCAACATCGTCACAAGTCCGTTATCAGTTTACTATCGGTGTGACAAATGTTTCCTCAAATTCCCTAAATTGCTTTATTTTCTGTTTTTTTTTTTCTTCATAAAAACACTCGTTAAATCAGACTTTAAATGTCCGGAGGATCGCAATGACTCAACCTGCCCCGTAAACGTGGAACGAGTAGTGAGGTACAAATGTTTTTTAACAATTTTTCGCGCTTGTCCGTCGAGCGAAAAGTTTTGCCAGTACGGGTGGAAAAGTGATCGGTACGAGGCTGGGAAAAGTGCCTCGGATACTTCGTCTCACCGTAGTGAGTGCCGTTCATTGAAAATCCTTTTTCTTCCTCGAAAAACAAAAAATTAGTCTTTTTTTCTCACGCTTCGTACTTCACCACGGCACTGATAAGACCGCTGACGCGAGCTTATCATCGCCCGCTATTTCCAGCTCCAATTCGTAAAAACTACCATTAGGCTCGTTCGAAGAGACTGGAGGGCGTAAAAAAAAAAAATAGAGAGCGAGAATGAAATTAAAAGAAAAAAAAATACCAGCCGCAATGCTCGAAGCGTGGCAAAAATTCTCGCGATTTCGTATACGGCGTAGGCACGTACGTGTACACAGGGTGTCTCGGATCGAGTGTTAAGAGCTTATAACTAAGAAAGTACGGATTGTAATGAAAATTATTTCAAAAAGTTGTTTCTATTCAAGAGGGAAAAAAATATGGCATCAAATTGATGGAAATGCCAGAAGAAGTCAGAGTGATATTAATTGCAAACTCATCCAAATGGGAATTGCAAATGAAGGGAGCCATGTAGGAGGTAGGAGTGGGAGCAATATGGCAAAGGATAAGAGACGAAGATATGGAGGAAATGAAAAAAAAAATAATCGAAATAGCTATACGAATAAACACGAACCAGGTAATACAAAGAAGACTGAAATTAAGAATTCGACGTCGATTCATTCATCGATTTCCCTTATTATTCCTTGATTAATTTTTCCTTTTAGTGCCTCCCCCCTTGTGGCCTCTTTGCCACGATTGCAAACCATCTATCACTTCCTTATTCATTTTTCTTCTATTTTCTCGCATTCAAGTGTGCGTTCGAAACTTTCTTCATGATTTCTACAACAGCGGCACATATTAGATGAAGTAAAAAGTTCTGAGCGTTTTTTCGCTTTATTTCGACGATGAAATTAACATAGGATTATCCGATTTAGATCAAATATGCGCCGTTTTGTTCGATAACTTTTGTCCAATTTGAAGGCAATTTCATAATTCCGCGATTGAAGAAGTCCGCGTCCCTATTGGTAAAAAATGACCAGTTCATTTTCACAAGCGTCTCTTGAGGCCAGTTTTGTACCGTCAAGAAAATTTTGCAAATGCTTGAAAAGGTGATAATCGCTTGGTGGCAGGTCTGGACTATACGGCGGGTGCGATAGAACCTCCCATCCAAGCTCTCGGAGCTTCTGGCGCGTCGTTAAAGATGTTCGCGGCCTGGCGTTGTCTTGATGGAACACAACACCCTTCCTATTGGCCAATTGTGGCCGCTTCTGGTCGATCGCCTGCTTCAATCTGGTCAGTTGTTGACAGTAGAGGTCCGAATTGAGTGTTTGGCCCGATGGGAGCGGCTCATAGTGGATGATTCCCTTCCAATCCCACCAAACATACAGCAAAACCTTCTTGGCCGTTAACCCGGGCTTGGCGATCGTTTGAGCCGGCTCACCGCGATTGGGCCACGATCTTTTTCGGCTGTTGTTCTCGTATGTGACCCATTTTTCATCGTCAGTCACTATCCGCTTCAAAAACGGGTCGATTTCGTTACGTTTCAGCAAAGAATCGCAGGCATCAATTCGGTCCAAAAGGTTCTTTTGCGTCAATTCGTGTGGCACCCATACATCGAGCTTCTTATTGAGACCAGCCTTATGCAAATGGTTCCAAACGGTTTTCTGGTTAATCTTCAGTTCCTGGGCAATGGAATAAGTGCTCACATGCCGGTCCGACTCGACGATTTCCATGATTTTATCGACATTTTCGACGATTGGCCTACCAGAGCGTGCCTCATCTTCGACGTCCATATTACCAGAACGGAATCGTTGGAACCACCGCTTTGCTGTTGCATTCGATACTGTATTGGCTCCATAAACAGTACAAATTTTTTTGGCCGCCTGCTCCGCCTTTTTACATTGGTCGTAGTAGTACTGAAGAATGTATCGAATTTTCTCTTTTTTTACGTCCATTTTGGAAGGCTGTAACACACAACTGGCTTCACCAAACACAAAACCGTCAAAGAACTTTTTTTGAAGCGTAATGTCACCTTTAAATCGCCGTATAGTATGACCCGATGCGATGTATACATCGTGAGATATGGCTCACTAAAGACATCTAGCGGAAAACGCTCAGAATTTTTTACTTCACCCAATATAAAATGAATGCGGGATCAAACGAATTTCAAGCCTTGATACGTATCGAAATAACACTTTTTTTTTTTTCACAGCGCATATACACGCGCGTACGCATGTGGCTTCGATAGTTTTTATGACGCACCGTTAAGGCAATTTTAAAGGCCCTTATTATTTAGCCTTCAACAGCAAAGTGTGACCGGCCACTGATGGCACATGTGAGGCTTCCAGACTAGGGTCTCAATAAAGTCACGGAAAATTAAGATGGGCCCGATCAAAGCCCGACTTTAATTTCCGCACGGGTTTATACTTTTATTCATAGTGTTTTAAAAAGCTCTCGAGGTGAGCTATAAGAATACACAACAAAAAAATGTATTCCTTCGAATGACTTTGGCGTTTATGCACAAAGTGAAATAGACATTCCTATCCCCCCCCCCCCCCCGTTGAAACGAAACAATTTTTATTTGAAGCTTTTTAAATTATAATTCGTATTGTCTGAGATACAAAGTTGTAAAACTTTATTTGAGACACCCTGTAAATCTGGCTGTGCAGGCATTCACTGACACGAGTTATTTAGTCGACTGATTCGCGTGACTCTAATTTTGGCCGGAATACGCGACGGCAATGAGGCTAATGAGGGTGGCAAAGACCTCGTTAAGCCGAGCTGCCCCCCACGTTAATCTTAACGTCACAAACGTGTATATATGCGCCTACGTGACACACACGTACATGTGTGTCCCCGGGATCACTGGCTCTTACGGCTCGGACACGCCGTGTAGTACGGAATCGGAACTGCACGTAAATGCCTACGCTGAAACCACCCACACCTTCGTTATCCTCTTCCGTCAACAGTACATTTGCAGCTCAATAGTAAAGTTCGGCCCCAAATATTGGGAGTACAAATTAATTCGGTCGGTTTTTTTGTGGTAAAAAATCCATTTATTTAAAAATAAAAGGTATGAATAGATTAATCAAAGTATTGTCCATCGCTGGCTACTACTTTTTCCCACCTCTCAGGCAATTTTCGAATTCCATCTCGAACAAAAATACTCGTCTTTTGAGGCGATCCAAGTTTTGAGCCAATTTTCGATTTCTGCGATAGAAGTGAAGCGGTGACCTGTTAAATCCTGCTGCATCCGTCGGAACAACCAGTAATCAGAAGGAGCAATGTCCGGAGAATACGGCGGGTGCGGTAAAATATCCCATTTGAGCGTGTTTCCAAATATTTTTTTACGACTTTTGCGACACGAGGCCGAGCGTTGTCATGCAGAAGAATAATTTTGTCATGTCTTTGCTCGTATTCCGGCCGTTTTTCTCGTAATGCACGGCTCAAACGAATCAAATGTAGTCTTTACCGATCGCACGTAATGGAATCGCCAGGTTGTAGCAGCTCATTGGCTCATTTGGCTGTCCAAGGCGAGGCTTGTCTTCAACGCTGAAATCACCGTTCTTAAAGCGTCCAAACCATTCCCTACATGATTTATCAGTTGGAGCATCATCACCATGAACTTCAACAAGCATTCGATGCGCTTCAGCTGCACTTTTCTTCCAATTAAAGCAGAAAAGTAAAACTTCCCGCAAATGCTGCGTAGTTAACACAAAATTTGATATATTCAACACAGTAAAAAACAAGGTTTTTAATGGAACTCAAAGCGATATAAACTGAATGTTATTGACAGATGTCTAACCTCTCTGAAAGCACCGAAATCAGCTGTCACTATGAAACATTCATAACAGCCAGAGCCATCTCTTGAAAACGGACCGAATTAATTTCTACTCCCAATAAAAAACATAAGAGACGATTATTATCACTTTGTCAGTCGTAAACCATCGGCAATTGAAAAAATCGATCTATCGTAACAATTCGAACAATGGATAAAAAAAATGTTAATTTTTATCCTTTGCTTCGTTTGTTGACAGACATAGTTTTTGTAATAGCTTGTAATATTTATTAATACTCATTATTACAATGAGAGAAATGTATGGTAACTTCAACTTTATTTTAACCATATTTTATATTACCCTGAGGGGTCAACGATATTTTATAATCATGGTTACTGCCTAAAATATAGTACTGCTTATGATATTTTAGCAGTTGTTTGGGTTTGTTTGTTTGTTTGGGTTACTCATTATTACACTGAGAGAAATGTATGGTAACTTCAACTTTATTTTAACCATATTTTATATTACCCTGAGGGGACAACAATAATTTATAATCATGGTTACCGCCTAAAATATAGTACTGCTTATGATATTTTAGCAGTTGTGTTAACTATACTCATATGTTAACCGCAACCAACAATCTTACGGAATCTATGCGTAATTTTACTATCCCCTCTTTTGCCGTGGGCGTCTTTCATAAATACCATGTACTTTGCTCTCAGTGCAGCATTAGTATTTGTGCGCCGATTTTGTGATATAGCTGAATTAACCATATTGATATTGTAAAGCCTTTTACAATAGTGTATAGTAATTTCGGAGATACTAGATAGTCAAACACGCCACCAAAGTCGCATGTTTACATATACTTTTCGCTTATAGTTGTGTTAACCATATTATGATTGCGGTGACAATAAACTATAGGGAATTCGACTATACTCTCTTTTACCATGCGCCTTTTATGCAAATACTATACACTTTTCTCTCAGTGTACTTAGTATTTTGTTTGAATACGTTATTTCATTTTTCTTGTAGTTCGACTTTGAAAAATTGTACTTTTCCTAAAGCTTTTGACGAATGACTTTTTGGCCCTGTCGAACGGCAGGTCCCGGCCCAGGCAATGCAGCCGACGTCGCGTGGCAACCCCCCGGTACCGCGGGTACCGAGCCCGGGTACTCTGAGGCCTTACACACCACCGGATCTCTCCTCCATACCGCACATGGACGGTACGCCACTGCCGAATCAAACGCCTCATAACAGCGCCTCTAACGGGACTGCGGAGAGCGTCGAACAGGACATCAACGGGCCCTACATAGTCGGTAGCCCGATCGATCTCGGCAGCATCGACAACGTCGATAACATCGGCCGTGCCCTCGGATCGTTCAGACCTCATCGACGGAGATCCAGAGAACACATCGAACTCCAAGAGACCACCGAATACAATTCCAATCTCGAAGGTACTTTCAGTCTTTTGTTTTTTTTTTTTACCGCCTCGCGAGTAAGATTAGCCATTCAGAATGGCTCGACAAATTGATTTTTCGACATTTAATTCGGTCAACATTATTTTTCGACATTGCAATGGAAATTGGAACTTTGCTGATATTCGGCGAGAGAGTTTTTCGTGATAATTTTCATATTCAAATAAATACGAGAACGAGCGTGCGTTTGTGCGTTATCCGTCGCGACTGGTGTGATGCTCGACTGTCATTTCCGTCCTGGCCGGCGGGCGATGTTATCGGTCGCGCAACACGCACAGGAAGCCGCGGACGGCGTACGACTTCACAGTGACATCCCAAACACCGGTGGACACTTTCAGAATTAAGGCGGGCTATCAATTTAGGAGACCGAAAATTAGATGATTTTTTGTTTACGGAAACTTCCGCAACTCTGACAATAATTTATTCATATTTTCATACATCTCTGGTAATTTTTTCGTTATTCCATGCATTAATTAAGGTGTAATCCATGTGTCCCTTGGCGTGTCCTCATCGTCGTTGTCGATTTGCGGAAATTCTGCAACTCGCAATTCGCATCTGAAATAGTCCAACAAATTTTTGTACATTCTCGAGATGTTTCTTGAGAACATGAATCTAAATTTTGAAAAAAAAATCGAGAATTGAATGTTGGAACGTGTCTGAAAAAAAAAATGATCAATTCTTAGCATTTTTTTCCCCGGCATTTTGCAATAATAAATATGTTTTAAACGATCTAATCTTTCCAACTTTAGGTTCATGTTTTAATAAATTATATTATGTAAACGTGTTCCAAGTTTGAAGATGATCCATCAATTAGTTTTTGAGTTATGATTCCCGCAAATGGAAAAAATGTCGTTTCGAGAAAAACACGTTTAAAGTTTAACAAACGAACAAACTCAAAGTCAAATGTGTTTAATGAAATGATAAAGTGTCTTAGCGATTAATGAGCGATTCCAGCACCATACAGCAGTCCTTCCTCTTCCTCGTGCAACTCATTTGAAGCTTGCATTTCCTCTTTACGAGCTTCTCGAGCTTCTTTTGTCTCTAATAAACTTTTTCTATTTTGCCGAGCCACGCGCATCTGATCCATTTTCTCGGCATATCCGTAGCTCTGCCTGCCAACTATGATTTGTAGTTCATTCGTAACCATGAGTAGGGCTGAATTTTCCTTCATTGAATAAAATATCAGCAAGAAATGCCGCTACCTGGATTATTTTGTACCCGGAATGGAGATGTTCCGGAGCTAATCGCCAAACGGTCGTGTTTGGGTTTGTTTGGGTTACGAAAACCCAAGCAAACCAGAAACTATTCGATGGTCAAGAGAATCATTGACCCGACGTCTTAAAAAATGTGTCGAGGTTAATGGTCATCAGTTCGAACATTTGTTACAATAAATTTTCTGCACAAAAAATTCAATTACATTATTCGGATATTCTTATTGTCAATAACATCACGATTTCCTGTTTAGACACGTGTGTTTTGGTGAAAAATCATTTCATGGTCATGATATCATAGGTCGTTGGATTCGTCTGAATATCAGCTATAACGTCTTAATAAAAAAAAACATGCTCCCATTTGAAAAACCATTGATGACCTTGAGAAGGCAAAAACTATGACCTTGACAAAAATGAATTTTTCACCACTGTATCAGACCTTCGAAATCAATCAAATTACCTCCTGACATTTTTTTCGACACTCTAAAGGCAACGGAGATTTTTGGGATGGTCACGTTAAATGGTCCACCCTGTATACCATCAAACTAACACATGGATCATTAAGTTCCGGGACTGACACACAGATGGCGCCTCCAATGCCATGCCGCTTTTGTTTTTCGGTAGTACCAACCTTCAAAAGATACGTGTAATGTGACGTTCGGTTCAGTCGTTGTCGAGATATTGAAGGTTAAGTGACGCTACATTTGTTTTTGCTTAAACGATGGATAAAAACGAGTTTCGTGTGTTAATCAAATACTGTTTTTTAATGGGAAAAAATACAGTTCAAGCTCAGCAATGGCTTGAAAAGTGTTACCGGGAAAAGCGCCCATCGAAAACAACCATTTGGAGATGGTATGCGGATTTTCAAGGCGGTCGAACAACCACCGAAGACGCGGAGCGCTCAGGTCGTCCAATTGAGGTGGCTACGCCCGAAAACATCCAAAAAATTCGGAAAATTGTTGTGTCCGATAGTAAAGTGAAGTTGCAAGAGATAGCTGACATCCTAAAGATATCAAAAGGCACCGTGTTCAAAATTGTGCATGAAAATGTGGGTATGAAAAAACTTGTGTCCAAGTGGGTGCCGCGTTTGCTCACAGTGGAACAAAAACAACAACGAATTGATGATTCGGAGCGCTGTTTGATGCTGTTTACGCTCGATAAAAAGGGTTTTTTGCATCGGTACATAACAATGGATGAAGCATGGATTCATCACTATACGCCGGAGTCGAAAAGAGCGTCAGCCGAGTGGAGAGGAGAGGGCGAAAGCCGGCCAAAGCGTCCGAAGACACAACGGTCAGCAGGCAAGGTCATGGCCTCCGTATTTTGGGACACTCACGGAATTTTGCTCATCGACTCACTTCCGAAGGGCCAGACGATCAACAGCGACTACTACATTGCATTATTGGATCGATTGGATGACGCGATCAAGCAGAAAAGGCCTCACATGGCAAAGAAAAAACCGCTGTTTCACCAAAACAATGCAGCGTTCCACAAGTCGATGAAAACGATGGTGAAATTGAACGATTTACGAAACGAATTGCTTCCACACCCTCCATATTCACCAGATCTGGCCCCATCTGACTTCTATACCTGTTCGCAGATATCAAAAAGATGCTCCAGGGAAAGAGATTTGGCTCCGATGATGAGGTTATAGCCGCAACTGAAGCCTATTTCGAGGCAAAAGACAAATCGTTCTATAAGAAAGGCATCGAAAGTTTAGAAAAGCGTTGGAATGATTGCATCGCTATGGAAGGTGACTATGTTGATGAATAAAGCCAAATTTTACAAAAAAAAGTATTTTTACTGGTTAGTCCCGGGACTTAACGACCCATGTGTTATATTGGTTTTGGAAAAAAGTGATTTTTCGATCCTTCAAAAACTAGTAATAACCCCTTAATGCATCATAAATGAATCTCACGGTAGTATAAATTTCAATCGAATCTGAATGTTTTTGGTCTCGAAACTCCTTGATTCGCAAACCTGGCAGTCATTTTTCGAAGGCCACCCTACCTCCTCGAAAGTCAGGAATAAAAAAAAAAAGGAAACGACGACCTTTGCGATTCGTATCTGCGCTCTCGCCGTACACCGGTAGAGCGAAAACCACGTGGGGCAACTAGATGAGGAGTAGCTTTTATCGCGGTTCCCGGTGACAGCAGCGACCTTGGCCGGTCGTCGTCGTCGTCGTCGTCGTCGTGAAACCCGAGAACCATCGTACAGCGTACGCCAGATTGTCAAGTTCCCGTCTCTGTCCTTCGCTCGCTCAGTGCCATTTGTATAGAATCGCGTGTGGCACGGGCCGCAGTTGAAACATATCTTATCAACGACATCCATTAATATTGAGTCAGAGTTGGAACGGTTCGGAGCTCCCTTTTCGCTTAGGCACATGTACACACAAATGTGTGTGCGTGTGTGAGTGACTCCACGTTGAAGCTCGACATTGCAAACGTCTCACTTGTTGCCTCGACCAGCAGGAAGAGGTAACACGTGAGCGCAGGCGCACCGCGCAGTTATCAACGCTGATGGGAGGGGACCGCGAGAGAACACGATTTTCCTCCCTGGTCTGCGGTCGAGGTGCGCGCTCGAAAGGGACGAAGCCTCCAGTGGTACTCCGTCCAGCCATTTACGGGCTGTCTCGTATCAAATGTTACAATTGGATATCTCAGGATGTACAGATTGTTATGAGAAATCTTTCAAATTAACATTGCACCGTTTCAAGAGGGGAAAAAAGATTATATCAAAGTTTGCTTTATTGTCCCCAAGGACAATAAACGCAGTATTTATATGATATTCAACATAAATTTCGAGATTATGCTTTATTTGTTTATATTCTTTGTTTATTCATAACAATAAGAATTGTTCCATATAATTAATACATCAAATTACTATACGATATATTTTACATAAACTTGGAGTCCGAAGAGGGATGAACCGTATACTTTTAATCCCTCTTCGGACTTCTAGCGATTAAAAGTGCTACTTTACTCTCTGTCTAGTCGCACCTATAAGCGAGGAAAACTTGGTAGTGGTATTTAAAATACGTTTTTGGCTTCTGAGACACTGTTGAAACTATATATATCCAAGTTACCTTGCCTGATGTTCCTTGAAATTTTCAAATTCGAAAAAGAAAAGTAATTCTCGATAACTAACGAAAAATTCGAATTTTAACGCAAAATGAGCGAAATATTAATTTTTACCGCTCTTCATATTTTGTTTATTTTGACTCGATAACCGTAAATTCACCGTTAAATTTTGACGCCTCGGATATCGTACTCTTTCCGCGAAAACCATAAAAAGATCGCCCTCGTTCCAAAATGTAGCAAAAAATCGACTTTCTTTCAATCGCTATACGTTCGTTATTTAATCGAAAATATCGACTTTTATCACTCTTGAAAAAGTGTTTCTTCTGGCGCCCCGAATATCGTAGTAGCCCTCTTCACCCGAGTCACCCTGTACATGATTATAGATTTTTGAGGAAAAAAAACAATAATAGTTAGTAAATTTGAAATATTTTCAATCAATCGCTACGTACATTTCCACACTTGGAAGTTCATAAACACGATTTCCATTTTTCACGCTTCGTAAGACTTCTACGTCGCATCACGTAATCGGAACTCTTGGCTACTCGCGGAACAATTTTTTTTGTTAATCTTCCTCCGTCCTCGCTGCCGGAAACCCGGATATATCTGGTAAAAGATATTCCTCGTATCGAATATCTGGTTGAGAACATTGTGCTGTACGCCCCACTATTCTCCCCCAACTCATCTTTATCCAATATATATCCGGATAAAATAGACGCGTGTGTGCGCGGTTGGCCCCGACACTTGTACGGCCCGGAGTGTGCTCACAGTGACGCGTAACGGGCCGTTGGAACAACGTCGCCGAGCGGCAGGTCGACGTTGTGTGCGGTACGATCTGGCGACACTTGTCACAGCAGAGAGAGTAAGCGCGCGCGCGAGAGAGAGAGAGGGAGAGAGAGACAGAGAGAGAGAGAGAGAGACAGACAGACAGACAGAGAGAGAGAGACGGACAGACAGAGAGAGAGAAACAGACAGCGAGAGAGAGAGAGAGAGAGAGAGACAGATAGAGAGAGAGACAGACAGAGAGAGAGAGACAGACAGAGAGAGAGGAACAAACAGAGAGAGAGAGAGAGACAGACAGACAGAGAGAGAGGGACAGACAGAGAGAGAGAGAGAGACAGACGGAGAGAGAGAGACAGACAGAGAGAGAGAGACAGACAGACAGAGAGAGAGAGAGAGAGAGAGAGAGAGAGAGAACGTTCGTTTATTCCGTGCTCTGGGACGAAAGCCCCCTAAGAGCACCGTGCAGAAATTTGTTACAATGCATGAAGTACATGGGCACAAAATTCAACAATAATAATACATATATCTTAAACCTATGACTAGTTTTATCTTAACTATTAAACCTAACTAGAAATAATCCTAGTGCATATTATTCGAGTGGCACTGCACCCGATTGCAGGTACATGTTTTGAGAGAGGTATTCATACATACCACGCTTGAAAGTTACGAGTGATTTACTCGCTCGCACATTGTTTTCTATGGAGTTCCATAGATAGGAAGCTGTTACACAGAAGGACCTATGATAGTAATTTGTCCGGCAGGTGGGAATGACAAAGTCGCCACTTCTAAGTGGTCGTCGGAGTTGCCGCTCATTTGTGCATGTGGGTCGCGCAAAATAGGACATAAGGTACTGGGGTTGCTCAGACATACACAGTGTGTACATAAACGCCGCAAGTAGTAGCTTGCGACGTTCTGCCACTTTCAGCCACCCTAGCATACAGTAAAATGGTGTGATGTTTTGATCTCTGCGAGCACCAAAAATAAAACGGACAGCCACGTTTAAGGTACGCTGCAGCTTCGTATTCATTTCTCCTGAGATGTCCGTAAGTAGAAGGCAGCCAAAGTCGAGATGTGGCACAACCAAGGCCGACACTAGCATCTTGCGCACTGCAATAGGTAGTAACCTTCGGCATTTACGCAGCTGGTAGGTAACTGCCTTCATTCTTCCAACAACTCTCATGACGTGTTCCCGCCAAGAGAGTGTATGCTCTAGATGAATACCTAGGCAGGTGACGGAGCTTGACCACGGTATAGTGTCCTGTCCTACATGAATATACGGCTGCGCCGTAGTGATGAGCTGTCTAGTGTAGCGAGGTGTACCAATTACGATAGCCTTGGTCTTTGAACAGTTCAACTTGAGTCTGTTCAAAAGAGAGAGGTTGGTCTTTGGTCTTTGAACAGTTCAACTTGAGTCTGTTCAAAAGAGAGAGAGACAGACAGAGAGAGAGAGAGACAGACAGACAGAGAGAGAGAGAGACAGAGAGAGAGAGACAGAGAGAGAGAGAGAGACAGAGAGAAAGAGACAGAGCGAGAGAGAGAGACAGAGAGAGATAGATAGATAGATAGATGTATTTATTAGTGCACTAGGACTAATCAGCGTCCTCTGGTACACAATCCTCATATTTCACACATCATACAGAAGAAAATACAAACAAATTAAGAAAAGACTCGATACAAAAACAAAAATAAGTGACTCTATATAATACAAGAAAACGATATAAAAATAATAAAAATAATAATAATCATCGTAATCGTAGATCCACGAATTGAAAAATTATACGCAATGCGAGAAGACGAGCAAGCCACTAGAAATCCTGCGTTGCATTAACTAGAGAGTACCATTAACTAGAGAGAGACTGAGAGAGAGAGAGAGAAGGTTTTATTTCGTGCTCTGGAACCGAAGTTCCCTAAGAGCACCGTGCAGCAGCTATACAATGCAATGTGTGAGACAGTAATAGTTTTACTTATATAATAATAATAATATCGATAATAATAATAATAATAATTGTAAATTATTTTACAATGGTCTATTTTATGGTCTATTTTACCATCGAGCCTAACCCCCGGGGGTAGGTGAATGTTTCCCAGCCCAGCTGAGGAAGTGCGTTGCCGGAGCATTAAATCGATTATATAATAATGGAAAAAAAAAGTAAATAATAATTTTAATCATTAGGTTATATAAATAAATATAAATATAAATATAAGTTGATAATAATAATAATAATGCTTGACGTATGGAAATATAAGAGAGAGACAGAGAGAGAGAGAGAGAGAACAAATATATTTATATCTATCTAGCATCCGCGATCTCCTCGTCGCGTTCGAGACAGCAGGACGGACGTACTTCTCGAGCACATACTCGCCAGCGCGTATGAAAAATATTGGTCTCTCGCTCGTACTCGACTCCCGCGATCGTTTCCCTAAAGAATTCCAAGTGCCGTTCTTGCGATTCGCGAAATAATTTTGGCACGCAGGCACGTGCGCGCATACACGAAATGCGCGTACGAACACACGTCATGAGGCGGTAGGCGGATGAGGCCGGGGTGTGGCGTGTGTAACGAGCGAGCGAGAAGAGAGCTCACCCGGGTCTCGGTCGTATACGGCGTGAGCCTTAACGTTATTCGAGCGCCCATTTTCACTCGCGATCGTTATCGTTCAAGTCTCTGCTAAAGCAGACGACTTTTTTTTTTCCACTACGGTGCTGATAATCTCGTCCGGGTGGCGAGTACCACGTGGCTCGATGGGAGCCGAGAAGCTATTGTGTGAAAAAAAAATTGATTCATAGGATATATATATATATATATATATATATAGATGTGCGAGGTACGGAAAGAGAAGCCGTCGTCGGATCGATCGGTGTCTTCCGGCGTATAAATACTGCAGAGTGAAGCAGAGCGTTCTCCCTCTGCCGTGTGCGAAGCCGTTCCGAAGCGAACCGCCTGTTGAGAGCCTCGTTTCTGAATACCTTATTCCACGAAATGTGTACTATTAAGGGTGCTGGATTGCGTCCGTGAGGACGGTCGCGGCTACGGACGTGTGCACGCGTATATTGGGACACGGCTACCTTGCGAGGCTGCGACCTTGAATCGATCGAGCGCATTGCCACGTATATATACACACAACCACCGCTCGTTGCTCGAGTCGCTGCTCCGTCCACGTTTTTTTTTTTCTTTTCTTTCTTTTCGGCGTTTGCTTTTCTTCGAGAGTCGCGTATCTCAACCGTGTGCTGGGCGCAACGAACGACCACAACGTGTACATACGCGAGAAAACAATAAACGCTGAAGTTGGACGTAACTTGGTGAATGCTTCGAAAAAAAGGGAGAAAAAAAAATAACAATGAACACTGCGACGACGGGGATTCGTTGAGTTTGACGTTTCGTGAGGAATACCTATGTCCGGAGTAATTGCTCGTCGCCCAGGATAAGGCGGAAATGTAGCTTCGCGATGCGACGAGAAGCCCTTTGAATTCTACGTTGGCGAAACGGTGCAGAGAAAACTGTGGGAGAGGCTTAAATTGGCTACGGAATTATCACGAGTGCGCGTTTGAGAAGTAGCGAGTATGAATATGAAAATATATTAGGTGTGTGAATTAATTTTTACAGTTTTTTTTTCTCCATACTTGCGGTTTATTAAAAAATAGAGAAAATCGTGTTTAATAGGGGTAATATCCCCTGTTGCTTTCTACAACCTTCTGCCACCGATATCTGGTAGCATACGGATCCCATCACGAAGCTGGCTGGTTTCGAGGCGATAAAGTCATCCACGAATTTCCTAATATCTTCGACTTCTTGGAAGTGGCTCCCTCTTAAGCTGTGCGCCATTGACCGAAATAGGTGATAGTCGGATGGGGGGCCAAGTCCGGTGAATATGTCGGATGAGGAAGAACTTCCCAGCCCAGATTCAAAATAGTTGTTTGGGTCGTACGGGCAATGTGAGTTCGAGCGTTATCATGCAGGAGAATGACTTTTCGCCTTTCGTGTCCTGTGAATAGCCTTTTTTGCTCAACTGCTTCGCTTAAACGATTTAATTGGTCACTATATCGTTCTGCAGTGATCGTCTGACCCGGTTCTAGAAGTTCATAATAAAGAACACCCTTTATGTCCCACCGGATACACAAAAGCATTTTTTTGACGTTCATTTGCGGTTTGGGAGTTGATGTTGTTGGTTCTCCAGGCTCCACCCATGATTTTTTCCGCTTGGGATTCTCATAAAGGATCCATTTTTCATCCCTCGTCACGATTTTCCAGAGAAAGTTTTTCCTTCGTTGTTTGCTAAGCAACCAAAGACACGTGTTCATCCGTGGTCCGAGGTTATAAATTCGGTAAGTTCATGTGGGACCCATTTCCCGAGCTTCTGAATTTTTCCCATCGCGTGTAACCTCTTGGCTGCGGTTGATCGATCAACTCCTAGTTGGGCTGCAAGTTCTTCTTGTGTCTGTGAAGAATCTTGGACCAGTAAAGTTTCCAAATCGTCGTCCGAAAATTTTTCAGTCTGTCCAGTACGCGCACCGTCACCGAGTTCGAAATCATTGTTTTTAAAACGTTTAAAGCAATAATTGCATGTTTCGTATGACACAATACTCTTCCCGAACACAGAACAAATTGACTCCCACGCTTTGGTGGCACTTTTTCCTTGTTGGAATTCGTAAAGGATGCAGTGGCGAATGTGCAGCTTATCGGTTGCCATTGTTCTTGCTACTTTATTTTAAGGTTACGATGCTCGCCCAATAAATTCATACAGCGTCTTGAACAGGGCTATGTCAATACTTTAAAATCCCAAAAGAACGTTGAAATATTTCAACTTGAAAGAGGATTCCCAGCCTGCTAGAAAAATCTGTAAAAATTAATTCACACACCTAATATATCATACGCATAAACGTTGAAGTTAAATGGCGTTTTGTCTAGTAAAAACTAGTTCAGACTAAACACCTTTATAACTAGTTTTTCCTACTGAAAATTAGAATTCATGTTTAGAAACTCAAACAAACCCGAACAATTTCAACTGGTTCATTACGTTGGAACTAATTTTTAGTCGACGAGCTTTAACTAGCAATCAAATTGATTCATCAGTGAATTCTAGTTTTTTCTTTCTCGGCAAAACTAGTTTCAACGAAGGTGTTCAGTAAGAACTAGTTTTTACTAGGGAAAATGCGTTTAAACCGTTATTGGCGCGTGTCGAAAAAAATCTATGAGTGGTACTATTGAGTGTGAAAAAAATGCGTGCCAAGTTCGAGCTCTCCGACTTAAGTCCGTGTACCAATGGACGGCTTTCTTTTTCCTCCCAATTGAATTACATGAAAAATTTGTTTGTACGTTCAAACTCTGGTGTTGAAGTTTGCAACGTTCGAACGCAACGAAAGCTCTTTTTTTTTTATTTTTTTTTCCTTATTTTTATTATTATGGTAGATCTTTTTTTTTTTTATAGATTTATATTATAGATTGCTAAATAAGTATCGTTAAAAATGATGGAGGTTTTTTCTTGGCAAATCTTTTGCCAAAAGAAATTGAATTCAGAAATATTAATTTTCCGTTGCATTCCAATTACGCAAACTTCAACCTCATTTCAGTACTTCGGTAATTCAACAGCTAATCAATGCTTATCGTTTTTGGTTGAATACACTTAAAGTGTTAAATTCTTAAATTAAACGATGTAAGTTTTACAAAAATTATAGGGTATTTGAGAAAAATAACTTTTACTCGAATATATCAATCTTTCGGTATGTAAATTTCATAAAAATAATATCGAAATTTCAAATGAGCCTTCCGAGCTGTAACATTCAGGTTTGAGAATCTTCAGGCGGATCTGGCAAGCATGAATAACTTGTTGAGATATTCGAGTTCGCTTGTGAGGAGGAAATTTTGTGTGAATAAAATTAGGCACCACCACGGACTAGGAGCGCTTCAATTTGGCAACATTTTTTTTTTTTCGACACACGCCAACATATACGTGTATTGTTTAGCCATGGAGAGAAGGGAAATAAAAATATATGGCGACACCTGTCGCGTCGGTGTTTCTTTTCTCTTGTCTCAGTTGGGAAATGGAACGTTGACGAGGAGTGTCCGTGAGTGACGAAAAAATTAATAACACAAAAAAAGTAAACAAAGGAAATAAAAGTTCTCCGAGTTCGTCGTCGGAAGTGCCCGAGGATCATGGATTTCCGGGGAACCAGAGTTATCCAATGGCTGAACGAGTTCAGATCGCGTTTTCATCTCTATCTCCATTCCCAAAACAGTAAGTCTCGTATCGCGGCTATCCTCAAAGTGCCACGAAGCGAATGAAATCTAGCTAACATATTTTTTTTTGCCCGGAAATCTATGCCACAGCCGAGACTGCAGCAATTCCTCGGTCGTCGTAGCTGACGATTTTTATCTTCTTTCTTCAATCGGGTCATTCAATTTGATAGTGTGTCTTGTGTTGTACGAGCTAGATGTTCTGGCAACTCGCGGGTGTTTTATTCGTCGAGTCAGCGAACGTGACGTTACTCGTACCTGCACGTCGACTCTGAGGAACCCGCAAAAAAATGACATTACGCCTGAATAGCTTTATCGGCACTTTAAGAACAAAATGGAAAGGGTTTTACTAAGTACCGCTCCTCATTATCTACAGTACTGGACAAAAAAAAAGTACGCACTAGTCGAAATTTCTTACCGCACTAAAAGTTAGATAGCGGATTAAAAAATAAAGATAATTGAATTTCCTAAGTGGCGTTTCAAAGAGGACAAGTTTACCTTTATTTTGCTTTTTTAGAAAATTCTTTACGATTTTTTTTTCGCCCCGGTAAGCACTTTTGAACGTGGCCATGTTTCGGCTATTTCTTGGCCGTTGAAAATTAACTGCAAAGTTTGTGGAAAATTTTTTCCTCGGTTTTTACCATGGGAAACTTAAAAAAAAATATCAAAACCGACATTTTTATTTTTTAGAAAGTCTCGTACGATTTTTTTTCGCCCTAGTATTGCATTTTTAGCTAAAAAAAACATGTTTTAGAAAAAAAAGGCGTCATCGAAGAACTATAGGGTTTCAGGGGAAATGTCAAGAGGGTAAAAAGTTGCGTGGGTTCACACTGGAGTGGCTAGAATTTTTTTAGAATATTTCTTGGACATTTTTTTTTTTTACCATTTTTGGTTGGAACTTTGATGAGTGGAGAGGCTCCACTTGGGAATTATGGGGTCTAGGACAATTAAGAAAGGACATTTGTTTACATTTTCATTTTTAATTAACTACAATTTTCCGAGATTTTTTTTATCTTTTGAAATTAAAATAAAAAAATTAAAATGAAAAAAAATTATAAAAAATTGTTGTAAATTAAAAATGAATATGTAAACAAATTTCCTTTGTCAATATATTGTCCTAGACCCCATAATTCCCAAGTGGAGCCTTTCCACTCATCAAAGTTCCAACCAAAAATGGTAAAAAAAATGTCCAAGAACAATTCTAAAAAAAATTTAGAATTTTGGAAATGCTTGAAAAGGTGATAATCGCTTGATGCCAGGTCTGGACTATACGGCGGGTGCGATAGAACCTCCCATCCAAGCTCTCGGAGCTTCTGGCGCGTCGTTAAACATGTGTGCGGCATGGCGTTGTCTTGATGGAAAACAACACCCTTCCTATTGGCCAACTCTGGCCGTTTCTGGTCGATCGCCTGCTTCAATCTGGTCAGTTGTTGACAGTAGAGGTCCGAATTGAGTGTCTGGCCCGTTGGGATTAGCTCATAGTGGATGATTCCCTTCCAATCCTACCAAACACACAGAAAAACCTTCTTGGCCGTTAATCCGGGCTTGGCGATCGTTTGGGCCGGCTCACCGCGATTGGACCACGATCTTTTTCGACTGTTGTTCTCGTATGTGACTCATTTTTCATCGCCAGTCACCATCCGCTTCAAAAATGGGTCGATTTCGTGACGTTTCAGCAAGGAATCGCAGGCATCAATTCGGTCCAAAAGGTTCTTTTGCGTCAATTCGTGTGGCACCCATACTTCGAGCTTCTTCTTGAGACCAGCCTTATGCAAATGGTTCCAAACGGTTTTCTGGCTAATCTTCAGTTTCTGGGCAATGGAATAGGTGCTCACATGCCGGTCCGACTCGACGATTTCCATGATTTTATCGACATTTTCGACGATTGGCCTACCAGAGCGTGCCTCATCTTCGAAGTTCATATTACCAGAACGGAATGGTTGGAACCACCGCTTTGCTGTTGCATTCGATACTGTATTGGCTCCATAATCAGCACAAAGTTTTTTGCCCGCCTGCTCCGCCTTTTCACCTTGGTCGTAGTACTACTGAAGAATGTATCGAATTTTCTCTTTTTTTACCTTTATTTTGGAATGCTGTTAACACACAACTGGCTTCACCAAACACAAAACTGTCAAAGAACGTTTTTTGAAGCGTAATGCCACCTTTGAAGCGCCCTATAGTATGACCCGATGCGATGTATACATCGTGAGATATGGCTCACTAAAGTCATTTAGCGGAAAACGCTCAGAACTTTTTTACTTCACCCAATATATATATATAGCGGTTCAATTATACGCGTGTCACTTCAATGACACTCGACTCGCGCAGCAGCTCACATTTCACACAATATCCACACAATGTAGTGACATGCGTCATCGCGAATTTAATTTTATTTTTAGTTGGCCGCTATTGTTTTCAATGTTGGGTGCACGTGCAAACGCGGTCTCACCAATTAGCTCGTCCACGTCTCGGACAGCGTGCAAATATACGGTCGATTCGAAACGAAGAAATTTCGTGGATAGTCAAGGCCGATGTTCGATCACGTTCGAGCAACTCGTGCTAACTCATACGCTTCGTGTTATCGTCGTGTAAAGCTACACGCTGATTGCGAGTCTCGGCTTTCCAATGCAATTCCAACCTCGGCTCGTACAACTTTTGCCGCATTCACCGATAACCTTTTGTTTCTCATCTATCCTCTACACGTTCGTCCAGCTGTCAGACGAGTTTTACGGAGAGGCGGTCGACAAAGCTTGCGTAGGATTTTCCAAGGGTTCCCGAGTCTTCACGACGGAAAACAAGGCTCTGCAAAAACAGCACCATCAGTAATTTTCAGAGCGCCGAATTGAAAGAACGGAGTGCTGGTTTTGAGTTTTATTTTTTTCCAAGACTGGTCGCGTCTTTTTTGACAGTGTTAAATTCGAATCAACAAGTCTGTTGTATGAAACGGGTCAGCATTTTTATCAAGTCGACGTGGAGGAAAGCATACAGCCGCGGTATACCACCGATGGTGTTGAAGTTTGCATCATTGGAACCCAACGAAAGCTCTTTTTTTACATTTTGTTTTCTTTTTTTTCAATTAGTGTATAGATCTCTTTTAGATTTAGATTGCAAAGCGCTATATAAATAAAAAAAATGGTTGAGGATTTATTGCTGGAAAAATTTGCCAAAAGGAATGAAAGGAATTCAGAAATATTAATTTTCATTGCATTCCAACGATGCAAACTTAAACCTCGTTTATTCCGCCCCTCAATTGGATCTGGCAGTCGAATATTAATAAACATTGGATATATATGTTTGTATGTGTGTGAATACAAATATACAGTAATAATTATATATTACATATACATAAATACGTACACTACCGGCTAAAAGTTTGAGGACACTAGTCGCAATTTCTTACCGCACTAAAAGTTAGATAGCGGACTCGAAAATAAAAATAATTGAACTTCCTAAAAGGCGTTTCGAAGAGAACAAATTTACCTTTGTTTTGCTTTTTTAGAAAATTTGTTACGATTTTTTTTCGCCCCGGTACGCACTTTTGAACGTGGCCATTTTTTGGCTGTCGAAAATTAACTGCAAAGCTTGTGTAACATTTTTTCTTCGGTTTTTTCCATGGTAAACTTAAGAAGAATATCAAAAACGACATTTTTATTTTTTAGAAAGTCTCGTACGATTTTTTTTCGCCCTAGTATTGCATTTTTAGCTAAAAAAAGCCATGTTTTAGAAAAAAAAGGCGTCATCGAAGAACTATAGGGTTAAAGGGGAAATGTCAAGAGGGTAAAAAGTTGCATGGGTTCACACTGCAGTGGCTAGAATTTTTTCAGAATTTTTCTTGGACATTTTTTTTACCATTTTTGATTGGAACTTTGATGAGTGGGAGAGGCTCCACTTGGGAATTATGGGGTCTAGGACAATTAAGAAAGGAAATTTGTTTACATTTTTATTTTTAATTAACTACAATATTTTTAGAATTTTTTTTATTTTTTTATTTTAATAAAAACAATAAAAACATCTAGAAAAATTGTAGTTAATTAAAAATTAAAATGTAAACAAATGTCCATTCTTAATATATTGTCCTAGACCCCATAATTCCTAAGTAAAGCCTCTCCACTCATCAAAGTTCCAACCAAAAATGGTAAAAAAAAATGTAAAAAAAAAAATTCTGAAAAAATTCTAGCCACTCCAGTGTGAACCCATGCAACTTTTCATCCTCTTGACATTTCCTCTGAAACCCTATAGTTCTTCAATTACGCCTCTTTTTTTCTAAAACATGTCTTTTTTTTAGCTAAAAATGCAATATTGGGGCGAAAAAAAATCGTGCGAGACTTTTCTAAAAAACCAAATGTAGGCTTTGATATCCTTTTTAAGTTTACCATACAAAAAACCGCGGAAAAAATTTTCCACAAACTTTGCAGTCAACTTTCGACGGCCAAAAAATAGCCAAAAAATGGCCACGTTCAAAAGTGTTTACCGGGGCGAAAAAAAATCGTAAAGAATTTTCTAAAAAAGCAAAATAAAGATAAATTTGTCCTCTTCAAAAAGGCACTTGGGAAATTTAATTAACTTTATTTTTGAATCCACTATCGAACTTTTAGTGCGGTAAGAAATTTCGACTAGTGTATCCAAACTTTTGGCCGGCAGTGCATGTATATAAAAAAAAATGTATGTTCATTAATTAATATATAATGAAGATGTTTGCATCCTTGGAATATAATGAAAATTAATATTCCTGAATTTCTTTAATTTCTTTTGACAGATTTTGCCAACAAAAAACCTCCAACTATTCATGAAGATATTTATTTACCGATGTGCAAAATATATATTTATAAAAAGAGATCTCTAATACTAAAAATAAGGAAAACAAGATGTAAAAAAGGAGCATTTGTTGCGTCCGAACGATGGAAACTTCAACACCATAATATATTATAATATATTTGTATTTATATATGACGCATCAACTTTACGTGTTTTTAGATACGCGCCCACACATGCTTACGCATTATGACGAATAATATAATAACACAATAATGAAAGTGATTGATTAGTTTTAGATATACGTACGTATATCGCGTCTAGTGGAAAAGTCTAATATTCATAGCTGACGTTTTATTTTGTCTTGACAGTTGGTGCAACGAGAGCGGAAAATGGAGATCCGCCGGGAGACGGTCCCCCGACCCACCAACAGGAGGAACACGAGGAGAGAATAGTTTTCGTAAATGCGCCTCATCAGCCAGCCAAGTACAGGAACAATCACATTACAACGGCAAAGTATTCCCTTCTGTCTTTCGTACCTTCGTTCCTCTTCGAGCAGTTTCGCCGTTACAGCAACTGTTTCTTCCTCTTCATAGCGCTGATGCAGGTAAGTTGAGGCACGAAAATAATCCTGAATATTCCCAAAAATGTATGATGACATTAAGGGAAAAAAAAAACAATATTTGTCGACAGCAAATACCCGACGTTTCACCTACCGGACGTTACACGACTCTGGTGCCTTTAATTTTCATCCTCAGCGTGTCTGCACTCAAGGAAATCGTCGAAGACATTGTGGGTACTTTTTACGCGGCCGATCGGACGATTTTTATTTTTTTTTCGAGATTCCGTGCACCTTGATTGCACTTTTAAAATCGTTTCAGAAAAGGCACCGAGCCGATGACGAGATTAATATGAGGGAAGTCGAAGTACTCAGAGACGGGAAATGGCAATGGGTGCAATGGCACGCGATCGCCGTTGGAGACGTCGTCAAGGTAAATTTGATTTTCGAATAAAATCCTATGAGAAAGCAATTGAAGATGATATATTATATTATAAAATGTGGCCACCAACAACATAGTAATTTTGGCTTAAAGTTGCGCTTGGGGTCATTTTGACCCCGGGTGACCACGGAGCGTTAACTCGTCGCACTGAACGACATTGCACTATTTATCGCTTTTTTTTTCATAATTTACAATCCATGAACTTCAGCTATTTGAATTTGGAGTATGACAAGATTGAAGGAGCGTGAAATTTATTTTCGTATTCGCCTCAACTGTTTGGGTTTGTTTGGGTTTGTTTGTCAGGTACACAACAACAATTTCTTTCCGGCCGATCTGATACTCCTGTCCTCGTCCGAGCCCCAAGGCATGTCCTTCATCGAAACAGCGAATCTCGATGGCGAAACGAATCTGAAGATTCGCCAAGCCCATGCGGAAACGGCCGCGCTGTTGGATACGGTGGAACTGACGAACTTCAAAGCGAACATTCAATGCGAACCGCCCAACAGACATCTGTACGAGTTCAATGGAGTTTTGCGCGAAACGAATAAACAGTGAGGATTTTTTCATTATTTGTTTTTTCAATAGCATTTTTTCCTTGATTTTTTCGATCTGGGGATCTCGTCCCTTTCATTTTTACTTTACGCATCACTATTTTCAATTCCCGAGGGACCCCCCTCGGATTTGCGTTAAACTCTGTAAATTGGCCTGCCTCTTGGTCATTGATGCGCAAGCCAAGCGATCACCCATCCGCGTATTGTCCCGACTGTTCCAAATGGAAGCGGTGTCAGAACGTTTTTATAGCAGGCTTACTATTTTGTCAGCTCTGCGGGGCTCGCGACTTATCGCGATAATTGACGATTTTCTTTCAGAAGTGTAGCATTGGGTCCCGATCAAGTGTTGCTCCGCGGTGCGATGCTTCGAAACACGAGATGGGCGTTCGGGGTCGTTATCTATACGGGTCACGATACGAAACTTATGCAGAACAACACGACGACGGCACCGCTCAAACGCTCGACCCTCGACCGCATGACCAATACCCAAGTTCTCATGCTCTTCTTCATTTTACTACTGCTCTGTCTGATCTCGGCGATATTCAACGTACTCTGGATGAACGCGAATTACGGTGGTCTCTGGTACTTAGGATTGCACGGTTCGTTCGTCATTTCGTCCGAGAAGTCTAGATGTTCGATTAATTTTGTTCCTCTATTGTCCGTACTTTGTCAGCACGAGCTTAAGGTATTTCTTTCACGAACCCGAATACTAAACAATTAACTGATTTTCGTCCACAATTAAGTAAAAATACATCGCGGTATACTGGTAAAATTTCGATCAAAGTTACCGAACTTTTAACAACAACAAAAAATTACGACTTTAAAAATCGTCTAATTTACGCGGCACTTTACGGAGATGACATGATGGCCAAAGGGTGTGCTGCTTACGCGCCCGCAAGATACGGCCCTCCGCGGAAGGAATACCTTAATAGTTTTTTCCTTAAACCTTTGTTTTTTATTTTCTCTCCAGAGGCAATGACGAAAAATTTTGCCTTCAATCTTCTCACCTTCATCATTCTGTTCAACAATCTGATACCAATCTCGCTGCAAGTTACCCTCGAAGTGGTAAGATTCGTACAGGCGACTTTCATCAACATGGATATCGAGATGTATCACGCGGAGACCGATACACCTGCAATGGCGAGAACGAGCAATCTCAACGAGGAACTGGGCATGGTTAATTACATCTTTACCGACAAAACTGGCACTCTGACCAGAAACGTGATGGAATTCAAGCGTTGCTCGATCGCCGGAAAGATCTACGAGTGAGTGTACTTCTGTTGCGAATACTTCGTTGTTGAGGCCCGACTTTGTCGTCGATATTATTGGGGAAACGTCACGATTGGCTGGGCGAGCGCTTATCGGTGTTTCAAAGAAAATCTCTTCCTTCCAGTTCGCCGAGTATATCGGAGCCCGGACAAAGTTCGGCGCGCCCTGAGAGTGAATTAGTGTCCGATATATTGGAAGGCCGCAGCAAGCAGGACCAGTCGAGTCTCGATGATAGGAAGAAATCTCTGTCGACGCGCATATTGCACGAATTCATGGTTATGCTGTCCGTCTGTCATACCGTCATACCCGAGAGACAGGAGGATGAAATTATATATCACGCCGCATCGCCTGGTAATTCCGTAGAGAATATCTTTTTATTTAAGAAGTTTCGGGACTTTTCATCTTCAGTAAGAATCAGGAGGGAGAGGGGGGGGGGGGGGGGTTCTATTGTTCTTGAGCAGGGCGCCAACTTCTATCCACGAACATTTCGTTTCAAACCGACACGATTACTGTAGTCAATTTTGAGTCCTGCATTCAACATTATTATTTTTACACGAGCGTTTTAATAACGTGTTCTTAATGTTATATTAATGGATATTTTTTGATTTTTTTATAGTAAAGAAAATTTGATAAAATTAGCGATACTGAACTGGTTGTATCGCGAGTTTGCTTTTTCACAGTTGACGACACTTATTCTTTCACCGCGAACATTAGTGAGTGTAGCAACTCACGTATTCCTTTGAAAAAAAAAACATTTACATTCCTTTATAAAACCGAAACAATTCTGAACGATGAATGTCAAGTATAAAAAAAATATATTAGGTGTTGGAATTAATTCGCAGCGATTTACAAGAGATGGCGTAGGTAGTACAGTATTTCGTTGTTACCGAGAGTATGTATTAATCGTGAAACAGCTATCATTGAATGTCATTTGCTGTACATAACCTCTTTTTGAATCGTAAATAACAACACTTTACAATTTATTGAATATGTCAACATTTGTGCCGAATAAAGTGTTTTTGCGGGGAGTTGTTACTTCATTACTTTAATATGAACAAAAGTGCTGCTGAAGCTCATCGTATTTTAGTGGAAGTGTATGGTGAACATGCTCTAGCTGAGCAAACGTGTCGGAAGTGGTTTGCACGTTTTAATGCTGGTGATTTCGACTTGGATGACAAGGAGCGACCTGGCCAGCCGAAAAAAATTGAAGATAATGAGTTGGAGGCATTGCTCAATGAAGACTCATCTCAAACACTTCAAGAATTATCTACATCATTGGGAGTTGACTTATCAATGGTAGGAAAACGTCTTAAAACTTTGGGCATAATCCAGAAGGAAGGACATTGGGTCCCATATGAATTGAAACCACGGGACATTGAGAGGCGTCTTTTGACATGTGAACTGCTGCTTCGACGGGAGAAAAGAAAACGTTTTTCGCATCGAATTGTCACTGGTGATGAAAAATGGATCCATTACGACAATCAGAAGCGCAGAAAGTCACGGGTTAAGCCCGGCCAACCATCAACATCAGTGGCAAAGCCAAATATCCATGGGTCTAAGCTCCTGCTCTGTATTTGGTGGGATCAGTGGGGTGTGATTTATTATGAACTGCTGAAACCGAATGAAACCATAACTGGGGATCGCTGCCGATTGCAATTGATGCGCTTGAGCCGTGCATTGAAAGAAAAACGGCCGGAATACTCCGAAGGACACGACAAAGTCATTTTGCTGCACGACAATGCTCGTCCGCGCGTCGCAAAACCGGTACAAACATATCTGGAAACACTTAAATGGGAAGTCCTACCCCACCCGCCGTATTCTTCAGATATCGCTCCTTCTGATTGCGATTTGTTTCGTTCGATGGCTCGTCGCCTGTCTGAGCAGAAGTTCACTTCTTACGAAGATTGTCAAAAATGAGTCGATTCGTGGATTGCATCTAAAGACGAGGCGTTCTTCCGACACGGTATTCGTATCCTGCCCGAAAGATGCTCAAAAGTAGTAGAAAGCGATGGGCATTACTTTCATTAATGTATTTTTTTATTTTCATTTAAAATAAGTATTTTTTTTTCATTAAAAAAATGCTACGAATTAATTCCAAGTCTTAATATAACAATTTAAAAATGCATTTTATTGAACGGATTGCCGCGTCACGGGGATTAATGGTATTGAAAGGCACGTGCCATTTAGCACTCGTGCAACGTTGCCACACTTCGCCTCTACGTGTTTTGTCATATGGTTACATTTCGTCACTTGTCCCGAAACTTCTTAGCCAAATTAGATATATGAATTTTCGTATACTTTGAAACGCTCCTTTGAATCCACAGACGAAAGAGCTCTGGTGGACGGTGCGAGTAAATACGGTTACGTCTTCGACAATCGAACACCGGCATACGTCGAGATACTCGCGCTCGGTGAGCGTCTTCGTTACGAGGTTCTCAACGTGATAGAGTTCACCTCGGCGAGAAAGAGAATGTCATTGATCGTGAGAACGCCCAATGGACGTATAAAGCTCTTCTGCAAAGGTGCCGATTCGGTGATCTACGAGAGACTAGCGCCCCAATCGCCGGACAGTATTGACGGAGAACAGGACGACGTTGATGACTTTCGCCAGACCACGCTCGATCATCTCGAAGCGTTCGCGACCGAGGGCCTGAGAACGTTGTGCTTCGCTTACGCCGACATACCGGAGACTCGTTATCAATGGTGGCGCGAGCTCTATCACAAAGCCGAGACGAATCTCGCGAATCGCGAGGCGAAACTCGAGGACGCTGCGAACCTCATCGAGACGAAGCTGACCCTCCTGGGAGCGACAGCGATCGAGGATCGTTTGCAGGATCAGGTGAGTAGCGTCGAAGCTGAATTTTTTTTTGTTTCGCCTTGTCGCGTTATTTTTAACAGAATCGTTTTGACCAACGTTGCCGCAGGTTCCGGAAACGTTGCAGGCTCTCATTGAAGCGGACATCAACGTTTGGGTGTTGACGGGCGATAAACAAGAGACTGCGATCAACATCGGTTATTCTTGTCGATTGATCACCCAATCCATGCCTATCATAATAGTTAACGAAAGTTCATTAGACGTAAGTACAAAGAATTTGCACGCCCGTGGAAAAATTATTTCAAATTGCCAACATTTTGCTATTTAAGCTGTGAAAAACGGTTGCCGTTTAACTGGCCGACCATTTAACTCGCCGATCAGATCTCGCCGACCATTAAACTCGCCGGCCAAGAACTCGCAGACAAGTGAAGTCGCCGACCGGTGAACCCAAACAAACCCAAACAATCGCAAACAAAAAAATAGCCGGCGAGATCTTTGGTCGGCCAGTGTATTGGTCGGCCAGATCTCTGATCGGCGAGTTCATGACGTCGGCGAGTTCTTAGTCGGCCAGATCCGGTCGGCCAGATCCTGGTCGGCGAGCTCGAGTCGGCGAGTTAAATCATTGCAGTGAAAAACACGGAGACGTTTTTGAGGATTCTTATTGAAGAGTAGCTTCCGCCCGTGTGGAATTTGGCCCATAGAAACTTCCTTGTCAGTTGCACCCCTTATTCGGGGTTGTTTCGACAAAACTTAAATCTTGCGTTTTATTGTTTGTTTAGAGAAATATCAATACCGAGTTTCAAGTTGATACGCGCAAGGAATTTTCTGAAATTTTTGAATTTTTTATTAATTTTTGAAAATTAAAATAAAAAAAATAAAAAAAAATTGTAGTTAATTAAAAATAAAAATGTAAATAAATTTCCTTTCTTAATATATTCGCCTAGACCCCATAATTCCCAAGTGGAACCTCTCTCCACTCATCAAAGTTCCAATCAAAAATGGTGAAAAAAAATGTCCAAAAAAATTCTAGCCACTCCAGTGTGAACCTATGCAACTTTTTATGCTCTTGGCACTTCCTATGAAACCCTATAGTTCTTCGATGATACCTTTTTTTCTAAAACATGTCGTTTTTAGCTAAAAATGCAATACTGGGGAGAAAATAAAAATCGTACGAGACTTTCTGAAAAACAAAAATATAGGTTTTGATATCCTTTTTAAGTTTGCCATGGAAAAGACCGAGAAAAAATTTTTCCACAAACTTGCAGTTTATTTTCGACAGCCAAAAATAGCCGAAAAATGGCCACGATCAAAAGTGCGGATCGGGGGGAAAAAAAATCGTAGAGAACTTTCTAAAAAAGCAAAATAAAGGTAAACTTGTTCTCTTTAAAACGCCACTTTGGACATTCAATTATCTTCATTTTTCAGTCCGCTATCTAACTTTTAGTGCGGCAAGAACTTTGGACTAGTGGTCCCAAATTTTTGCCGATCATTGTATATGTCGGTCAGTCAAGGAACTCTTTTACATGTATAGATTTTCATTATAAAATTGCAAGATTTTGCAATAACGATAAAAATAAAGAAACGATACTTTTCGTCGCGTCTTGTTTCAGAAAACGAGGGATGTGATTAACCAGCACTGCGTAGATTTTGGTCAAGATTTGCGTTGCCAAAACGACGTGGGTCTTGTGATAGACGGGAATAGTTTGAAGTACGCACTCTCGTGCGACCTGAGGCGAGACTTTCTCGACCTTTGTACGTCCTGCAAGGTCGTAATATGCTGCCGAGTCTCGCCGATGCAAAAGGCCGAGGTAAAGACTCCTCGGTTGTCCTTTTTCTATCGTTACAAATTTTCTCTTTTCGAATGATCTCGTGACGGTTTATTAATGAACGATGACGTCTCTTCTTGCAGGTAGTAGATTTAGTAACGAGTAATACCAAGGCAGTGACGCTCGCTATCGGTGACGGGGCCAACGACGTGGCGATGATCCAAAAGGCTCATATCGGCGTCGGTCAGTTGGCTCGTTTTTTTTTCCCTTTACGATTTTTTTTTGTCAATCGAAGTAAACGCAATTGGATATCATTGTTGTTAAATGTCAACAGGCATATCCGGTGTGGAGGGTCTTCAAGCGGCATGCGCCTCGGACTACTCGATAGCCCAATTTAAATTCCTGAAGCGATTACTGTTCGTTCACGGTTCATGGAACTACAGTAGAATGTGCAAATTAATATTATATTCTTTCTACAAAAATATTTGCCTTTACGTGATCGAGCTCTGGTTCGCCATTTATTCCGGCTGGTCCGGACAAATACTTTTCGAGAGATGGTCCATCGGCTTGTACAACGTGGTACGTTCTTTTCGAGTCCCCCGTTACCCACGCGCGAAATTAACCGAGCTCTTGTAAAGAAAAAAAAAATCAATCTCGTAAGAATCGAAATGAAATTTTGTCAAGGTATTTACCGCGGCACCCCCGTTGGCGATGGGCCTCTTTGACAAAGTATGTTCAGCCGAAACTCACCTCGCTCATCCGAGATTATACGCTGCCAAGAACACAACCGAATCGACATTTAACATTAAGGTTCGTCGAGATTTCTTTCGCCCTCGGCATGGTCGATTCTTTCCTCGCTGCTTCACATACAGCAATGTCCATTCTTTTTCGTTTTAGGTATTTTGGGTTTGGATAATAAACGCCTTGATACATTCGTCACTGTTGTACTGGCTCTCCCTTCTCGCGCTGGAGCACGATGTTGTTTGGCGCAACGGACGAGACGGTGGATACATCGTTCTAGGAAATTTTGTCTACACCGTAAGTGTCTGAAGAACGTAACTAATTGATTGGATTGGAAACGAAGGCTAATTTCGGTTTTCCCTAAATTGAACATCTATATATGTGTGTGCGCATGTATGTGGGAGCGATGACGAAAAAAATACGAATATCTTTCTATTCCCAATTGATTAAAAGTTAATCATTGTTTTTTTTTTCTCGAATAGTCATAATGGGAAAATCGAAATCGTGCACAGTTCAAATTTCCATTAGCGAAATAATTGATCATTCGTTTGACGATATTTTTACTGACCTAAGTAATGAATAATTCATCAGAAATATATTTCTAAAGAATAAATATTGGGTGAAGTAAAAAGTTCTGAGCGTTTTCCGCCAGATGTCTTTAGTGAGCCATATCTCACGATTTATACATCGCATTGGGTCATACTATACGGCGATTCAAAGGTGACATAACGCTTCAAAAAAAGTTTTTTGACAGTTTTGTGTTTTTGGTGAAGCCAGTTGTGTGTTACAGCCTTCCAAAATGGAGGTAAAAAAAGAGAAAATTCGATACATTCTTCGGTAGCACTACGTCCAAGGTGATAAGGCTGAGCAGGCGGCCAAAAAAATGTGTGCTGTTTATGGAGCCAATACAGTATCGAATGCAACAGCAAAGCGGTGGTTTCAACGATTCCTTTCTGGTAATATGTACGTCGAAGATGAGGCACGCTTTGGTAGGCCAATCGTCGAAAATGTCGATAAAATCATGGAAATCGTCGAGTCGGACCGGCATGTGAGCACTTATTCCATTGCCCAGGAACTGAAGATTAGCCAGAAAACCGTTTGGAAGCATTTGCATAAGGCTGGTCTCAAGAAGAAGCTCGATGTATGGGTGCCACACGAATTGACGCAAAAGAACCTTTTGGACCGAATTGATGCCTGCGATTTTTTGCTGAAACGTAACGAAATCGACCCATTTTTGAAGCGGATGGTGACTGGCGATGAAAAATGGGCCACATACGAGAACAACAGCCGAAAAAGATCGTGGTCCAATCACGGTGAGCCGGCCCAAACGATTGCCAAGCCCGGATTAACGGCCAAGAAGGTTTTGCTGTGTGTGTTGGTGGGATTGGAAGGGAATCATCCACTATGAGCTGCTCCCATCGGGCCAAACACTCAATTCGGACCTCTACTGTCAACAAGTGACCAGATTGAAGCAGGCGATCGACCAGAAGCGGCCAGAATTCGCCAATAGGAAGGCTGTTGTGTTCCATCAAGACAACGCCAGGCCGCACACATGTTTAACGACGCGCCAGAAGCTCCGAGAGCTTGGATGGGAGGTTCTATCGCACCCGCCGTATAGTCCAGACCTGGCACGAAGCGATTATCACCGTTTTAAGCATTTGAAAAATTTTCTTCATGGTACAAAACTGGCCGCAAGAGAGGCTTGTGAAAATGAGCTGGTCAAGCTTTTTACCAATAGGGACGAGGACTTCTTCAATCGCAGAATTATGAAATTGCCTTCAAAATGGACAAAAGTTATCGAACAAAACGGCGCATGTTTGATCCAAATCGGATGTTAATTTCATCGTCGAAATAAAGGGAAAAACGCTCAGAACTTTTTACTTCATCTAATAATTAGCCTAGAAAACAAATTTCAAGTACTCGTTATTTAGGTCATTGATATTATTTTCAAAAAATATATCTTTTCTCGATAATTGGCAATTCATTTTTCGCCATAATTTGTTAGCGAGAATGAATAATTTGATTTCGAAAATTACGATTTTTTTTTTCATTTCAAAATAACAGTGTACAAAAATGAATTTTCGAAAAATTCATATCTCCTGCAAATTGTCAATTAATATAAAAAATCAATTGTAACAGTACGTCGTGGTGACGGTTTGCGGAAAGGCGGGACTGATAACAAACTCATGGACGTGGGTTACTCACTTAGCCACCTGGGGATCCATTATACTATGGTTTTTATTTATAGTTATATACAGGTAAATACATCTCAATTTGCAAATGCATTCGGCGTCGAGATTTCACGACTATTTTACGCTTATTGCATTATATATATATTTTTTTGCAGTAATTTTTGGCCGGCCTTGAACGTTGGAGCAGTGATGCTCGGCAATGACAGAATGCTCTTCTCGTCACCAGTATTCTGGCTGGGCCTTGTACTGATACCGTCTGCCGTTCTTCTTCTGGACGTCACCACCAAGGCGTAAGTCAACACGAATGGCTTCGAAGTTATTAAAAAATGAAAAATCTCGGCTACAACCGTTCGAGTTTGTTCTGCAACTTAGCAGCTTGTTCTTTCAATATTTAACAGAGTGCAAAACACAATGTGGAAACCGCTGAGCGAAGCTGCCAGAGAGCAAGAAATAAGAAAATCAGATCCGGGTGATCTGTTCGCCAATCAGGATTACAGGAGCTCGTAAGTATTCCTCTTTGACATTGAACCTCACGTGATAACGTGGCAAGCGGAGACTAACCTTCATTAACCGGAAATGAACGAATCGTTCCAGAAGTGGTCCATGCAAAAAAAAAACAATATTTCGCGCGTTCGATCGTTACCGCATCATCAATTAACTCCGCAACTACGCGGCATTATCACTCTTTCATACCGTGATACGTGGGCATGCTCGAATCGCAGCTTCGCGAATCTTTTTCTTTTTTTTTTTATTTGTCATCTCTCGTGTCTGTTCTCGCATGGCTTCTTGTCGTTGTGCCCTATCGATCAAACATTTCGAAATTAAGCGATGAAGAGAAAAGAAAAATAATAAAACAAAAACAAACGAAAACTCATACAGCAGGAGATCGAGATCGGCGAAGCGATGTTTGTTGCGTTTTTGGAACACCATGTGTCCCGGACGAAGGCGAACGTTCAGGATGAGAATGCCCCCCTCTTCTACGATCTTAGCACGTGGCGCGTGGTATTCGCAACGTCCAGGCCGCGAAGCGACTGCATGACAAGCCCCTACCCTCGGGCCCTTTGGTTTTCTCGTGCGCAAAAGCTGGACGACGAAAAGAACAAAAAAAAAACCAAATTATTTTTGTCTTCGCGAGCGCGTTTTACTCTTCCGTCGATTATTATGCATGAAGCACACATTCCAAGATGGCACTAGCATCACGAAACTTGCAAACCGTCCTTTGTATTATTCCTTGCATCCGAAAGGAGATTGCGCGTGTAGCAATCTTGTGCAGCGAACAAATTCCAACGTCTCACTTTTTGTGCAATTTTGTAAAGAACTTTTCACTTGTGCCAAAATGCTATACACCTATATATATATAGGTACCTGATCATTCGTCGTAATATTTTCGTATTTCTTATGATATTTACGTATTTCCAAGAATCCATTCTTCGAGATACGTCGATCTTCGAGTATTCACCGCTAAAGATTAATCATTTTGTACCAGATTTATATACAGAGTTTTGTAGTGTTGTGGTCTTTTTTATTCGTGTGTTAAGGCAAAATGACACAAGATTCGTGGGTAAAGAAATTTACGAAAAAAATAACTAAAAAAAGTAGCATGAAGTTTCTTCACCGTCTGTCATTTTGCCTTAATTATTCCGGGATCGTCCCTTGGTTCGGATACCGCGAATATTAGTGGACAAAAAGCGCTCGACGTGTTACGCGAACAATGATTTTGTAGAATGTATTGTAATTTATATTTTTTGTTTGTTTGAATAATGATGGTTGACTTGTTGCTTTTTTTATGCGTTATTTTCTTGCTTTTTTTAAATCGTAGTATCCATTTCTAGGACTTTTCTTTACGTTCGTCATATTTTACTACAGAAGGGAGTAGACTTTCGTCTCGCAGTTCGGGAGTGCGATTTTTCGTCACGATCGCCTCACAACTTTGTATCAATTTAACGACAATTCATGTTATCGGAGACTCGCGATGTTACTTACCTTAGACATTGTTGTTAAATTGGATGCTTGAGTCTTATTCTATCATTTATCATCATTTTATTACAACATATTCTAGAAATTATTTCTGACAGAATACCTGTTTTTTCATTCATCACTTCGTGTGTGTGTGTGTGTTTTTTTTTCATATCCATTGTCACCGGTCCGACTATAATCTGCCTGTTTGTTAATCGGATATGTTTTATATTTTTGGTACGTTTTAACCGTGGTAATCCGTGCAGGCCTGTGCATGCCATCGCCGAGCTCGCAAGGTGTAAGTACTTCCTGGTAGTTTGTTCATTATAGCAATGACTCGTAGCAGTTGTTGCTATAAGATCCGTACCTACTTATATTCAGTCCAATCGGACATTTCACTCTCGATGTATTAGCACGTTTGAAGCACATGTGTTTTCTCTGCAATTCATTTTGAATATTTTCGTCAATGTTCCTTTGCATTTGTGCTTGCCGGATTTTGATGATTCCATTCCTTTCACTGGTAGCCTAACGTTGTCACTTCGCTATTCCTAGTTTCTGAATGATCCCCTCGGAGCGTTGCCGTCCGTTTCCCAATGCACCACGGTATTCGCTTATCACACGAGCATCATTGGTGTCGCAACACAGCGCAATCACGTTTTATTTTTCTTTCCCAATTGTGGCGCGAGGCACGAGAAAGTGAGAGACGATTTTTGCCAAGCGTGATCCACGATATTACGCTATAATTTTGATCGATGAGAGTACAGCGACTCGTTGTTGGCTGTCGAGGCGAACGCGGAGTATGCGGGCGACTATTGGAGGTTTCGTGCGAAATGAATAACAAAAAAAAAAACAGCCGAATTCGAGCGCGCTTGATTTCTCTTGACGAAACAAAACACAATGCACGGCTTGCAGATTGACGGAGACGGCGAGGCTACTCAAAAACGTTAAAAGTGTTTTCACCAGAAGGTCAAACGCAGCTGCCAGAGTCAATGTCGAGGTGGAGCTATCACGTAAGTTCTTCAACTTGAAGGAGAAAGTCGAATAAAGAATTTTATTCGTTGCCGCGTTTATTGAGAAGGCTCGAGCTGTTTACTCATTAATGTGTTGAAGGGCAGTGATTTTTTTCGAATGTAGTTATGCACAACTACTTCGTTATTAAGAATTAAAAAAATCGGATTTTAGAAATGTAATTTTCGTAAATTTAATTTCACAATTTGAATACTTCAAATTGTAATAGTTGAAATTTTACTAACGAGAAAAGTGAGGATAATCGGTGAAACTCTCGACCCTCTTTAAGGGCGTACACAGCAGTGGCATCATACAAGATTTATGGAAATCTTGGGAATTGATAGTAAGAAAGCGATTCAGAGCTCACTTAAAAAAATTTACTTTATTGCTGATAAATCGTTAGTAAATTCATTACCAAAGATCTGTAAAATGAAAGTAACAAATATGAATAGCTTGTGTCCGCGGAATTTTACCCATAGAAACTTCACTACCAGTTGCATCCCTTATTAGGGGTTGTTTCAAAAAATCGTAAAATATGCGTTTTATTATTTGTTTTGAAGAGTATTTATACCGAGTTTCACTTGGATACACGCAAAAAAAAATACACTTTTCGATACAAACTTTTACACTCCATTTCATCCTTTTAAGGGGTTGATTTTCGAAAAATCCTTTCTTAGTGCACCTCTACGCGCTTTGAGGAACATATTTTTCGAATTTCATTGATATATACGCAGGGAATACGATTTTCCCATACAAACTTCAACACATAATAAATATGCATTTTATTATTTGCTTTGAAGAATATTTATAGGAAGTTTCGTGTTGATGGAAGGAATACAATTTTTAATACAAACTTTTACACCTCATTTCACCTCTTTAAGAGTTGATTTTCGAACAATCCATTTTTAGTGCACTTCTAAGGAAACTATTTATATTCCAAGTTTCAAATTGATACAGGCAAGGAATACAATTTTTCATACGAATTTTACACCCCATTTCATTCTTTTAAATATACATGCGAATAATGTATGAAAACTTGGGTAAATCACAAAAATACTTTCCCTACAATTCTCAAAATATCTGACCATTTTTTTATAATGTTACTATAAAATGAATCCCCTTGGTACGACGTGAACTGTGAAAAGTCGAACGTTGAGAATATTGTGCTATAAATAAAAATTGAGGCGAGACGTCGCGGCTCGAAGAACGCGAAGGAGGAAAGTAAAAGAACATTCGTTTAAAATAGTTACTAGAATTTTATTCGCAAAGACAAAGCGAATCTCGTGCACACTGGCGAAGCACACACTCTCACACATTGCTTTTTCGTCGCTCCACGAGTCTGTAAATACGCTGATTTGTCAAAACGACTCAAAAAGAAGGAACAAAAAAAAACATAAATTTTTTGGCACGCTCAAAAAATGATCTCGACGTTAGAATACATTTAAGAATTTCACGCCTAGTACCGCACGATTATTTTCAAATATCGCCAGTGATTCTTATACTGATAATTCATTTGTTTTATTTTCGTTCGCCCGAACAGACGGCTTCGCATTTTCGCAAGAAGAAGGCGGCTCGGTCACCCAGACGGATGTGATAAGGGCGTACGACACCAATCTTCCGAAACCAGGCGGCATGTGATCTTACAACTACTCGAAGCGTCATTTTTATGTATGAAAAGCAAAAAAAACAACAAAAAAAACAAAAAAACAGTTTCGTAGAGGATTTACGAACAAGTATCGACGACGTCGAGTTTGCGGGAGAGAACGAAAGAAAAATGATAGAGCGAAAGGATAATGGCGATGTATCTTGCTACGCGAAGCAGTAGATTAATTTTTTTCTCCATTCGGGCGCTTCATTATTTGCAGCACGATGCAGCGGCAGTACGGTTGCCTGATCGGATTTTACTGTCGCGTCTCGCCGACCGTGACGAGAGCTCGAGACAGGACAGTAAAATTAAACTCGATCTGAAAGTAATGAAAAATAATATCGGCAATCGCTTCGTTAAATTAATTCGAACTTTCATTGAGATTCTTTTATGAATTTCTGTAATGTTTTAACCCGTAAGAGACGGGTTGCCGCCGTAGCGTGCTGCGAATAGCGAAGTTGGACACTAAACGATTCGAGTGACATTGCTCTAGCATTTTTGTTGAAGATTCGCGATAACGATCTCGTGAGAGTTCCACAAACGAAGCAATTCTAACAAATGTGCCATGCACAAAGTTTTCTTTTCAATATTCAATTTTTTCTATCTGCCGACAACAAAAAAAGCGCGAGAGGTACCGAATTTTGTTATTCCAAAAAAAAAATGTTCCTCGATTTTTGCGACGTCATTTTAGGGTACCCCTTAACTCGAGAGCCGTATTCAGGGATGCTTCGATAATGGCTGTAGAATAGATGAATTATATGTGAACGCGAAAGTTTTCGTGATAACGATTAAAATTATTTTTCTAGTCTCTTCGATATATATATATAAGATGTAGTAAAAAGAAGTCCATTATTTTTGCATGAAATTGAAGACTTTATTTAGCATAGTTAGAATGATCCGATTTAGGTCTAATATGCACCGTTTTGATCGATAACTTGTTGCCACTTTGAAGATAATTTCATTATGTCTTTCTCATAGAAACCCTCGTCCCTATTGACAAAAAACTGGGACAGTCGATTTTCACAAGCTTCTCTTGAGGCGAATTTTTCACCAGCAAAATCATTCGCCATAGACAGGAACAGTTGGTAATCACTTGGTGCCAGATCCGGACTATAAGGTGGATGCATAAGAACCTCCCAACCAAGCTCCCGGAGCTTCTGGCGAGTCACTATCGATGTGTGTGGCCTGGCGTTGTCCCGATACAACACAATTCCTCTCCTATTGGCCAAAGCTGGCCGCTTCTGGACGATTGCTTCCTTCAGACGGCCCAATTGTTGACAGTACAGGTCCGAATTAAGAGTTTGGCCGTAGGGGAACAGCTCATAGTAGATGATTCCCCGCCAATCCCACCAAACACACAGTAAAATCTTCCTGACCGTCAATCCTGGCTTGGCCACCGTTTGCGCTGGCTCTCACCGCGATTCGACCACGACCGTTTTCGCTTGACGTTGTCGTCAAGCGAACTTTTCATCACCAGTCACCATCCGCTTCAGAAATGGGTCGATTTTGTTGCGATTCAGCAGCGATTCGCAGATGGAAATTCGATCCACGAGGTTTTTTTTGCGTTACCTCGTGTGGCACCCATACATCGAGCTTCTTTTTGTATCCAGCCTTATACAAGTGGTTCCAAACGGTTTTTTGTGCAATGTTTAGCTCCTGGGTAATCGAAACAGTGCTTACATGACGCTCGGACTCGACGATTTCCATTATTTTATCGACATTTTCGACAATTGGCCTTTCAGAGCATGGTACATCTTTGACATGAAAATTACCGGAACGGAATCGACGAAACAAAAATTGCGCGTGATTGGTTGTTACAGTATCAGGACCATAAACACTATTCACATTTTCAGCCGCCTGGCTTGCGTTTTCGCCTTTATCGAAGAAAAACTGTAAAATATGGCGTATTTTCACTTTGCTGGTGGCCATCTTTGACGCGCGCTCAAAAAATATTGAGTCGAGCAATCACAAAACTGTCTGAAATGTTTATTTTAGTACGAAATCTTATCTTTCTAACGCCATCTAGCGTAATCCGATCGCGCTTATACAACGCGAGATACAGATTTCTAAAGTCATCTATTGCAAAAATAATGGATTTCTTTTTACTACACCTCATATTGGCCGGGAACTCGTCCGTAATCTTGGATAACTCGATGTTGGACGAAAATAATGAGAGAATGACAAAAAAAAAACAAAAGTATATACAGTTAAAAAATACTCGTTGCGTTTTCTAAGTGATCACAAACTCACCCAGTATTTTTAACATGGGCATTTTTTTAAAATTACATTTACCGTGGTATATACGCATGCGTAGAGAAAAACAGCGTTTCTATTTGTCTTTTTTTTTAACCGAGAAATAAATCGTCATTGAGATATTGCGTTGATCCTCGAGTGGTCAGTGACCGCTATACATACGATAAACATTCTAAACGCCCTTAATTACAAGAGATTTCATCGTCTATAATTATGAAATGTTCGCTTAGCGTCACACGTGTCTCGTTCCTTTTGGCCTTTGAATTCCAACGCCGAGCGACTAGTTGTGACAATCTGTATAAAAATATATGAAAAAAAAATCCTTCGCGCCGTTTCGCTGCAAGCGATCGGCGAAAAAGAAATTGTTACCTCTTACTTGGTATCCGAAAACAAGAGACTGTTTCACCCTTAAAAATCGATCATCGTTTATCATAGTCTTTTGTTGTTTGCAAGACAAGCGTTGCACTGTACATATTTCGTTGGCTCGTCCGATTGAAAACAAAGTTTGCCAATCCTCATTACCGGTACCAAATATCCGTGGATATTCTGTCGATGCATTGTGCGTACGTTTTTTTTTTTTTTTTTTTTGTAAATTAGCCAAACAGAATAAATCTACGAAAATGAAGAATAATTATTGTATACACTATGTTCGGAATAAAATGATACTAAACGCCAAAGTTTTGTTGAATTCATTAAGGCACCACACCACGGTTCGTGCGCGGTACGAGGGTGTATTTTTCGTAATTATTTTTTCAAGCAAACGATGAATGGAATTTTTTTTTTATTAATACTCATAGTCAATATATACATATAGAAGATTGTATACAAATTTTTGTACTCGAATCTAAAGTATAGTTTGCGGTGTACGCCGCTTCCAAGAGGACACTCCGACGAAATTGCTGCTCGGCGCTTGACAGCGATTAAGCCGTACGGTTCATCTGAAAAATAAAATAAAAATATATTTAGAAACTAGACACATAGGTTTACAGCATCACTTAGGGGAATTTCGATATCTAAAAAAAAAATGGCGGACCGGCGAATTTTATTTCCGATTTTCATGGAAAATTTTCATCGTTCATAAAAAAAAATAGAAGGGGGCCCTTTATAAAAAAAATCCCTACGTGGTGCCATAGAGACTGGATTTTCGAACAGTTTAAGACTTGGCGCATGCAAATCGGATGAATAGTTTTTTTTAAATGTTGTCAACCAGGTTGAAAAACGTAGTTTCGAGAAAAACGCGTTCAAAGTTTTACCGAAGGATAATTCAACGTACAAACTAAATTTTTTATTTGTCTCTTTTTTTTTGTTTCTCACCGTTAGTCAGCTATTCCTGGACCATACAACAGCTCCTCAGCATCCAGAGACTCATCATTTTTTTCATGTTTTCCACGCAGACGACCCTCATGCGTGCTTTTTCGGCTTCGCGCTCGGTTTCGCATATTCGCTTCTCGTCGAGGTTTTGACAATATTGGTAGAGTGTTTCACCCAATTTTTATGTTTAATATCTCCAATACATTTATGAGGCCAATATGACCATTGTTATAAAGTATTGAAGCAATATTAGCGGCAGTTTCAACTGTGGGTCTGCCGCTCCGCGATGTCTTTGGCGCAAATTTCCATATAACAGAGTTCAAACACTCGTTATTCTGGTGAAAAGCGCCTAAACATCATTGAAGAAGCTCGTCTTTACTAAGGTCCACGTATATCGGTTTTATTGCCGCACATCTGCCGCTCGGCGCGGATGTGCGCTTCGAACGGTTTCACATAAAATGCTGTATCTCCGATAATTTTACAAGTTTCTTAAAAAAATTTGGTGAAAGCATTCTTAACAAATGTATCTTTCAGAAAATGAAAAAAAAAAAAATGATAAAAAAAATGTTTCACCGTGGTGTGGGGCTTGTCACATCGTTGTCCTGACAAGTAGAGAAACTCGTATTGAAACAATTTGCAAGTCACCATTTCGCAATAATAAAAAGTAATAATAACTCTCAGCGCATTTTCCCTAACATGTCGAAAAATTAGAAAAATGTATGAAATTTAATCCCGATATCTCGAAACTTTGAATTTGAAGCATATTGAACTTGAAGATATTTCCTTGTAAATGTGATTTTTCGACGATTCGGCACGTTCTGAATATATTTTCATCAATACCTCGGGAGAAGATATTTAAATGAGAATTAAAAATGAGAAGATTTTTGTATGAAATAATATATTAAAACTGTATAAGAACAATAAAATATACAAAGTATGTGTACAGTCACACCTTGAGGTGCTTCTTATATAAATTCTTGGCTCTTCCAGAAAGATTAGCGATCGGAGCATCCCGAGATCGTCGAATAAATTCACTGCACGACTGCCAACTTTTCTCAAAGTTCCTCCTCGTCGTAGGCAAAAAAAAACGATGTGTATAGAATCGAGCCAAAGATCGTACAAAAATGGATCATCCGCAGGGGGGCTCGAGTTTTAAGCTGATAAAAAAGTTTTCCTTCTCCTCTCGGTATCTCGCCTTGAGTAAAAATTCCCAAGCTAGCGAGTGGCCAGGATAATCGTAGCTTCGCGAGTGCCTCTGACATTCGCACAACCAATTACTAATTCTCATTATCCGTCGCTTTTTCGGCTCCATTTCTCGGATTTTTGCTTCATTTATGGCCAAGAATTTCGAGGTGACGAGACGACGACGCCACAGCGAATAGAACTTTTGTGCTAGTCGATGTTCCCTGAGGCTCCAGAGAACTTCCTCACTCTTCTTCGTCGTTGATGAAGATTCGGGCCTTGAGCATCCAATTTTCGTCATTGCCGCCGCGACGAGTCTTCTCCCTATACTTTTTCGATGGTCGACCAATCTTTCGGATTCCAATCGTTCCTTTTTACCTCCGTCGACTCGATCCGGATTGTTTTTTTTACCAGCGAGACTGCTCGAGACGATTTTTTTACAAGCGTTCTCGAGAACCGAACGAGTTTGAGTTTGGCGCCTGGAACAGCTCGATTCAGTCGGAGCTAAACGACACGGCTGACTTGTCCATTTAAAGTTGTTCCTGATGGAGGTTCCCTCTTCGTGATCGTGAAGAATTCTTGCTAGAAGATCACCCACGTAGGGCAGCATAGGTGGTCTTCCCTCGCATCTTTTCCAAGCTTTTTGATAGTCTCTCGTTATCGTACTTTGGAAGAGCCTGCAGAGTCTCTCCATTGCCTCGTATCGGATGGAGTGGCGAGTTCTCAGACGTGACCATGTGGATTCGAGCCTGTACACGGATGGGGATTGAAGTCCCGCCAGAATGGATCTACGAGTAGGGATGAATCGGTGCACTGAGAGAAATGTTTGGTAACTTCAACCATATTTTAATCATATTTTATATTACCCTGAGGGGACAACAATATTTTATAGTCATGGTTACTGCATAAATTATAGTACTGCTTATGATATTTTAGCAGTTGTGTTAAGGCGGGAAACCAGTTTAGACGATTCGAAAAATCGACTTTTTTTATTCCATAAATTGTTAGTAAAACTATTCAAGAATATGTTGCCAAAGTTTCAAAACAAAATTCCGATTTGTTCCGATGCTATGAGCAAGGAAAGTGAACGCCCGTCGGTTCACTGCGTTATTCAATGAAGGAAATTCAGCCCTTCTAATGCTGATGAACGGACTAAAACTTGTAGTTGGCTCGCAGAGCTTCAATTTTGTCCAGGAAATGGATGAGCGGCGCGTGAAAAGACAGAATAGACGCAGCGCGTTGGAGACCAAGGAAGCTCGGCAAGCTCGTCAAGAGGAGATGCAAGTCCGAAATGATGGGTTTGAAGAAGAAGAAGGGTTGCTATATGGTGCTGGAATAGCTGATTAACCGGTGAGCAGTTTATATCATTTATTACTGTCCTGAATTTCTCGTTTTCGGTACTTTTTTTTTCAAATGCGTTTTTCTCGAAACGACTTTTTTTCAACTCGTGGGAATTCTAGCTCGAAAAGTTATTGACCAATCGTTCTGAAAATTTGTGTGAATATTCTTCATTTAATTACAATCCATATGAACTAAACTCTGGGATGATATTATTATCTAAATTTTTTTTTTATGCAAAAAAGGTGAAAAAACATGGTATAAAACATGACATTTTGCTCAAACGCCTCAAAAACATGCAATTTTCAACTTTTTCGATCAGAGTTTAGTTCATATTCTTAGAAAATATGTTGCTAACGAAAAAAAAAAAATTGAAATGATTCCAGATAAAAATGGTGACTTCCGGATTTCCCACGAGCAGCAAACTCTGATGGCGACCGTCCATGGACAGCAGCTTCTAACTCCACTATTTCCGGCGGAAATGACTTGAAAAAATTACAACGTGTACTTCAAAACATTAATAAAATATCCTCCAAGTTTAAACAAATTCTGATTATTCCTTCCCTGTTAAAAAAATTCACGAAAAACACTAAAATTTCGGCCTCCTAAACTGGTTTCCCCCCTTAACTATGCTCATATGTTAACCGCAACCAACGATCTTACAGGCATTCGTTAATTGTTCAATGCTATATAATATAGTAGGTTTTCATAAAATGGATATTACCTTGCACTATCAAAAAATAGTGATTTTTACCATACTGAATGGTATGTCTACTAAATGTATATAATATTTCATAAATTCAAAAATTCTCAATTGAGAGTATATTATCTGTATATGATTGTTTATCATAATTTGTCATTCCTTGACCTCCTGAAATGATTCCTATCGAAGAAAATATTTCGCCTGAACATGGATTGCGAACCTACGACCTACCTATCTATACTACCACGCTGCCACTCCTACCGTGCTCCTACCGTGCTCCGCCAGGCACCACTACACGCGCGTAACTCTCACCGACGTAAGCCCGCTCATCGGACGCGCCTGATTGGCCCGTCTTTAAAAATTAATAATAATTCAGAGGTTGATCTGGGAACCATACATGCTTATATCAATCGACTCAGAATTTCACCCCCAACCCCCCATTTCAGGGATGACATTCCGTCCTGGGACACCCTGTATACTCGTCGTAAGCGAATAGCTTGAACGTTTTTTAGGATTTTATCGAACTTTTAAAATTCAAATTTCAAAAAAAAGCCTTTTCGTTGCGTTCCAACGGTGCAAAGTTCAACACCATTGAATTCGGAAATCCCGCAAGTCGAGGATCCCTACCTGCAAGAGTGAAAATTGCCAATTTGAAAGCACTTGTCAGCCGCGTTTATAAATCTCGCGAGAATCCTCGTTCTCATATCGATTTTTTTCGTGGCGAGTATCTCGCTGGCGGCGAGACAAGAGATACGATGGCTGAAGGCGATCCAAGCCCCGATATTGGGAGCATTTCTCGAGGATCTCTGGGACACGAGGACCTCAAGCTCAACGCGTGGAATACGTTGAAATAGTTCGCGATCGATGAGAGTCAATTGTCGTGCGATAGTGGCGCTATCCAAATCCCAAGCGGTGATTCTCAGATCCATTCTCAAGAGGCGTCTCAGCTGGCACGTTCCGCCGTCTCTGGCTTTTTCCTTCGCCTCTTGCCTCCTTCTTTTCTTCCTGGTGTCTCTGGACGAAAATATTCTCCCCAGGATGGATCTTTCCACGTTTGGCAGGTTCACGCTTTCCGTGCGTTCGTCGCCTTGGCTTCTTTTTCTTCTGCAGAAAAACGTTTTTCTGCTTCCGCGTTCCTGATCGTCCCGAAAGTCCCTGAGAAGACTCAGATGCCTTCGAAGCTCTCGATAAGCGGCCGTCGCGGCTCTCGGTCGATACCAGTACTCGGGAGTCCAAAAGAGTACCACCCGAGTCCTCGTTGACGAGGATAAAGTTCCGGTTCGAGCGGGCTCGAGTGACGTCATCGAGACACTCGCAGCCAGTTGTCTCTTCGACACCGGAAGTCTTAATTCCGCCTCGAGAGGTTGCCGACGAACGCAAACGGCGCTCGAGGCTCTTGTTCTCTGAACGGATTCTCTCTCGCCCGGTTGCACCGACCACGGGCCAAGTGCGTGAAAAAAATGCGCGGCCGTTGCGAGAGCGTAACGTCGCGGATGTCTCGCGGCTTTTCTTTCTCGCCACTTGGGATCGCCGGCGTTCTCCCACGCGCGAACTCCATCGTCGATCAATTCGCGAGGGTCAACTCGAGGGCGAAGCGACCTCGTTCGGAGCAAACGTTGATCTCGGTCGCCTTTATATCCGCTCGGGATTATATCGAGATATAATCCCGAGCCGCAATTTTCACCGACGCCGAAGCCGAAACGCGACAATTTCGGGACTATTGACGTACTCTGCTTTTTGGGCGAGTTGGATTTCCGTCGTTGCTGAATCTTCGTAACACTCCCTCTCTTCCTTCTTGCGCACGGTGAGATACCGGAAGTCTCCGAAGCTGTTGCACCGCGACGGCTTCTGTCGAATACAAGGAGAGGAGAAAAAAAAGTGTCACTTTTAATTGGGATCGGGATATTTACCCGGGAGAATTGTCGGCAGACGCATCCCGCGGATTGACGCGATGAAATCTCTGACCCATCCGGTTGCCTCTTCTCTTGCGTTCGCGCGTGAAGAGAACGTCGCAAAGAGCACCAGCTCCTTTCAGCTCGTTCTTGCCCGGCTTTCGCGCGCATGGCCAACTGCTGCACGTCTTTTTGCACGTGAGGCCCTTCGGTGTTGCGTCTCTGAGCTCGTGGGTGAGTTCCGCGAGGCTGGCACCGGCGAATCTCACGGGCACGGGTGTGTAATAACCGTGAGAAAGTTCGTCGTAGGCCGGCCCGAGGTATAGGTCCTTGCGACACCAGGAAGTCGACTGACCATCACCAGCTCCCATGTATCGAGCCCATACTCGATGTCCGATAGGAGCGCGGCTATTTTTTTCATCGTCCTTTATCTCGACCCCCGAAGATACCAGATACAGGGTACTCGCGCTCGACGAACTGGCCGCGGTCGTCTCGGACAGGGAACTGCCGTCTTGCTTTTTGGCCATGATGTCTCGCACGCTTTCGCACCACAGGGCCCAGAAAACGTTTCTGCATTGCATGCCACCGAGCTCGTAGTACTTTGCTCTGCCGTCTATCAGTCTGAGGTACAAGCCAAAGTTACAAGACCGTCACCTGCCGCTAAATATCACTAGCGCGACAAGCCGCAGACACGTTTTTGTCAAAATTATCAACGATAGTTTTCAATTATCAACCATTATGTGCTGAGTGGTGTGAAAGTTTATTGGGGTTTGTTCGGGTTTGTTGGGGTTTGTTTGGGTTTGTTCGGGTTTGTTGAGATTTGTTGGGGTTTGTTGGGGTTTGTTGAGATTTATTGAGGTTTGTTGAGGTTTGTTGGGGTTTGTTGAGGTTTGTTGGGGTTTGTTTGGGTTTGTGCGGGTTTGTCGAGGTCTGTTGGGGTTTGTGGGGATTGTTGGGGTTAGTTGAGGTACGTTGAGGTTTGTTGAAGTTTGTTGGGGTTTGTTTGGGTTTGTTGAGGTTTGTTGGGGTTTGATGGGGTTTGTTGAGGTTTGTTGAGGTTTATTGAGGTTTGTTTGGGTTTGTTGAGGTTTGTCGGAGTCTGCTGGGGTTTGTTGGGGTTTAGTTTGGTTTGGTTTGGTTTGGTTTGAATGGATGGTTTGGTTCGGTTTGGATGGATGGGTGGATATTGAGAATATGTGGGAGAGTGCGAGAGTGATAGAGAGAGAGCAAAAAAGACAGAGAGCAACTCATATTATTTGCATGTACTTTTTTTATCATCCGAAAAGTCTGATTACATTTTCAATGCCATGAATTAGTTGCAGTTTGTGTAATATCTGTAGATTTTTATGACATTTTTAACATTTCTTTACACTATTTCATGCGTAGAACTGTGGATAGGCGGAAAGTATTGTACATCTTACTGTGTTAAAAAATGTTTTTTTTTTTCATTTGTATATATTATAAAAACGGTGTAGACGAGCGATGAAAAATTTGGAGGGTGCATTCAGTATATGACAAACAATCTACTCTATAAATTTGAATCACATGGTAGCATTTCGTCACGTGTCTCGAAACTCTTTAAGCGCTTACAGCGCAATTCGAAAAGCACCCACAGATGATGTTATTAAAGGACAACAAACCCAAACAAATTGAGCATCAGGTTCTGCAGAATTCATTGACGCAGAGCTTAACGATTTTCTTCTGCCCCAATTCTTCTGAACACTATTCAACCTCTGAGAAATCTCTTTTCGAAAATTTCAATAATCTCTCTCGCATTCATATGTCACGTGGTACAGCTTCTACTTCGCCTTAATGGGGAGACTTTGTCAAAATCCATACTAATGACACACCAAAAGTAAAGTGCGTTGCATTATTTGTTGACTGTAGCAATGTGGCTCACCTTGCTTTTAGGGTTCTCCGTTTTCTCCGACAAAAGACACTGATCGCCACGAATTCGAGTGGATAAACCGATACGAGTTCGAAGCTCTCGATAGTCGGATCCAAATCCGGTGGGCAAGTGAATTCCGTATTATTCTTAAGTATATCAGCGGCTATGACGAGCCTGGAGGGTGTCAGGCCTAGTGCTACTTGGCGCAAGCCACGCCCGTCTCTGGTCGTCTCGGCGAACGGCGACTCGATCAATACCCGATCCGCGAAATCGCAGTACTCCGACGACAAGAGCTTTCGTATCCTGTTGTGCTCCATTTCCAGCAACATTCGACTATCTCGCGATCACGAGAGATTATTCTCTCGCCGATTGAAACGCAGAACAGTCGTACCGGAAGTTCCGACGAAAAGACTCGTCATCGTTGCGCGTATAATTTTTGTTTTTTTGCACGACGGGACTATGCTCTCTTGGACGAAGAGGAATCGTTGGAAAAATGGCATTGGCGTGTTGCGCGGAGGTTATCCTTTTTTTTTTTTTGTGAAAAAATGTCAGTGTACAAGGGCGCACTAGTTTTGGCGGAAGTCTGAAACGTTGACAACTTCGTACGGGAGAACTTCCGCGAGATGGATCGAAAGTAGACATTGATCGAGGTATCTCTTTATTAGCAGCACGTGGCCAGCTGCAATTGTCGGTCTTCCTGATCATCAAATTAATCCATCGTATGGCATTATCGAATGAATCAATGATATTATTTTTGACTATTTTCACTTCAAGCTCAATTCATCTGCACCGGTCACGTCAGCCTTTTTACGAGTCGCCAAAGGCTTCGGTGAATTTCGATGACGTGATCATTTTGCTGCTGCAGCGTGCTGCAAATGAGAAAGCTCCATTAGGACGATCTCTTTTTTACAATATGTTTGGGTGAGGTGGAACGTTTGCAAGCTCATTGTCAATTGTATACAAAGTTTTTTCCTTTTTATTTCGTTATTACATTGCGTGCCGGTGAGCCTGAAATAAAAAAACGCAAGACAGCGAGTTTTCACGTGCGTCACGACGACGCAACAACGATCGACGATTTTCTATTTTCGTCTTTATCAGAATTTAGGCTCTGAATCCTCTGAAAGAAAAGAATCACATTGCACGGCTACCAAAAGCATCGCTATCGGAACTTTCATCTTCCTCGAAGCGCTTCATTCTCGACTCTTCTAAAGAGTCGAAACGACCTCGACTACCGTGCTTTGCGGACGTGATTCCTTTTTTACTTTTATCTTCGATTTTCATACGCTAGGGCGTTACAAATGAGCGATCTTATAGTTATGGTATTTTTTTTTTTCGGTTGACTACGTTTACGCGAATATATTTGTCGAGTGTCAAAAAGACAATCACTTTTTTCTAAAAATGTATTGGGAGTACAAATTAATTCGATCCGTTTTCAAGAGATGGCTCTGGCTGTTATGAATGTTTCATAGTGACAGCTGATTTCGGTGCTTTCAGAGAGGTTAGACATCTATCAATAACATTCAGTTTATATCGCTTTGAGTTCCATTAAAAACCTTGTTTTTTACTGTGTTGAATATGTCAAATTTTGTGTTAACTAAGCAGCGTTTGCGGCAAGTTTTACTTTTCTGCTTTAATTGGAAGAAAAGTGCAGCTGAAGCGCATCGAATGCTTGTTGAAGTTTATGGTGATGATGCTCCAACTGATAAATCATGTAGGGAATGGTTTAGACGCTTCAAGAACGGTGATTTCAGCGTTTAAGACAAGCCTCGCCCTGGACAGCCAAATGAGCCAATGAGCTGCTACAACCTGGCGATTTCATTACGGGCGATCGGTATAGACTACAATTCATTCGTTTGAGCCATGCATTATGAGAAAAACGGCCGGAATACGAGCAAAGACGTGACAAAATTATTCTTCTGCATGACAACGCTCGGCCTCGTGTCGCAAAAGTCGTAAAAAAATATTTGAAAACGCTCAAATGGGATATTTTACCGCACCCGCCGTAATTCTCCGGATATTGCTCCTTCTGATTACTGGTTGTTCCGACGGATGCAGCAGGATTTAGCAGGTCACTGCTTCACTTCTTTCGCAGAAATCGAAAATTGGCTCTAAACTTGGATCGCCTCAAAAGACGAGACTTTTTGTTCGAGATGGAATTCGAAAATTGCCTGAGAGATGCGGAAAAAGTAGTAGCCAGCGATGGACAATACTTTGATTAATCTATTCATACCTTTTATTTTGAAATAAATGGATTTTTTACCGCAAAAAAACGGACCGAATTAATTTGTACTCCCATTAAATTTGATCGCGGTCGTCCGAATTGATGAACATGACTCGATGCTGAGCGACGAATGATTATTTTTTTACTTTCATCTCGTTGGATTGACGAAAAAAAAGTACGAGACGATTATGTATATGCGGAGGTGTATCTACGTGACGAGTGTATGAGACGCTAGGGTGCCTGGTCCATATTGGTAAATACGTTCAACATTTATTCGGATTATACGTATATGTATATGTATATATATATATATATACATATATATATATAATTATATATAAAGGTATTAAATTCGTATATAAAGTTGAATTCATACATTTTAGACGAAGCAAACAAAAATCGAGCGCCTCGCTCATTCGACCTATGATACTTCGAGGGCAGCAAAAAAGCCCGAATGGTTTTTTTTTTACTTTCGATGTACGCTATACTTTAGACCAAAAGTGTAGATCGGCTAGCCAGTGTCATTAAGGGTAAAGAAATGCGGCGTATATCTTAATATTACGTTTTTGCCGAAATGCCGAAACAAAGTTTTCGCGTAATTTTGCACGTTACAGTACATTTAGCGCGAGGTACCGAGATTATCTCGAATTCTTTTGAATCGCCACCACGCATGGGTCGTAAAGATTTCATGGACAATAAAACCTGGAGGCTTATCGCGAGCCATTTTCCGGGCTGACTTTTATCGTGACTCTGTTCGCGAGAGCGGTGGCGAGCTTCTCCACGTTACTCTGCAGAAGTGAAACTCCGCTGTGTTCAAGCTCGGTGCTCGGATTCCTCACTGGTACTACGGGACATTCGGGAATTTGCTTGGCGGCGGTGTTGATTTCCTGTAACGACGAAACACAATTAGCTCGATCGTGAATGAAGTATTGAAAAATTCTTGTGATCGCTATTTCTATTGAATAAAATTCATATAGATGGTCCGGGTTTAACGATACGTTGAGGACCTCTTGAAAAAGTTTTTTTTTAGGAATATTTAACTCATTTGTACGTCTCAGCGCTACCATAATCTTACGACAATATTGTTCCCAAATTACGGCAATTATTCATGACGCTGTGAGAAGAAAGATCAAAGGCGAAAACGTTTTTTTTTCTCTTTTAAACGAGCAATAAATCGCTGTATGTGTGATGTACGAATGGACGAACAAAGATCACGCGTCACACATTGAAAAAGATATTCAGGCTTGTGAGTGATAAAAACTGCCCGTATAAATGCGATAAAAATATATGACAAAAAGTAGTTGTTTGTACAAGGATGAAAAGCGAATTCGAAAAGCTTCGATGTTCTCAAACATATAAAAGGCTTCATTTCTTTTCTTGCTGCTAGTCGAGACTTGTCAGATTTTTATTTGTGAGAAAAAGATATGAGATTTTTATTTTATTTTTGTGAAAAAGGGACAAGCATGTCAATTAATTTTCTTATTATTATCGAAACAAAAAGATTTTAATTCTATTTAATATGATTTTATTTTTAAGAAAAATACATGAAAAAAAAAGGAAAAGTATATTACCACTTCAGTCTTTTTTCTCAGATTGGATCGTTGCAGCGTGGCTACCAATTCGTTCTGTAGTTTCGAAACGACGGGTCCGTCGACTATATCTTCGGGGACGACCTTTTGTGGCGGCAATTCAGGAGCTCTCGGCGGTGTCTGAGGCAAAAAATCGAATCTCGCCGGTGGTTTGGTTTCACCCTCGTAAGCGCCAATGCGAACGGCAATTTTGCCTGGTCCGAAGGTCGACATCGGTACGACGGGTGGACTTTTTCCAACGGGTGAGCTTCTCTTTTGGTCCATAGCGATCTGATTAGCGTTATTATTATTATTATTTACACATTGATTGGCGAGGCCGTTCGACGTCTTTGCTGGTGATACGGCGTGACGGGGACTTCCGGTAACCGAGGAGGTTGGTGAATTGGCGCCGGAATTATTCAGCGAGAAATAGGTAGAGGGAGGTTTGGGTATGATCGGACTTGGGCTCTCTTTGAGCTTGAACGACTCGATACTCTGCATCTCGACCGCGTCCTCTTCGGGACTCTTTGCGGTCGGCGGTGATTGAACCGGAGCCGGAAGTGGTGGAGGGGGCGGTCCACCAGATGTTCCATTCGTAACTCGTTTCTCCTGATCCTGCAACAACGACAACAAAACCCAATATCAACGATCGATCGATACGAACTTTTTTTTTTACGATTCTCGAATATTCTATTCTATTAAAGGGGTTCGAAAAAACCTGCAAACCCTCACGATGAAAAAAAAATGGAACGGTCGAGCACACTCGGTGCACGTTTTTTTTTATTTATCGTTCGGCTGTCAGGGTCTACTTTTATCAGAGACTTGATATGGAAATTTTGGAATTTGCGCAATAGTATTGGGAGTACAAATTAATTCGGTCCGTTTTCAAGAGATGGCTCTGGCTGTTATGAATGTTTCGTAGTGACTGCTGATTTCGGTGCTTTCAGAGAGGTTAGACATCTGTCAATAACATTCAGTTTACATCGCTTTGAGTTCCATTAAAAACCTTGTTTTTTACTGTGTTGGATATGTCGAAATTTTGTGTTAACTGAGCAGCGTTTGCGGGAAGTTTTACTCTTCTGCTTTAATTGGAAGAAAAGTGCAGCTGAAGCGCATCGAATGCTTGTTGAAGTTTATGGTGATGATGCTCCAACTGATAAATCATGTAGGGAATGGTTTCGACGCTTTAAGAACGGTGATTTCAGCGTTGAAGACAAGCCACGCCCTGGACAGCCAAATGAGCCAATGAGCTGCTATAACCTGGCGATTCCATTACGGGCGATCGGTATAGACTACAATTGATTCGTTTGAGCCGTGCATTACGAGAAAAACGGCCGGAATGCGAGCAAAGAAATGACAAAATTATTCTTCTGCATGACAACGCTCGGCCTCGTGTCGCAAAAGTCGTAAACAAATATTTGAAAACGCTCAAATGGGATATTTTACCGCACCCGCCGTATTCTCCGGACATTGCTCCTTCTGATTACTGGTTGTTCCGACGGATGCAGCAGGATTTAGCAGGTCACCGCTTCACTTCTTTTGCAGAAATCGAAAATTGGCTCAAAACTTGGATCGCCTCAAAAGACGAGACTTTTTTCGAGATGGGAATTCGGAAAATTGCCTGAGAGGTGGGAAAAAGTAGTAGCCAGCGATGGACAATACTTTGATTAATCTATTCATACCTTTTATTTTGAACTAAATGGATTTTTTACCACAAAAAAAAACGGACCGACTTAATTTGTACTCCCAATATTTAGAGAAAAAAAAATGAATTCCTAGGCACTGACTGTGTACGGCGTGATAGTGACCAGCACGTGCTTTCGCGGGGAATTTCCATTGACGTGATTCATTGTACGTTTTCTTGGCTCTGTGTGACAAGTCCTCTAATCTTCACTCAGCAACTTCGGGACATTTTTTCACGATCCCTGACGATCTAATGCAGTCGACGATTAAATATTGATTTGTCGATGATTCACGATTTTCCAAGAATGTTCAAGTTTGTTTTTTTTTTTTTTTACTAATTTTAGTGTTAACACATCATTTTTTTTTTTCTGGATTTACTTTTGTCAATTTTTTTCAAATAACGAAACGGTAAAAAAAAATGAGACACAAGGATCGAACGATATCTTGATACGGTTTCTCGACTCTCGAGAACAAGTGTGACGATTTTTTATTGCGGCTCGAAGCGGGGACCTCTTGCTTCGCTGTAATTTGACGTCTTCTACGCGCACAAACACCCACAACCGCACACTTTTACATCCTCATGTATTTTCGCTAAATAGTCGAGTGGAGTTTCTCGTTCTAGGAGACTGCGTTGGTTGATGCACCTGCGAGTGGCAAAAGCGCAACGCTCGTACGCGAACAACGCGGCGTATTACATAATCACCGACTGCCTATTATTTTCCTCTGTCACCCGGTCCCGACAAAGTCCGTCGGAGCGAGGCGCAAGAGCGAGGAAAAAAAAAAGAAGAAAAGAACGAAAAAAAAAAACCCGGAACGAAGACACGGGAAAAAGATGTGTGCGTGTTTTTTATCCTCGAGCCGCGAGTACACGAACCGCGGAGGGAAACCCCATGCGTGTCTGGGGCATCAACTCACTTTTATCGATCACAACACTCTCGAGTAACCGCGATTTTCGATAATTAAAAAAAAAAAAAACGCAGCAGTCTTTTGACGCTCGGCTAAAGTCTCCGAGGGTTCAAACTCGAAAGTCGGACGTTTATCGCGAGTCAAATTTAGCCGGTGGAGAAATTTGGAAGAATTTGGAGCAGGCAAAATGATGTAATTTTGAGCTTGATTGATCCTTCTTTCGTTAATTTTGTTTTTTTTTATATGCTACTTTTATTGTTCGTAGTTTGAAAATGGTAGAAGTGGAAGACACTTAAAAAAAAAATGATTTCGTGGTGTCAACAGATGGCTGCAAATTGGCAAGCACACACTCGTGTGTTATTTTTAAAAATTTCTGCTGTAAGTATAAATCGTGACAAAATGCGAGTTTCGTGGATACCTCGACGACGAGTTGTCCAAGACTGGCTAGCAGGCAGTTCCGAAACGCTGGGCGAAGCTCCATCCCGTGGTGGGCGGGGAGGTAAGGCACCGAGGTGCAAATTTTGCTATCTCTTCGCGAACGTTGATCGTTGAGATAGCGCGACGTTATCGGTGCGCGATTTTGTGTTTTACCTCAGCGTGCACGAATAAATACGTGAGCTTGGTACGCGCGCGTGCGCGTCGAGACGTCGATTACGATTGCGATAAGAGGGGGCCTCACCGTTTGTTATCGGGAAAAAGGAGCGGGCAATTTTATCACCTGTTTTGTTCGGGCACCGAATCGTGTATTTCAAGTTTAACCGCACAGACCGCGATATATATTTTTTTTCTTCGTGATTAAGAATAATTATCGAAGGCTCGCGCGTGCACCGATTCTTGGCTTCGGATTGGAGAACGTATTGGTCGCTTCGTTGAATGAGCGATGCGTTTTTAGAGGATAGGAATATTCCCCTCGGACAGGGGGCCATATTTATCCCCTAAACTTTTTACACTGTCAGTCATGTTTTGTTACTTTTTATTTTACTTTAAATAACTGCGATAAAATTGTGTAACTTCCAACAACAACAATTAGTTTTAATGGTTGGAGTTTGTTTGGGTTTGTAATTTTCAACTTTTTCGATTGACTTTGTTTGATTTTGTAAATTCCGAAAAAAACGTTTGTATTTCTTTAGAATTGATGGAGTTTGGGTTTAAACATTTTTTTTTTTCGTTACAAGTTATTTGCATTGAAAGTATTAGGTGTAGTAAAAAGAAATCCATTATTTTTGCAATAGATGGCTTTAGTAATCTGTATCTCGCGTTGTATAAGTGCGATCGGATTACGCTAGATGGCGTTAGAAAGATAAGATTTCGTACTAAAATAAACGTCTCAGACAGTTTTGTGATTGCTTGACTCAATATTTTTTGAGCGCGCGTCAAAGATGGCCACCAGCAAAGTGAAAATACGCCATATTTTACAGTTTTTCTTCGATAAAGGGGAAAACGCAAGCTAGGCGGCTGAAAATGTATAGTGTTTATGTTCCGGATACTGTAACAGTCAATCACGCGCAATTTTGGTTTCGTCGATTCCGTTCCGGTAATTTTGATGTCAAAGATGCACCACGCTCTGGAAGGCCAATTGTCGAAAATATCGATAAAATAATGGAAATCGTCGAGTCCGACCGTCATGGAAGCACTGTTTCGATTACCCAGGAGCTAAACATTGCACAAAAAACCGTTTGGAACCACTTGAATAAGGCTGGATACAAAAAGAAACTCGATGTATGGGTGCCACACGAGTTAACGCAAAAAAACCTCATGGACCGAATTTCCATCTGCGAATCGCTGCTGAATCGCAACAAAACGCAAAGAGCCGGCGCAAACGGTGGCCAAGCCAGGATTGACGGTCAGGAAGATTTTACTGTGTGTGTTGGTGGGATTGGCAGGGAATCATCAAACTCATAATTCGGACCTGTACTGTCAACAATTGGACCGTCTGGAGGAAGCAATCGCCCAGAAGCGGCCAGCTTTGGCGAATAGGAGAGGAATTGTGTTCCATCGGGACAACGCCAGGCCACACACATCGATAGTGACTCGCCAGAAGCTCCGGGAGCTTGGTTTGGAGGTTCTTATGCATCCACCTTATAGTCCGGATCTGGCACCAAGTGATAACCACCTGTTCCTGTCTATGGCGAAAGATTTTGCTGGTGAAAAATTCGCCTCAAGAGAAGCTTGTGAAAATCGACTGTCCCACTTTTTTGCCAATAGGGACGAGGGTTTCTATAAGAAAGGCATAATGAAATTACCTTCAAAGTGGCAATAAGTTATCGATCAAAACGGTGCATATTAGACCTAAATCGGATCATTCTAACTATGCTAAATAAAGCCTTCAATTTCATGCAAAAATAATGTATTTCTTTTTACTACACCTTATATTTTGTTATATTTATCTAGACAAGTTACCGAATATTAGTGGTAAATTGATAAATAATAATTATTAGCAATTTTTCGATTCGATAAAAAAAATGTTCCACAATGCTTTGTCCGTTTTTCAAAAATGCAACTACAACTTTGGTGCATCGACGTTTTGAGAAAAATCGATATATCTGAATAGAAAAACGTAACGTGACGGCTGGCCGCCACTTGCAACGAGAGGTCGGAGTACTTCCGGTCTTTCTAACGAGAAGAAACTCTCCATCTCCAGATGGTATTTATCGATAGATTCATTGCGAGAATACGTCAGTTTCCATCAATCAGTCTGCGAGATCTTTCGTTTCGCGCTTAAAAAGCGATGCTTCGTGTTTACTCTCGCTTTTGCTAGAAAATAATATCTGGATTCCTCGCTCGCGATGATGAGAGCTCGCCGCATTATCATGTTGGCCACTGAAGAAGGTAAATGGAGAAAGTGTTGTTTTCTACGCTCCGCTCGCTACTCGTTATTGTACAATTAAGTGCTACGTGGAGGGCGTAGAGAGGGGATATTATTGCTCTCGTCAGCACGAAGGTACACGGATCCACAATTCAGCAACACGTCCAAATAATTTCGTGAAATAAAATAACACGGCAGACGTCACGTGCAAAAATGAGATTCGCCACATTATTTTCTTTTTTTTCAAATGAATAACGTTCAAAGTTTATCATTTTCTCATCTCGTCGTATCGGTGAAAAAGTGGAGCACGCGAGACAAGTGCTCTATCGACAGGTAACTATTTTATTTATCTCACATCGGATAATTACCTTTTCCTCTTGCTGATCTGAGAATTGCACTCGTTGGGGATTTCCATTGAACATTCTGCGATGGGCACGTTTGAATTCCTCCATGAGCTGTGGAAAAAAAAATGGTAGTTCGTTCGGTCAAGTCTATAGAGTCAATTCCCGTGACGGAAGATTTCGACGAGTCTCACCTTGTCGTGGGTCACTTTATTTTCCTGAGCTCTCAGCGTTTCGGGATTCTGCGACTTTTTCGGCTCGGACAGCAATACTTCCTTAGCGGCCTCGGCCTTCGCGGCGTTCAGCATTCTCTGAAATATCGTCGAATAGACACACGTTCAACGATTATCCGCGGATGAAGATTTTTTAAATGATGCAACGGTGAATTTAACGAGTTTCCGGACATCTTTAGCGGGATTTCTATTGTTCTTGAGCAGAGCGCTAACTTCTACACACCAATATTTCGTTTTAAAACGACACCATTACTGTAAGAAATTTCGAGTTTTGCTTTTACGATCATTATTAGCTTTACACGAGCATATTAATAATGTGATAGCGCACTGCTTGTATTGCAAGTTTGTGTTTTTTCACGGTTCGCGAGACTTATTCTGTTACCGCGAGCGGCAGCGAGCGCAGCAACTCACGCAGACCATTGAAAAACAAAATATTTACATTTCTTTATTAAACCGAATCAATACTGAACGTAAGTGTCGAGTGTCAAAAAGACAATCACTTTTCTATAAAAATGTATTGGGATTACAAATGAATTCGGTCCGTTTTCAAGAGATGGCTCTGGCTGTTATGAATGTTTCATAGTGACAGCTGATTTCGGTGCTTTCAGAGAGATTAGACATCTGTTAATAACATTCACTTTATATCGCTTTGAGTTCCATTAAAAACCTTGTTTTTTACTGTCTTGAATATGTCAAATTTTATGTTAACTAAGCAGCATTTGCGGCAAGTTTTACTTTTCTGCTTTAATTGGAAGAAAAGTGCAGCGTAAGCGCATCGAATGCTTGTTGAAGTTTATGGTGATGATGCTCCAACTGATAAATCATGTAGGGAATGGTTTCGACGCTTTAAGAACGCTGATTTCAGCGTTGAAGACAAGCCTCGCCATGGACAGCCAAATGAGCCAATGAGCTGCTACAACCTGGCGATTCCATTACGGGCGATCGGTATAGACTACAATTGATTCGTTTGAGCCGCGCATTACGAGAAAAACGGCCGGAATACGAGCAAAGACGTGACAAAATTATTCTTCTGCATGACAACGCTCGGCCTCGTGTCGCAAAAGTCGTAAAAAAATATTTGGAAACACGCTCAAATGGGATATTTTACCGCACCCGCCGTATTCTCCGGACATTGCTCCTTCTGATTACTGGTTGTTCCGACGGATGCAGCAGGATTTAGCAGCTCACCGCTTCACTTCTTTCGCCGGAATCGAAAATTGGCTCAAAACTTGGATCGCCTCAAAAGACGAGATTTTGTTTTCGAGATGGAATTCGAAAATTGCCTGAGAGGTGGGAAAAAGTAGTAGCCAGCGATTGACAATACTTTGATTAATCTATTCGTACCTTTTATTTTGAAATAAATGGATTTTTGACCTCAAAAAAACGGACCGAATTAATTTGTACTCCCAATAGCTCATACGAGCTACATTTATAGAGGTGCGAGGGTGTATTTTTCGTAATTATTTTCAAGCAAACGATTAATGGAATTTTTTTATTATTAATACTCATAGTCAATATATACATATAGAAGACTGTATACAAATTTTTGTACTCGAATCTAAAGTATAGTTTGCGGTGTACGCCGCTTCCAAGAGGACACTCCGACGAAATTGCTGCTCGGCGGTTGACAGCGATTAAGCCATACGGTTCATCTGAAAAATAAAATAAAAATATATTTAGAAACTAGACATATAGGTTTACAGCATCACGTAGGGGAATTTCTACATCTAAAAAAAAAATAGCGGACCAGCGAATTTTATTTCCGATTTTCATGGAAAATTTTTATCGTTCATAAAAAAAATAGAAGGGGGCCCTTTATAAAAAAAATCCCTAAGTGGTGCTATAGAGAATGGATTTTCGAACAGTTTAAAACTTGGCGCATGCAAATCGGATGAATAGTTTTTTTAATATGTTGTCAACCAGGTTGAAAAACGTAGTTTCGAGAAAAACGCGTTCAAAGTTTGGCTGAAGGATAATTCAACGTACAAACTAAATTTTTTATTTGTCTCTTTTTTTTTTGTTTCTCACCGTTAGTCAGCTATTCCTGGACCATACAACAGCTCCTCAGCATCCAGAGACTCATCATTTTTTTCATGTTTTCCACGCAGACGACCATCATGCGTGCTTTTTTCGGCTTCGTGCTCGGCATCGCATATTCGCTTCTCGTCGATGTTTTGACAATATTGGTAGAGTGTTTCACCAATTTTTTATGCTTAATATCTCCAATACATTTATGAGGCCAATATGACCATTGTTAAAAAGTATTGAAGCAATATTAGCGACAGTTTCAACTGTGGGTCTGCCGCGCCACGATGTCTTTGGCGCAAATTTCCATATAACAGAGTTCAAACACTCGTTGTTATTCTGGTGAAAAGCGCCTAAATATCGTTGAAGAAGCTCGTCTTTACTAAGGTCCACGTATTTCGGTTTTATTGCCGCACATCTGCCGCTCGGCGCGGTCGTGCGCTTCGAACGGTTTCACACAAAATGCTGTATCTCCGCCAATTTTACAAATTTCTTTAAAAAATTTGATGAGAGCATTCTTAACAAATGTGTCTTTCAGAAAATGACGAAAAAAACGACAAATTTTTTTTTTTTTACCGTGGTATGGGGCCTTAAGGTATAGTCGCGCCACGGCGTTTAGTGGTATTTAAATACGCGCGCCATTCAACGCTCATGTGATGTCACACTTCGCATCTACGTTTCGTCGGTGGAGGAAGAATTGAACGCTTTCATTTACAAAAAAGTCAATAATTAATAAACGCTGTAGACGGATCATTTAATTTTTGCGTGACATGATCGTCATAAAGTACTGATTGGTTTGACAGTTTTTCATAACATTCGTAACATTTTTCGCACTATTTCAGGCGTGAAACTGCCGATCAGCGATGAGTGTAGGCATCTCCCTATGTTACAAAGTTTGTGTTTCAATTACGAATTTTATGAAAAACGGTGCAGACGATCGATTTAAAATTTGGTCGGTGCATTCAGTATGGGACGTAGAATCTGCTGCATAAATATAAATCGAATTGTAGCATAGCGTCACTTGACCCGAAACTCCTTAACGGACGAAGATTAGTCAAATGGCGTAGTTTTATTTTTTGTCTCGAAAGCCTCTCGGTCTCTCGGTGGCCGCGATAAGTCACGTTCCGGAACGAGACGATAAAATGCCTTGGCAGAAAAGAACGGGAGTAGTGGACGCGCGCGTTATCGGTGGGCGGTTTCAGCGATCTCCCGTGTCGAGGAGCGTTCGACGGAGCCAATACTCGGATGGGTGATCGGACGTTTCGTCGAGAGAAACTCTCGAGCCGAGGTAAACGGTACTCGCGAGGTTCTCTCCGCGATATCGAGATAGATATGCACTTTCTCCGAGAAGCGCTCCGATGGACACGAATTCGATGTGTATAACGATATATTTCCTTTTTTTTTTTTGCTCTCGTTACTTGAGAAGAGTCTTACCAAAGTTTCGAGTTCGAGTCACGAGCGAATAATCCTTTTTAACGCCTCGTAGTGTCGTCACGGATCGTAAGAGTATTTTGACATCGAATTTCCGGGCGATTAATTTTAACGATGGAAAACATTATCGAACGGTGCGTGATTTACCTGCTGCGCCCGCCTCTGCAGTTCTTGGGTTATGGCAGTGCCGAGATCGGTACTGGGCGATGGTGAGCTCTGAGCGGTGCAGACTCGCGGAGCACGAGGTATTGCGGCTTCCGGTGTTTTTATGGGACATCCGGTCGAGCCGGGGATCGTCGAGGCGAAGGACGCGCTCGAGGCAGGCTCGCACGAGGACGTCGACACCGACGAAGACGTCGATGCTGAATCCTTGCCGCAGGACGACTCGAGGCTCGATTCGGTTTCCGTTGATCCTGTACTACCCATCGATAGGGTACTACCCATCTGTACGCCCATTGTTATCATTGGTTTCGCTTCTGAAACGGTAAGAGAAAGATTGACGCCTTTATTTCTGGAAGGTCAACGGCCGGACCAACAGCTCCTATAATTTTTCAGTTATGATGAGGCACTAAAGTTTTTTCGATTATACATAAGGATAGCTATAGAAGTACGTAGGATTTTTTGATATATTGTTGTTTGTCAAAATGGCGCATTTCTACAACAAAAAGTATAAAATTCCATGAGAAAATCGTCAGAAAATTATTTATAAAAAAAGGAACTATGCAATATAATTTTAAAAAATCCTACGTAGTGCCTTAGAGAATGTAATTCTAAATATACAGTTAAAATTTCAAGTGAATCGGTTGAAATTTGTTTGAGTTATGAGTCCGGCCGGCTTGAAAAATGTAGTTTTGAGATAAACGCGTTTAAAGTTAGTAGAAAGTCACGACATTAATCAAGCATGGTCTTGAAGTTTGCATCGTTGAAATGCAACGAAAATTCTTTTTTATATTTTTATTTCCTCATTTTTATTGTTTTACGAAATCTTTTTTTGTAGGTTTAAATTCTAGCTTTCTACATGAGCAACTTAAAAAATAATTGAGTGTTTTTCTTAACGAAGATTTGCCGAAAGATATTAGAGCTATTGAAGAATAATAATTTCCGTTGCATTCCAACGATGCAAACTTCAATCTCATAATCAAGAGGAGTTGCGCTAGAATTCGAAAATCGAGTACTTAGAGATTTTTCACACCCATAATCTTTTGGAATATCATTTTATAGGTACTGAGGTACATTTTTAACACAAAATAAATCGATTTTTGGAAAATCCTAGAGTGGCCTAAGGCCTTAAATAATGAAGGCTGCAAACCAAAATGGCGTTGCCAAAAATAGCGAAAATTTTGGGGAAGCGCGGCGAAAAAATTACTGTTATATATAAGTAACAGGAATATACCTGGTTGCCACTTGTGCGGCATTGGCGGCGGCATACACGGCGGTGGTGCGGGTGGGCAACCACTCTGATGAACCTCTACCGTCGTGACCGTTTTCCTCTCGCTCGATTGACAATCCCCGAGACGATTTTCCAATCGACCGTTGTCCTGGAAAGAAAAGAACGATCGGGCCTCAGTTTTTTATGCGCTTTTTAATTTTACTTACATTTTACTACTACTAGTAGTAGTAGTATTTATTGCTCGCATATTCTTTTAAGGGTGTTTATGATAGTGCCCTTCCTTTTACCTTTACATATGTGTTTACATCAGATTTCTTATTTTTTCCATCGGTTTTCTTATTATCTTACATCTATCTTAATATTCTTGTTTCTCAAAGTGCATAATGTAGTCACGTTTTGCCGTTTGCTTTTTCAATTGCGCCTCTATTTTACGGTCTATCTCTATCGCTTTGATTTTTTCCAACCATTGTTCCATTTTCCTTACTATCTCTTGATTGAGTTTTCCCTTAACTTTTGGACACTCGCAAATGTGTCTTATATTTTCATTTTCCTCTTTGCAAATGTTACATTTGGAGTTTGTGTACCCTTTTTTACCGTCCCGCCCAATATTACCACATCTTATCCTTGCCTATGTTACTTTTATTTCTCCGCTGATCGCCTCGTCTTCCCAGTATCTTTTCATGTGCATTCCTGTTTTCCTATGCTCGTATTCCTCGCGGTATGTGAACACGTCAATTTTGCTCCAGTCGCAGTGAGAATATCTTGTTCAATTTTGATTTTTATGCTTCTTTCAATGTTTTTTTTTGTCTAGCTCCTTTATATTTCCATTCCATATGGATTGCTATTTGTGATTTCTCGTACTTCCTTCCTATTTTGATTTTACTCATTTTCTTTCGATTTTATGAATCGTATTATTTCAATAAACATCAATTTCATTAATTTCATTTCAATTTTATAAATTTTATATTTTTTTTTTTCGACTTTATAAATTTTATTAATTTCATTCCGTTTTTTGTTTCTACTAACGATCCAAAAAATCGGTTCATTGTATTAATTTTGAAAGCTTTTGTCTTAAGGCCTTTGGCCTAGAGGCCAAAAAAGAGCATATTTTGTTATTTTTTTTTTCAACGAAACCATAAAATAAATCGGAATTAAAAAATAGGGGTTTTATTATACACGTAATTGACTATAGAAAATTATTTTTTTCACAGCGATACATGTAAAAATGGCAACTGTGCAGCATTTTTCCGATGACGCTTTTATTTCTAGAAGGTCAACGGCCGGACCAACAGCTCCTATAATTTTTCAGTTATGATGAGACACTAAAGTTTTTTCGATTATATATAAGAATAGCGATAGAAGTACGTAGGATTTTTTTTTGATATATTGTTTTTTGTCAAAATGGCGCATTTCTAAAACAAAAAAGTATGAAATGCCATGAGAAAATCGTCAGAAAATTATTTATAAAAAAGGAACTATGCAATATAATTCAAAAAATCCTCCGTAGTGCCTAAGAAAATGTAATTCTAAATATACAGTTAAAATTTCATGTGAATCGGTTGAAATTTGTTTGAGTTATGAGTCCGGCCGACTTGAAAAATGTAGTTTCGAGACAAACGCGTTTAAAGTTAGTAAAAAGTCACGACATGAATCAAGAGGGGTTGCGTTAGAATTCGAAAATCGAGTACTCAGAGATTTTTCGCACCCATAATCTTTTGGAATATAATTTTATACGTACTAAGATAAATTTTTAACAAAAAAAAAACGATTTTTGGAAAATCCTAGGGCGGCCTAAGGCCTTAATGCGGAATTTGCCTGAGCAGCCTCGTGTATTCCCATTCGGCGTACGAGCAAAATTTTCCATCAATTCCTACTTAACGCGAGGCACGATGATATACGACTTTTATCTCTTTTTTTTTGTAGCACAAGAATGTCGTGACGAGAGCCTCGTGGCATCGATCTCGCAACTGCTATCCGGTCGGCGAAGTGCGCAGGCATCAACGCGTACGATAATCGCGAATAAATTACGAAGATGCACAGAGCGATTCTTCACGCGATGGATCCGGCGAGATTCTTGAGTTACGGTTCATCGTTCGACATCCCGAAGCTAGTGTGTTGTACAAATATATATTAAAATACACACGGGATATTCTAATTTGAATTGTCAGACTTCCATTCATAAGAAGAAAAAAAAAACCCTCTATTTCTCAATATATTTTCAAAACTCGCGCTTTCCCGTAACTTGTAAAACATATTTTAAAAAACCGATACAAAAATGATTTCAAAATTCATATAAATTCAGAAAGTTTAACAATTCCATTTCAAATATTGAAAAATATATTTTTTCTGTGTATTAAAGATACGCTTTTTCATTAAATGGATAAAATTCCTTTGGCGATTATTGACAATGCAAACCATTGTCTGTTTGGGTTTGTTTGGGTCGTCTAGGCTTGAAAGGCCTCATGTCCCTTGCGTTTAAAAAGTTTATTTGGCTTTTGAGATATCGGTAGCGGTTATTAAACCGTGCGGGTGCATGTACCATATTACTATGGCGCCGCCGAACGAGCTAATTGCGGATGAGCTTGGAGTAGAAAGTGCAGTCAATACCGTGGCGCGCCCGATCATCGCGTTAATGATAGAATAAATAGCCAAGTTAACGACCGCCTGCTCTACGCTTTATTTTTGCAATGCCGGCTGAGAGTGCGCTGACAAGCGTTTGCCCATTCGAGATTTGTGGCTCGAAGTAGGATGCCGGGAAAAGTAGCCTGCGATGCCATGACTGGGAAAATAACTTGAAAATATATAATAATAGTTACAACGATCGATAGTTGATAACGAATCGTTTGGATGGAAGATTTATAGCCCGAGGTAGAATATTTCAAAATATATATTCTGCAACGAATTAGTCACCAAAAATATAATAATAATCCTACCAGGTATACAAGTATGAAATGCGGATTTCAGACAACAGATGGTGCACCAATGCAGTTTGTGCTATAAAGATTTGACACTGCGCCATTTTGTTGTGTCATCAACAAGTGTCAGACGCGCACGAGTGATAAATTGGAAAAGTGTGTGCATAGCGTTGTGTTGTTGTGTTCAATATGTCGAAATTTATACCGAACAAAGAGCATTCGCGGACAGCATTAATTTTTTGTTTTCATTTGAAGAAAACTGCTGCTGAATCATAGCGATTACTTCGAGAAGCTTATGGCGAGCATGCTCCATCGCAAGATACGTGTGAACGATGCTTTCGGCGTTTCAAAAGTCGTGACTTCGATGTTGCAGACAAGGAACATGGAAAACCGCCAACAAAAATACGAAGATGTGCACGGAGAGAATTAAATGTTAAAAATTACCGTGCAGTAACGGTAACCAGATGACAACCCTGGAACTTCGCTTATTATTACTGAGTAAAACACAGATTTTCACGAAAATAAAATAAAATTTCTTCTTCGGATAGAAAATTTTACCAGATTTTCTAGTAAATTTTGATGTGTAACAAAATACGCAAAACTTAAATTAAAAAAATATATAATATCAGCGAAATTTTACTGTGCATTTTATTATTTTATGCCTTTCAAAAATGTCTATAAAAAAGTATCGTCTTTATAACAGTTATTTTAAGATTTATTATAAAATTTAATGAGTGTTATAGGAAAATGTATTGTGCTCTCGGTAAAAATTATCATGCGCGTTACCCGTCTTGTATAGTAAAATTTTAGCTACGTATTTGAAATTTTCTGTAAAGTGAGTTAAAAAAAACTTGTCGCACACGAATTATTATGCTCTTCTCACTTGTCACCACATTGAAATATATCACGGTAATTTTTACCGTGAAATTCACGACAAAAATTACTTTTTAATTCTCTCCGTGTGGAATTGCAAGCATTGTCGGACGAAGATGATTCGCAAACACAAAAACATCTCGCCGAGCAATTGGGCGTTAGTCAACAAGCTGATTCCAATCGGCTACGAGAGATGGGAAAGATTCAGAAGACCGGTAGATGGGTATCACACGAGTTGAACGACAGGCAAATGGAAAAGCGCAAAAACACATGTGACATTTTGCTCGCTCGGTACAAAAGCAAGTCGTTTTTGCATCGTATAGTTACAGGGGATGATAAGTGGATTTATTTTTAGAATCTCAAGCGCAAAAAATCATGGGTAGACCCAGGCGCACCATCCACATCGAGCGCAAGACCGAATCGCTTTGGCAGAAAGACGATGCTCTGTGTTCGGTGGGACCAGAGGGGCATGGTCTATTGTGAGCTGTTAAAACCTGGGGAAACGGTTAATACTAAACGTTACCAAGAACAATTGACCGATTTGAACCGTTCGCTGCTTGAAAAAAGGCCAAAATACCAAAAGAGGCAACACAAAGTCATTTTTCTTCATGACAATGCTCTCCATCACATACGGCAAAACAACGGTTCGCGACACGTTGGAAGCACTCAGCTGGGAAGTTCTACCCCATGCGGCTTACTCACCAGACTTGGCTCCTTCCGATTACCACTTGTTTGCATCGATGGGTCACGCACTTGCTGAGCAGCGCTTTGGTTCGTACGAAGATGTGAAAAAATGGCTCGATGAATGGTTCGCAGCAAAAGGGGAAGATTTTTACTGGCGTGGTATTCACAAGTTGCCCGAATGATGGGAAAAATGTATAACAAGCGATCGAGCGTACTTTCAATAAAGCACTTTTTATCATTCTTCCGAATTTAACGTGTTTTTTTTTTTAGAAAAAAAAATCCGCATTTCATACTTGTACATCTCGTAATAATAATAATAATGAAGGTGATGTCGGAGTTTTTTCAGTTTTTTTAGTCGGTGAACATTTTTTCTTTCTTCTTTTTAATAAGATGGCTTTTTTCAATTAGATCACTTGCCTTGGGAATATTGTACGAGTTGCGTTCGTCGATCGCGGGCGAATCGTAAGTGGGGCCGTTGTCGCGGGCGTAAGGTGACGCGCGAAAATTCCTCTCGTCGCGTGGATTGTCGTCGAAATCGTGAGACTCGTAGTCCCGAGGAGCGACGGGATCGTAGAGGGGCTCCTCGTTGTCGATTTTTTGACTGGCGAGGTGGTTCTGACGATAGGCCGGATGACACGGGTAGCCGGGATTCGTGTTTTGATTGACACGAATGACGGTCGTGTTGTTGGGCTTTCTCGTCCACTCCGCTGCCTGTCAAATTTGAAAAAAAAAAATAATAATAAATAAAGTTTACCGGCAAATCGCCTCGGCACAATAAAATGAAGGGATTGTTTGGATGCAAATGTTTTATTCGCTAGTTTTTTCTTGCCATCCATGTAGCAAGAACAAATGAACAAAAATTCAATAGACTAATAGGAATAAAAGTTTGCAGCGATTTACCTGATCACTCGGATTGCTCCACTCGGAGGACGAGCAACTGCTGGTGGACATCGACATCGGCCAACCTCCCCTGAAACCGACGGTAACGAAAACCCGTGAAAATTTCGATTTTTTTTTTTTGCCAGCGCAAGATACGGAAGTGGCGTCAAAAGAAACAAATTGGTACAAGGGGAAAAAAAAATTGCAAACTCACTTTAGGTTTATAATTCCGGCGGGTGGGTTGGAGTAAGGTCCGAAGGAGCGAGTCATGTCGTAGCCACTGGGCGTACGTATGGGAGGATAATCATACGGTGGATGCGCGAGTACCGGTCGATTAACGACAACTTCCAGGACGTCGGCGCCCCGCATCACTTCGATGGCTCGCTCGAACGGAATACTCGTAAGTCGTTGGCCGTTGCACCAGATGATGACGTCGCCCGCTTTGAGGCCGGCGGCTCGAGCGGGACCACCCTCGCGGGTTCCCTGTACGAGAAGAAAAGAGAACAATTTAATTTTCAGTTTGTTGGTGCGTGACTTTGGAAGTGGAAGAAAAAAGAAAACAGCGCGCGTACCTGAACCGTAAGACCCGGAACTATACCCCTGCAAACGCCACAACCGAGCCTGCCCTTCTCGCCAACGTGAATTCTCAGACGAACTTGATTGTAGGGCGGAACGGTTCCTTTGTAGAGAGAGTGTTGCTGTGCTTGTTGCTGCTGCTGCTGCATTTGTTGGTGGTGCTGCTGTTGGACCATGTGCCATGTTACTGGGTCGTTTGGATTGCTGGGGAATAAAAGGAATTTATAATGAGGCGGTATATTCATCTAGAACTCAGATGAATATTCCCTATATTCATCTAGAATTTATAAATATAATGGGGAATATTCATCTAGAATTCAGATGAATATTCACTATATTCATCTAGAATTTAGATGAATATTCGCTATATTCATCCAGAATTGAGATGACGGGAAATATTCATCTAGTATGTATAAATTTAATGGGGAATATTCATTTAGAATTTAGATGACGGGAAATATTTGCCTAGAATCTAGACGATGGGGAATAGTTATCTAGAATTTAGATGGTGGGCGATAGTTATCTAGAATTTAGATAAATATTCGCTATATTCATCCAGAATTTAGATGACGGGAAATATTCGCCTAGAATCTAGATGATGGGGAATAGTTATCTAGAATTTAGATGACGGGCGATAGTTTTCTAGAATTTAGATGAATATTCGCTATATTCATCTAGAATTTATAAATATAATGGTGAATATTCATCTCGAATTTATGCGTATAATGTAGGAATATTCATCTAGAATCTAGATGAAAGGAAATATTCATCTAAAATTTAGACGACGCGGAGTATTTATCTACGATTTAAATGTCGAAGAATAATTATCTAGAATTTAGATGACGGGCGATAGTGATCTAGAATTTAGATGAATATTTGCTATATTCATCTAGAATTTAGATGACGACAAATATTCATCTAGAATTTATAAATATAATGGAGAATATTCATCTAGAATGTATGCATATAATGTAGGAATATTTATCTAGAATTTAGATGAGAGGGAATATTCATCTAAAATTTAGATGACGAAAAATATTCGCTTAGAATTTATATGATGGGGAATATTCATCTAAAATTTAGACGACGCAGAATATTTACCTACGATTTAGATGACGAAATATTCATGCAGAATTTGGATGGAAAAGAATATTCTTCTAGAATTCATTTGGCCTGGTATTTAATCGCTATCTATCCAGTAATTAAATGACGAGTTTTTGTTGTACTTACTCTTTAACGGGTATCATGCCGACGCTCCGAATTTTCAATACCAAGTCCTGTCGATGTTTCGCCAGCAGAGCGATTTCTCGATGTACAGCATCCTCGACAGGGTGACCGTTCATTCTCAAGATTTGATCACCGACCTGCGTATTGATGAAATGAAATTAGAGCGCAAGAGTCGACAAAATGAGATTCAAGGATATTTACAATCCACATAATATTAATGAATTAATTGATAATAACTAAAAAATATTATATTAATATTATCATGAATTTCATTTTACGGATATTGTGAACTGATTTTTTAAATAAATATAGAAATTACAAATATAATTAAATTGGTATATATTATATAAAGTAAACACAATAAAATTATTATATTTATTTATTAGTGAATGTTGCTGAATTATAATTTTTGACATTCCACATTATAATTAGTATTAGAAAAAGAATAATAATAATGCACGAGGGTCATTTGAAACATTTTCGGCCTTGTAGACAAAAAGTGATAGAAAAAAAATGTCTCCAACGCCCGGATAAACCGTACAAATTTCAAGTTACCAGGTGTACATGTATGAAATGCGGATTTCAGATAACAGATGGTGCACCAATGCAGTTTGTGCTGTAAAGATTTGACACTGCGCCATTTTATTGTGTCATCAACAAGTGTCAGACGGGCACGAGTGATAAATTGGAAAAGTGTGTGCATAGCGTTGTGTTGTTGTGTTCAATATGTCGAAATTTATACCGAACAAAGAGCAGTCGCGGACAGCATTAATTTTTTGTTTTCATTTGAAGAAAACTGCTGCTGAATCATACCGATTACTTCGAGAAGCTTATGGTGAACATGCTCCATCGCAAGATACGTGTGAACGATGCTTTCGGCGTTTCAAAAGTGATGACTTCGATGTTGCAGACAATGAACATGGAAAAGCGCCAACAAAAATACGAAGATGTGGAATTGCAAGCATTGTTGGACGAAGATGATTCGCAAAAACAAAAACAACTCGCCGAGCAATTGGGCGTTAGTCAACAAGCTGTTTCCAATGGGCTACGAGAGATGGGAAAGATTCAGAAGACCGGTAGATGGTTACCACACGAGTTGAACGACAGGCAAATGGAAAAGCGCAAAAACACATGTGACATTTTGCTCGCTCGGTACAAAAGGAAGTCGTTTTTGCATCGTATAGTTACAGGGGATGAAAAGTGGATTTATTTCGAGAATCCCAAGCGCAAAAAATCATGGGTAGACCCAGGCGCACCATCCACATCGAGCGCAAGACCGAATCGCTTTGGCAGAAAGACGATGCTCTGTGTTTGGTGGGACCAGAGAGACGTGGTCTATTATAAGCTGTTAAAACCTGGGGAAACGGTTAATACTAAACGTTACCAACAACAATTGACCGATTTGAACCGTTCGCTGCTTGAAAAAAGGCCAGAATACCGAAAGAGGCAACACAGAGTCATTTTTCTTCATGACAATGCTCTCCATCACATACGGCAAAAGAACGGTTCGCGACACGTTGAAAGCACTCAGCTGGGAAGTTCTACACCATGCGGCTTACTCGCCAGACTTGGCTCCTTCCGAATACCACTTGTTTGCATCGATGGGTCACGCACTTGCTGAGCAGCGCTTTGGTTCGTACGAAGATGTGAAAAAATGGCTCGATTAATGGTTCGCAGCAAAAGGGGAAGATTTTTACTCGCGTGGTATTCACAAATTGCCCGAAAGATGGGAAAAATGTATAGACGGAGCATACTTTGAATAAAGCACTTTTTATCATTCTTCCGAATTTAACGTGTTTTTTTTTACAAAAAAAATCCGCACTTCATACTTGTACACCTGGTATTATGACCATTATTTTGTCTAAGTTGCTTGTCAACAATGGAGAAAACTGAGTATCGCCCAGTGATAAAGTTCCTTCATTTGAAAGGAAAAGAAGACTCAGGAAATAAAAGATGAATTAGTCTCTGTATACGGTGAAAAGCCTCCCCTTCATTTGCAGCGGTCAAATATTGGGTGGCCGAGTACAAACGTGGTGGTACAAGCATTTTAGACGAAGAAGACGTTCCGAGCGCCCGAAAACCGCTACAACGGACGAAATAGTCGATTTATTGCTGTGACATCGAACTGTGATGGAAGATCGTCGGTTGGCTGTTAAGGATATTGCTGAGGCTTGTGGGATCCACCTCGGCATGTGTATGGGTCACATGCCGAGATGGAAGACGCTGTAATCCAGTATTTTTCGGATTTAGACGATCAATTTTTTTTTTCTAACGTTTTGACAGGTTGGGAGAAACGTTGGACCAAATGTATCGAGTTGAAGGGAGAATATGTCGAGAAATAAATTTTGTTTTTTTTTACGGCCGGATACTTTTCAAAAAACTCTCGTACTCATGCTGTATCTCTGAATGAAGATTAAGAATTGTCAAAACTGCGATATTTTGTCCACATTAATTTTTTTTTTCCATTCCGGAAACAACGTTGTCAAACGTTTTTCGAAACTTAGGGTCATTGGAGTTTTACCGAATGTTCGAGGACTAAAAAAAAAGAGTATTCTTAAAGATCAAATGATAAATATGCCGAGGCTCGTTGAACGAAGAACGTACCCTTAGGCCCATTTTGTGCGCTTCGCCACCGGGTTCAACGTCGCTGACGTAAAATCCAGCGCCGTACTCAAGTCCACCACGAAGGGAGAAGCCAAATCCCGGATAGCCCCGACGCAAGCGCACGTTTCTCGTAACGCCTATGACGGCCATTCTACCGTCACCGGTACTTCCGTTTCCGGGACCTCCCCCCGCTGAGGATCCCGTCCCGGTGCTCGAGGCACTCGACGATCGCCCGGACCTGAAAAAGAAAAAACAACGTGGGCGATAAGAATGCCATTCGTAGATATCTCCCAAGTGCGAGAAACATTCGATATAGTTTGGAACATTTCTTTTATTTATGAAAATCTCCAGGTATCACTATTAATATTGGGTGAAGTAAAAAAGTTCTGAGCGTTTCCCGCTAGATGTCTTTAGTGAGCCATATCTCACGATGTATACACCGCATCGGGTCATACTATACGGCGATTTAAAGGTGACATTACGCTTCAAAAAAAGTTCTTTGACAGTTTTGTATTTATTGAAGCCAGTTGTGTGTTACAGCCTTCCAAAATGGAGGTAAAAAAGAGAAAATTCGATACATTCTTCAGTGGCACTACGACCTAGGTAAAAAGGCGGAGCACGCGGCCAAAAAAATTTGTGCTGTTTATGGAGCCAATACAGTATCGAATGCAACATCAAAGCGGTGGTTCCAACGATTCCGTTCTGGTAATACGGACGTCGAAGATGAGGCACGCTCTGGTAGGCCAATCGTCGAAAATGTCGATAAAATCATGGAAATCGTCGAGTCGGACCGGCATGTGAGCACTTATTCCATTGCCCAGGAACTGAAGATTAGCCAGAAAACCGTTTGGAGCCATTTGCATAAGGCTGGTCTCAAGAAGAAGCTCGATGTATGGGTGCCACACGAATTGACGCAAAAGAACCTTTTGGACCGAATTGATGCCTGCGATTTTTTGCTGAAACGTAACGAAATCGACCCATTTTTGAAGCGGATGGTGACTGGCGATGAAAAATGGGCCACATACGAGAACAACAGCCGAAAAAGATCGTGGTCCAATCACGATGAGCCGGCCCAAACGATCGCCAAGCCCGGATTAACGGCCAAGAAGGTTTTGTTGTGTGTTTGGTGGGATTGGAAGGGAATCATCCACTATGAGCTGCTCCCATCGGGCCAAACACTCAATTCGGACCTCTACTGTCAACAACTGACCAGATTGAAGCAGACGATCGACCAGAAGCGGCCAGAATTGGCCAATAGGAAGGGTGTTGTGTTCCATCAAGACAACGCCAGGCCGCACACATCTTTAACGACGCGCCAGAAGCTCCGAGAGCTTGGATGGGAGGTTCTATCGCACCCGCCGTATAGTCCAGATCTGGCACCAAGCGATTATCACCTTTTCAAGCATTTGCAAAATTTTCTTGATCGTACAAAACTGGCCTCAAGAGAGGCTTGTGAAAATGAGCTGGTCAAGTTTTTTACCAATAGGGACGAGGACTTCTTTAATCGCGGAATTATGAAATTGCCTTCGGAATGGACAAAAGTTATCGAACAAAACGGCGCATATTTGATCTTAACCGGATAATCCTATGTTAATTTCATCCCAAACCCAAACAAACCCAAAGAGACCTGTCACCAAGCGATTACCACCTTTTCAAGCATTTGCAAAATTTTCTTGATGGTACAAAACTGGCCTCAAGAGAGGCTTGTGAAAATGAGCTGGTCAAGTTTTTTACCAATATGGACGAAGACTTCTTCAATCGCGGAATTATGAAATTGCCTTCAAAATGGACAAAAGTTATCGAACAAAACGGCGCATATTCGATCTAAATCGGATAATCCTATGTTAATTTCATCGTCGAAATAAAGCGAAAAAACGCTGATAACTTTTTACTTCATCTAATAATAAAAGCAAATTGAATAATAATAATAATAATTACTAACGTAATGAAAAAGGGCTAAAAAATTAATGAACGATAACAAGTAACGTAATAAAAAAGCATTGAAAAAGTGAATGAACAATATTTAACATTAATGAAGAACAAAAATTAAATGTGCCGATCAAAACCAAATGTCAGTAATAAAAAATATTTTTTTAAGGCAAAGAGTGAATTATGATTCGTTACAAAGTCATCGAAGATCCAATAAAACAAAATCTGCTTTCGAAAGAAGCCTATAAAAATGCGTACTTGGGAGAAAAAAGAATGTTTCGAAAACTTGCGTCAATGCGTGTGGGAATATTCATTGGGAGCTGCATCGGAAATCGATCGAATAGACCCCGGAAATAGAATAATTACGGGAATATTCCAAGCCGATGGGATAAAATACCACGGAATTTCCTTGAGATCGTTATAATTTCCGGCAATCTCGCACGAATGCTTCCGATTAGTTTATTGCGCGGTCCGGGTTTCAAGTACCCCAAGAGGATATACTCGTAATTGCTTCACCGTCGACCCAGTCCCGGTTCGATAACTTCTCGTTCTACCTACTCGTAATAATAATCGCAATTAAAAAAAAAATAGAAATTATACGATTTTCCTTCGAATTTATACGTAATAATTATTACAATGATAAAAATCATTACAACAATGATAATTATGACGATGGTAATAATGGTAAGAAGAAAATGACGATGGCGGGTAATAATAAATAATACAAATGTATTGCAAACATGTTTGGACTGAGTTTGTATGTGAGAATGAGGATAAAAATAATAAACAATGAAATTATTATAAACGTTTTTTATTTGCGTTTATATGTAACTAGATTTTGCTCGCAGTTACGCCTGCGTGGAGTGAAAAAAAAAGAAATGTCGACACGAAAGATCGTGACGACGCGACGAGTCTTCCGTCGATCGTCCCTTAAGGTTTATCGGTGAAAAGTCCCCTTGAGCGAGCCGAGTTTCCCGAGTGCAATTCGTGTCAAGGCAAGTGCACGGACAACCATAGCGCGAGTCGTTTGACAATGAGAGACACCGGAGAAGAGCCTACTGGGAAATGACTTGCAGCGGAGTGCTCGAACAGGCACGACGAGACGTCTGCACAGTAGGTCAATCGAACGTGTCTACTCATTGACAACGAGGTACTCGCGCCGAGAGAATTCTTAAGGCGGGCAATCACTTTGGATGCTTCGAAGAATCAATGTTTTTTTTAATTCATAAATCGTTAGCGTCTTAAGAATACATCCTGAAAATTTCAAAACGATATTCGGATTTCTTCAAACGGTATGTATTAGGACTTGGAATTAATTCGTAGCGTTTTTTTAATGAAATTTTTTTTATATTTTAAATGAAAATAAAAAAATACATTAATGAAAGTATTGCCCATCGCTTTCTACTACTTTTGAGCATCTTTCGGGCAGGGTACGAATACCGTGTCGGAAGAACGCCTCGTCTTTAGATGCAATCCACGAATCGACCCATTTTTGACAATCTTCGTAAGAAGTGAACTTCTGCTCGGACAGGCTATGAGCCACCGAACGAAACAAATGGTAATCAGAAGGAGCGATATCTGGAGAATACTGCGGGTGGGGTAGGACTTTCCATTTAAGTGTTTCCAGATATGTTTGTACCGGTTTTGCGACGTGCAGGCGAGCATTGTCGTGCAGCAAAATGACTTTGTCGTGTCTTTCGGAGTATTCCGGCCGTTTTTCTTTCAATGCACGGCTCAAGCGCATCAATTGCAGTCGGTAGCGATCCCCAGTTATGGTTTCATTCGGTTTCAGCAGTTCATAATAAATCACACCCCTCTGAACCCACCAAATACAGAACAGGAGCTTAGACGCATGGATATTTGGCTTTGCCACTGATGTTGATGGTTGGCCGGGCTTAATCCATGACTTTCTGCGCTTCGGATTGTCGTAATGGATCCATTTTTCATCACCAGCGACAATTCGATGCAAAAAACCTTTTCTTTCCTCCCGTTGAAGCAGCAGTTCACATGTCAAAAGACGCCTCTCAATGTCCCTTGCTTTCAATTCATATGGGACCCAATGTCCTTCCTTCTGGATTATGCCCAAAGTTTTAAGACGTTTTCCTACCGTTGATAAGTCAACTCCCAATGATGTAGACAATTCTTGAAGTGTTTGAGACGAGTCTTCATTGAGCAATGCCTCCAACTCATTATCTTCAAATTTTTTTCGGCTGGCCAGGTCGCTCCTTGTCATCCAAGTCGAAATCACCAGCTTTAAAACGTGCAAACCACTTCCGACACGTTTGCTCAGCTAAAGCATGTTCACCATACACTTCCACTAAAATACGATGAGCTTCGGCAGCACTTTTGTTCATATTAAAGTAATGAAGTAACAACTCCCCGCAAAAACACTTTATTCGGCACAAATGTTGACATATTCAAGAAATTATAAAGTGTTGTTATTTACGATTCAAAAAGAGGTTATGTACAGCAAATGACATTCAATGATAGCTGTTTCACGATGAATACATTACTGTCGGTAACAACGAAATACTGTACTACCTACGCCATCTCTTGTGAAACGCTACGAATTAATTCCAACACCCAATAATAATAATAATTTTGTGATATTATAATTTATATATAGGCGAGAGCAGGAGGATCTCTCAAGCGAAAGACCGTTAGGTATTCGATCGTGCTGCTGTTTAACGAGCCCCGACACGAAAGTGTTACGATTGTTATGTGAGCTGCGTGCTCGCGGGTGCTTAGACGCAACACTTGTGCGTGTATATACATATTTCCGTAAACAAAATAAAAAATTTAAAAAAATACTAAAACGTTTGTAGATGGCAGCGGACGCAAAGCATGTGTCAAAAGTGAGAATAAGAAGGAGAGAGGGGAGAGAGAGAGAGAGAGAGAGAGAGAGAGAGAGAGAGAGAGAGAGAGAGAGAGAGAGAGAGAGAGAGAAGAGGATGCTAGTACATACATTTATTATTGCGGAGGCGTGGAGCACATTACACGCATTATATCCAACGGGACCATTCACGAATGCGTAACACAACGCGTGATTCGAATCGCATATGATTCGTAGACAAAAGGGCTAGGAGGATTTGAATGTGTCAAGGCGATGATGGTGTAAAAGTCGCCGAGGAACTAGAACGTTTCAGGGGGGAGGGATACGGGGGTCAAGTTAATTCGTTGCGGAGATTACAGTACAACCAAACTCAACAGAGGAAGCGGTAGAAAAAGCCTCTCTCCGCGACATGTAAAAAATTTAGGTTACAATATTGCACCACCAGGATCGCTTACCGAGGGACCGGGCAATATTGTCTGAGCACAAAGTAAGAGTGACACTCGGATTAACCCTAAAGTAAAAAATCAAAAGAATCGTTATGGAGTTTGCTCAGCTATGGCGTAAGGTTTAGAATTTTATTGAGGATATTTGCGAACATGTGTTACGATTCTTTGCCAAATTTCAAATAATTTGTCCCCTTTTCTTGTTCAATTATTAATAAATTTTGCATTTAAATATTAATTAACAAATCATTTTAATCCTGAATGAGTCCTGAAAATTAAAAAAAAAACAATGTATAGAAAAACAGATTGGCGAGACTACTGCCTTAATGAATAAAAAGAGGATAATAAAGCCCGTGAAGAGATGGCGGCAAGTCATTGAACAGAATGGAACATTAATTGATTGAAGTCGCTTGCTTTTTTGGTAAGAATTTTGCGTTTGCAATTCGATTTTCGCTAAGAAATAATGCATAGACCCAATACTAGACACGGACGCCGATCTACACGAGTGTCGCTCGAGAGAAATACTTATTGGGAGTACAAATTAATTCGGTCCGTTTTTTTGTGGTAAAAAATCCATTTATTTCAAAATAAAAGGTATGAATAGATTGATCAAAGTATTGTCCATCGCTGGCTACTACTTTTTCCCACCTCTCAGGCAATTTTCGAATTCCATCTCGAACAAAAAGTCTCGTCTTTTGAGGCGATCCAAGTTTTGAGCTAATTTTCGATTTTTGCGAAAGAAGTAAAGCGGTGAGCTGCTAAATCCTGCTGCATCCGTTGGAACAACCAGTAATCAGAAGGAGCAATATCCGGAGAATACGGCGGGTGCGGTAAAATATCCCATTTGAGCGTTTCCAATTATTTTTTTACGACTTTTGCGACACGAGGCCGAGCGTTGTCATGCAGAAGAATAATTTTGTCACGTCTTTGCTCGTATTCCGGCCGTTTTTCTCGTAATGCACGGCTCAAACGAATCAATTGTAGTCTATAACGATCGCCCGTAATTGAATCGCCAGGTTGTAGCAGCTCATTGGCTCATTTGGCTGTCCAGGGCGAGGCTTGTCTTCAACGCTGAAATCACCGTTCTTGAAGCGTCGAAATCATTCCCTACATGATTTATCAGTTGGAGCATCATCACCATAAACTTCAACAAGCATTCGATGCGCTTCAGCTGCACTTTTCTTCCAATAAAAGCAGAAAAGTAAAACTTGCCGCAAATGCTACTTAGTTAACACAAAATTTCGACATATTCAACACAGTAAAAAACAAGGTTTTCAATGTAACTCAAAGCTATATAAAGTGAATGTTATTGACAGATGTCTAACCTCTCTGAAACACCGAAATCAGCTGTCACTATGAAACATTCATAACAGCCAGAGCCGTCTCTTGAAAACGGACCGAATTAATTTGTGCTCCTGATATTTTTCACAATCTCCGCGGACGCTTCCTGTACTCTGTGAAGTTTGTAAACCTGACGACCTTGAGAGTCTTCGGGTATTTTTTCCATCACCAAAGTTGAAGCATGAACGGGCAAAGAAGTCTCGTCACGGTCGATTCATATTCTCGCACGTAAAATTGACAACGGTGTAAAGTTTCGTGGTCCGAGAGCAGCCACGACGACGACGACAACAACCAATGCGGCGCGTAATATTTTATTCTCAACGCAAAGGCTTCGTTCCGTTAGAGACACAAAGGAGAGTCGGCTCCCAACGACGCGAGCCGAAGAAGACGAAACAACGGTAAGTCACGCACACGCCCTGCCATGATCGGGCGGCTATTTCTCTCTTTTTCTTGTCGCATTCTTTTTTATTTTCTTTTATCAACGCCTGGGACTCGCTCGCCGAGAGAGATTCGACATCTCTGACTTTCATCTCGAAGGTCCTCGGGCTTCGTCTCAACTTCGAGAACGTCGCGATCACATTGAGTATAAAAATGGCAACGGGCAAAATTATTACGTCAGATTTGCCACGTTGTGACCGTTAATATTGAAAAAAAGTTAATTAAAAAGTGAATTAAGGAATTCATTGGCATTTTATTTGGTACTAGCTTCGCTCGCGGAAACTACCGGGTGTAAAAGTATGAAATGCGGATTTTTTTTCTAAAAAAAAAACACGTTAAATTCGGAAGAATGATAAAAAGTACTTTATTGAAAGTATGCTCCATCGCTCGTTATTCATTTTTCCCATCTTTCGGGCAATTTGTGAATACCACGCCAGTAAAAATCTTCCCCTTTTGCTGCGAACCATTAATCGAGCCATTTTTTCCCATCTTCGTACGAACCAAAGCGCTGCTCAGCAAGTGCGTGACCCATCGATGCAAACAAGTGGTAATCGGAAGGAGACAAGTCTGGTGAGTAAGCCGCATGGGGTAGAACTTCCCAGCTGAGGGCTTCCAACGTGTCGCGAACCCTTGTTTTGCCGTATGTGATGGAGCATTGTTACGAAGAAAAATGACTTTGTGTTGCCTCTTTCGGTATTCTGGCCTTTTTTGAAGCAGCGAACGGTTCAAATCGGTCAATTGTCGTTGGTAACGTTTAAGGTTAACCATTTCCCCAGGTTTTAACAGCTCATAATAGACTACGCCCCTTTGGTCCCACCAAACACAGAGCATCGTCTTTCTGCCAAAGCGATTTGGTCTTGCGGTTGATGAGGATGGTGCGCCTGGGTCTACCCATGATTTTTTGCGCTTGGGATTCTCAAAATAAATCCACTTTTCATCCCCTGTAACTATACGATGCAAAAACGACTTCCTTTTGTACCGAGCGAGCAAAATGTCATATGTGTTTTTGCGTTTTTCCATTTGCCTGTCGTTCAACTCGTGTGGTACCCATCTACCGGTCTTCTGAATCTTTCCCATCTCTCGTAACCGATTGGAAACAGCTTGTTAACTAACGTCCAATTGCTCGGCGAGTTGTTTTTGTATTTGCGAATCATCTTCGTCCAACAATGCTTGCAATTCCACATCTTCGTATTTCTCCACGGGTCACCAAATGTTTGAAGTAAATATTGATGATAAAACTTAGCAAAACGCGACCAGCAGAAGAATTTTTGTAACTGTGACTTCTCACAGAACATGTAAAAATGTCTAAATGTACAAAATTTATGCGAATGTTTTCATTCCAGTTCATCCTTGGGTATAATAATTCATTGCAACTTATTTTCATTAAGTGCCACTGTAATTTACTAATGATTCAAGAGGGCTCTGGTTTATGAGCCCAAAAAATATGGCCCTCCAGAAAAGGAATAACTTAACCGTTCGCGGTGACAATCAGTCCGTCACTCAGTCAGGACTTTGCCTTTTATATATATATATATATATATATATATAATGAATTCTATTATTCTAATATAATTTTGCAATAATCGAAAGTGATCGAAAACTTTTGACCGGTACTGTACGTAAATGTGTATTTATAAAAATATTCCGATAATACAAGATTCAACTCCGAGAGTGGAGACTTTTTCACTCGCGGAGAAAAACTAAATTTTCCATAGCAAAAGGTATGTGAGAAAAAATATATGAAAAAAATGGTAATAAAACGTATTAAATTAGACGAGAATTCGAGAACACGTGTCGCGAGAAAAGTGATATCCCCGTGACGAAAAAAAAAACAAGAGCTACATCGAAAACATACGAGGTAAGAAACGTCCTCAAACATTGGCGGAAAAAAATCTATTGACACAGGTGTGAAAGTGAAAAATGAAAACGTTCTCAAGCGTGGACGGCTGTTGAGATAAAATTCTAATGCCTGATGTCATCGGATATCGAAAACCGTCAGGCTTCAGTCTTCACACACACACACACACATACACACACGTGCATACACGTATACATGTATGAAGACTTTGAATGTCCTTCGAAAAACAACTTTTTACGACTATTGTGAAGTTTTCTTGGACGCATCTACGTTGTAAAATAAAAACCACTACAAAAAGCCGAAATTTAGGGTAATTGTCATCGTAATCGTCGTGTAGGGGCGTCGTAGGGTTAATCGTAAATAGGGACTACAGATTGCGCTGTAGATTGCTAACAAGAATTGCAAAACTTATTTTCACAGCACAAATCCGTAAAACAAAAAATATTTTTCGCTGCATTCCAACCCGAACTTCAACATCGGATATATGTGTGTATGCGCGGTACGTGTAAAAAGTAGTTTACGAACGCGGCTTCGTCGTTCAAGTATAACCGTTATGCTCATAATTTTATCCGCGAAGCTCAAAGAAACGAGACAAAAGAAATGAGTTTTCGAGGTCTTTCCCACTCCTCGTGAAAGTGCATCCCGTTTATACAACGTGTTTTCCTTTCGCCTTGTTCATCGCTTACATCCTCATTTTTATCGCCCCTTTTTATACTTTTTTTTTTTATATTAGATTAAGTAAAAAAGTTCTGAGCGTTTTTTCGCTTTATTTCGACGATGAAATTAACATAGTTAGGATTATCCGATTTAGATCAAATGTGCGCCGTTTTTTTCGATAACTTTTGTCCATTTTGAAGTCAATTTCATAATTCCGCGATTGAAGAAGTCCTCGTCCCTATTGGTAAAAAACTTGACGAGCTCATTTTCGCAAGCCTCTCTTGAGGCCAGTTTTGTACCATCAAGAAAATTTTGCAAATGCTTGAAAAAGTGATAATCGTTTTGTGCCAGGTCTGGACTATACGGCGGGTGCGATAGAACCTCCCATCCAAGCTCTCGGAGCTTCTGGCGCGTCGTTAAAGATGTGTGCGGCCTGGCGTTGTCTTCATGGAACACAACACCCTTCCTATTAGCCAATTCTGGCCGCTTCCGGTCGATCGCCTGTTTCAATCTGGTCAGTTGTTGACAGTAGAGGTCCGAATTGAGTGTTTGGCCCAATGGGAGCAGCTCATAGTGGATGATTCCCTTCCCATCCCACCAAACACACAGCAAAACCTTCGTGGCCGTTAATCCGAGCTTGGCGATCGTTTGGGCCGGCTCACCGCGATTGGACCACGATCTTTTTCGGCTGTTGTACTCGTATGTGACCCATTTTTCATCGCCAGTCACCATCCGCTTCAAACATGGGTCGATTTCTTTACGTTTCAACAAAGAATCGCAGACATCAATTCGGTCCAAAAGGTTCTTTTGCGTCAATTCGTGTGGCACCCATACATCGAGCTTCTTCTTGAGACCAGCCTTATGCAAATGGTTCCAAACGGTTTTCTGGTTAATCTTCAGTTTCTGGGCAATGGAATAAGTGCTCACATGCCGGTCCGACTCGACGATTTCCATGATTTTATCGACATTTTCGACGATTGGCCTACCAGAGCGTGCCTCATCTTCGACGTCCATATTACCAGAACGGAATCGTTGTAACCACCGCTTTGCTGTTGCATTCGATACTGTATTGGCTCCATAAACAGCACAAATATTTTTGACCGCCTGCTCCGCCTTTTCACCTTCGTCGTAGTGGTACTGAAGAATGTACCGAATTTTCTCTTTCTTTACCTTCATTTTGGAAGGCTGTAACACACAACTGGCTTCACCAAACACAAAACTGTCAAAGAACTTTTTTCGAAGCGTAATGTCACCTTGAAATCTCCGTATAGTATTACCGGATGCGATGTATACATCGTGAGATATGGCTCATAAAAGACATCTAGCGGAAAACGCTCAGAACTTTTTACTTCACCCAATATTAGCTGAAATTTGTTTATTTTACGTAACCGAAAATTTGATCATTCGGGCTTGGCAGCTGTTACAGCTAGCCGTGTTCAAGCATAGGCGTTTACCTCTTGCCGCCTGCCCCGCAAAGATCCTGAGCACCCTCCTTAAAACGACTTGACCGATCGTGCTGAAGTTGTACACACAACTCAACAACAATATTATCTCCAACTTATACCTACTTGTTTATGAAAAGCACTTTCAAAACATACTTTTTTCATTGCAATAAAATGACGAAAATGTTGTGTACAATCTTTTTTTTTCTAGTCTCATTTTTTAAATTTTCAACTGTTTAAATATTTCTTAGATATAAGGTCAGCATTTTGATACTACAATACTCAAAATTCTCGGCTCATTTTTTACAGATCAATATCGAAGTCGTTGGATTTCCCACAAACGGACAACTGACAATTATGCAAAATTTTTTTTTGAGAAAAAAGATATAAAGCGTTTAATTGTGTAATAAATTGTACCAAGAGTTTCATAAAAGTAAAGTTTTGTTCCTTTGCAAAAAATATAAATTGGCTATTCGTTCGTCGTCTACGTGTATTTGCCCCTTAAAAAAAAAAAGAACTTTCGTTGCATTCCAACGATGCAACCTCCGACACATTTCTGGGTAATATTGAAATGTATTATAATTCATTACGATATATTCGTAGAGACCCATAGACAAATATGTGTGTGTGTAGAGCGAAGGGGGAGGGAGGAAGCGGTATAGTAGCGAGAGACAACGATATTATCTGCTTTCGCTCGGTCGAGTTTTAACGAGGAGAAGGCAAGAGCGTAAATCAAGCGGCGCGCGGGTCCGTTGCATCCGCAACGAGAGAATGCACCGGGCGCGCAATGACGGGCATGCCGCCGCATAATAGTAATCTCGCCCTGGAGATTCCATAGCGAGAGAGTGCCCCGTACGTATCTATATAGCGTGTACACACGCCCGAGTGAAAATTTATTTTAGCGTCACGCTTCAATTGATAAATCGTGTTCTCTTGGAATTTCGATTTATCGTTGTTTTTTTTTTTTTTTTCTTCATCATGTGGACGTGCAATAAAATCATCGCGCAGTCGTGTCTGTATACGTGGAATATTTAAAAATAAGAGCAATTGTTGTGTCGTTTAGTGAAGATACGGAAGCCAAGAATGTATTTTTTTTTTTATTTTCGTCATGATGTTGAAGTTTTCATCGTTGGAGTTCAACGAAAATCCGGTTTTTTTTTTCATTTATTTATTATTTATTTTGGCAAGAGTACGATATCCGAGGCGCCAAGATTTGACGGTGAATTTAGCGTTATCGAGTCAATATAAACAAAATATGAAGAGTGATTAAAGTTAATATTTCGCTTATTTTGCGTTAAAATTAGAATTTTTCGTTAATTATCGAAAGTGACGTTTTTGAAAATTTCAAGGAACATCAGGCAAGGTAACTTGGAAATATACCGGGTGTCCCATTTTAATCTTACACCTGATTTTTCTCGGAAAATATTGCTCGGATCAAATATTGTGTATAACAAAAGTTTTAGGGGTTAAAAGGGGGGGGACCGCAGCAATGGAGTGGCTGCGGTCAACACTCTGGGGGGGGGGGGGGGGGGGGGGGGGGCTCTGGAAGGATTGTGAATGTCGGAAGGAATGGAAGGAATAAAGGAGGGGATGGTAAAAGGGGATGGATCCCGTACCTCTGAGGAATACATATAAAAAAAAAAAAAGTTAAAAATGATGCTCTAACTTGAAAATTATGAACTTTATCAAAAAAAAATTCCAACAAAAGTTGTTGGTTTTGAGCTGACAAATTTTTTGGTGATAAAAAAAAGGTATGTTTCTATTTGAAAAAAACATGTCCGCCATTTTAACGCCGCCATCTTGAATTTTGAATCGACAAAATTTTTTTTTTCGAACGTCCCCCTTTAACCCCTAAAACTTTTGTTATACACAATATTTGATCCGAGCAATATTTTCGGAGAAAAATCAGGTGTAAGATTAAAAAGGGACACCCGGTATAGTTTCCGGAGTGTCTCAGAAGCCAAAAATGTATTTTGAATATCACTACCATATTTTGCTTGCTTACAGCTACGACTAGACAGAGAGTAAAGTAGCACTTTTAATCGCTAGAAGTCCGAAGAGGGATTAAAAGTACCAGGTGTACAAGTATGAAGTGCGGATTTTTTTTACTAAAAAAAAAAACACGTTAAATTCGGAAGAATGATAAAAAGTGCTTCATTCAAAGTATGCTCCATCGCTTGTTATACATTTTTCCCATCTTTCGGGCAATTTGTGAATACCACGCCCGTAAAAATCTTCCCCTTTTGCTGCGAACCATTAATCGAGCCATTTTTTCACATCTTCGTACGAACCAAAGCGCTGCTCAGCAAGTGCGTGACCCATCGATGCAAACAAGTGGTAATCGGAAGGAGCCAAGTCTGGTGAGTAAGCCACGTGGGGTAGAACTTCCCAGCTGAGTGCTTCCAACGTGTCGCGAACCGTTGTTTTGCCGTATGTGATGGAGCATTGTCATGAAGAAAAATGACTTTGTGTTGCCTCTTTCGGTATTTCTGGCCTTTTTTTTCAAGCAGCGAACGGTTCAAATCGGTCAATTGTTGTTGGTAACGTTTAGTATTAACCGTTTGCCCAGGTTTTAACAGCTCATAATAGACCACGCCCCTCTGGTCCCACCAAACACAGAGCATCGTCTTTCTGCCAAAGCGATTCGGTCTTGCGCTCGATGTGGATGGTGCGCCTGGGTCTACCCATGATTTTTTGCGCTTGGGATTCTCAAAATAAATCCACTTTTCATCCCCTGTAACTATACGATGTAAAAACGACTTCCTTTTGTACCGAGCGAGCAAAATGTCACATGTGTTTTTGCGCTTTTCCATTTGCCTGTCGTTCAATTCATGTGGTACCCATCTACCGGTCAATACTAAACAAATAGTTTTTTAAGCTCGCCCGGTCAATTTCCATTATTTGTGATAAAATGAAGATATTGTACCCATGAGCCACTATCGTTGAATTTTCGCGTTTTTCAATTACCGCTAAAAGCTCTCATAATTCCTTAAGGAAGCCGAGCAAATTTTTAATTCTTTAAATTCTCACTACTTTGGTTCAAATATCAAGGATCAACGGTCAAAACTTGGCGCCTCGGATATCGTACTATCACCTTTATTTTTATTACTATTTAAACTCTTCTTTTGCATTTCTAGGTTACGGATCCCTAATAAGAATTTTGAAAAATATTTTAGTAACATTCGTAGCCTAAATGTGAGAAAAAAAAATTTAACGATAGGAAAAAAATAATTTCGTTGCATTACAACGATGCAAAGTTCAAGAAAGAAACTTTTTTTATTTCTCACATATCTTTTTTTGCCCCCCCCCCCCCCCCCCTTATTTCTCGCGCTCAGATGACGCGGTTCTTGTAAAAATTTTATTATCCCCGACAGCTTTACTCCTTGGATCGGCGAATCCGATACTCGCTGTGCCGTGAAACTTCGTACAGAATATATTATTTTTCAGGTACTCGCCGGACTGCAATAATTGTAGTGAGGAGAAGTAACGATCGCGAGTGATGGCGAAAACGAAAAGAAGAAAAAAAAAGAAAGAAGTTGAAAGGCATTCCGCGAATAATGATAATAGTATAGAAATCATCACTGTACACATGTGCCCAGTACGTGTGTGTGTGTGTGTGTGTGTGCGTGTGTGTCCGAGTGTACGCTCGTACACACAAAAATCTCATATCAAGGACACCGTAATTGCCGTACGGGAGAGAAAAAAGAAAAGAAGAGAGACGGAAGAGACCAATATAAGGGGCGCAAAATTATACGCATTAAGCGCACATACGCTAGCTCTTGCGGTCTTGTGTGTGCCTGAGAAACTCGGAAATATATAAATATATATATCTATGTATATATAGATTTATCATTACGCGTTTTATAAAATTTATAATTTTTTTTTTATAAAATGAAAATTTAATTGTTAAAATTTGCTTTAGATCAAATTTAATTACAGAATAAAATTGAAATAGAAATTCGATTTTGAATTAAAGTAGTTTTTTTTTTAGTTTTATAGAAATACAAATTTATTTTACAAAATAAAATTTTTGTAGAATTAAAAATTATCAATTTCATAAAGCCGTGCACCGGCTGTCGTATCAACGAGCGAGTGGAAAGCCAATCCTTCTGATACTTTGGGTTAGATACTTAAGTAAAAGTATTGCGCACCAGAGAATCGAAAGAATACGGCCGTCTATGCCAGTACGGGTTTTCCTCAGTTGGAACATAGGAAAACTATTAGGTGTGTGAATTAATTTTTATAGTTTTTTTTCCATACTTGCGGTTTATTAAAAAATAGTGAAAACCGTGTTTAATCCAGGTAATATCCGCCGTTGCTTTCTACAACCTTCTGCCACCGATCTGGTAGCATACAGATACCAACACGATAGAAGCCGGCTGGTTTCGAGGCGATATAGTCATCGACGAATTTCCTAATATCTTCGACTTCTCGAAAGTGGCTCCCTCTTAAGCTGTGCGCCATTGACCGAAACAGGTGATAGTCGGATGGGGGGCCAAGTCCGGTGAATATGCCGGATGAGGAAGAACTTGCCAGCCCAGGTTTAAAATAGTTGTTTGGGTCGTACGAGCAACGTGAGGTCGAGCGTTATCATGCGGGAGAATGACTTTTCGCCTTCCGTGTCCTGTGAATGGCCTTTTTTGCTCAATTGCTTCGCTTAAACGATTTAATTGGTCACTATATCGTTCTGCAGTGATCGTCTGACCCGGTTCTAGAAGTTCATAATAAAGACCACCCTTTATTTCCCACCGGATACACAAAAGCATTTTTTTGACGTTCATTTGCGGTTTGGGAGTTGATGTTGTTGGTTCTCCAGGCTCCACCCATGATTTTTTCCGCTTGGGATTCTCATAAAGGGTCCATTTTTCATTCCCCGTCACGATTTTCCAGAGAAAGTTCTTCCTTCGTTGCTTGCTAAGCAACCAAAGACACGTGTTCATCCGTTGTCCGAGGTTATATTCGGTAAGTTCGTGTGGGACCCATTTCCCGAGCTTCTGAATTTTTCCCATCGCGTGTAACCTCTTGGCAACAGTTGATCGATCAACTCCTAGTTGGGCTGCAAGTTCTTCTTGTGTCTATGAAGAATCTTGGACCAGTAAAGTTTCCAAATCGTCGTCCGAAAATTTTTCAGGCTGTCCAGTACGCGCACGCTCACTGAGTTCGAAGTCATTGTTTCTAAAACGTTTAAACCGATAATTGCATGTTTCGTATGGCACAATACTCTTCTCGAACACAGAACAAATTGACTCCCACGCTTTGGTGGCACTTGTTCCTTGTTGGAATTCGTAAAGGATGCAGTGGCGAATGTGCAGCTTATCGGTTGCCATTGTTCTTGCTACTTTATTTTAAGGTTTTGATGTTCGCCCAATAAATTCATACAGCGTCTTGAACAGGGCTATGTCAATACTTTAAAATCCTAGAAGGACGTTGAAATATTTCAACTTGAAAGAGGATTCCCAGCCTGCTAGAAAAATCTGTAAAAATTAATTCACACGCCTAATAAAATAAAACTCATGTTAATTTTATTATGAAATTTAATTAAATATTAATAAATAAACTTATTTATTAAAATTTAAAAATTAATAATCTTAATTTAATAATCTTAATTTAAATTAAATTTAAAAATTGTATTCAAATCTTACTGAATAAAATCTATAATGTATAATTTCTTTCTTGTTTTATATATCGAATAAAGAGAGCAATCCGTTCGAGGTGAAACGCTTTGTATTTGCCATGAGGTTCCCCCGCACCGGCCGCATTTCTCTATACAGGCATTCTTTTGCAATTATGAAAAAAGGAAGAAAAAAAAAGTTGCCGCGAGGTCATTGGCAATAGAGGCCGCGCGCCGATAAACGACTAAATTCGTGTATCGCTTGGAGGAAAAAGCGGGAGAAGAAGGAGAAGAAGAAAAATCGAAGGATAAAAAAAACAAACTTAATTGTTTGATCGATTCCTCGGGGGTTTTTTGCCTGGAACATCCCGTATAAATTGAATATGAAATCGATGCGCTTCTGCAGCGGAAAAGGAAGAAAGGAACGAGGGGTCCCGTCGTTTGATATATATATATATATATATATATCGAGAGAGAGAGGGAGAGAGAGAGAAAGAGACGGAGACAGAATCGTCGGAGAAGACACGATTATAATGGTCGGCAAGTCGCGCGAGTTGATCTCTCTCGTACGGAGTCGTGATCCTCTCGTTCGATAACGAACTTCGAGGCAAGCTTTGTGCCAGGGTAGCCAAGAGATAGAACGCGCGAGAAAGACAGAGAGAGAGAGAGAGAGAGAGAGAGAGAGAGAGAAAAGGAGAGAGAGCGAGGGGGAAAGAAAATTCTTGCGAACAAGAAGAATCATTTCCGGTTAGAGAACTCGCGGGTTCCGCGCGGCTCGATATTAAAACTCTATGCTTCGGGGCATCCACGGGAAGGGAGAGAATTCCATATTATATAAATATACACAAAACTACGACCATTCATATAGACATTGTGTGTGTGTGTGCGTATGTCTGCGTGCGTGCGTGTGTGTGTGTGTGTATTGAGTGTGTGCGTGTGTATGCGTGGGTGTGTGTGTATCCTAATGTGATAGATAATATAACATAATATGTATTGTTATACATGTTCACATAATAATGATAGATACGCGATTATAAAAAAAGAATGGTAGTAATAGTGCAGGTGTTTCTTTACAAGGACGGTGTTTACATATATATATATATATATATATATTAGATGAAGTAAAAAGTTCTGAGCGTTTTTTCGCTTTATTTCGACGATGAAATGAACACAGGATTATCCGATTTAGATCAAATATGCGCTGTTTTGTTCGATAACTTTTGTCCATTTTGAAGGCAATTTCATAATTCCGCGATTGAAGAAGTCCTCGTCCCTATTGGTAAAAAACTTGACCAGCTCATTTTCACAAGCCTCTCTTGAGGCCAGTTTTGTACCATGAAGAAAATTTTGCAAATGCTTGAAAAGGTGATAATCGCTTGGTGCAAGGTCTGGACTATACGGCAGGTGCGACAGAACCTCCCATCCAAGCTCTCGGAGCTTCTGGCGCGTCGTTAAAGATGTGTGCGGCCTGGCGTTGTCTTGATGGAACACAGCACCCTTCCTATTGTCCAATTCTGGCCGCTTATGGTCGATCGCCTGCTTCAATCTGGTCAGTTGTTGTCAGTTGTTGACGTAATGTCACCTTTAAATCGCCGTATAGTATGACCCGATGCGATGTATACATCGTGAGATATTGCTCACTAAAGACATCTTGCGGAAAACGCTCAGAACTTTTTACTTCACCCAATATAATCGAAAAAAACTTTAGTGTCTCATGATAAGTAAAAAATTATAGGAGCTGTTGGTCCGGCCGTTGACCTTGCAGAAATAAATGCGTCATCGGAAAAATGCTTCACAGTCGCCATTTTGACATGTATCGCTGTGAAAAAATAATTTTGTATAGTCAATTACGTGTATAATAATAACCCTATTTTGTAATTCAGATTTATTTTATGGTTTAGCTGAAAAAAAGTCACAAAATATTTCGTTTTTTTGTTGCCTAAGGCCTTGTACGTCAATGATCTAAAATTGTAAATCCACAATTCCCGCCCATTTCGAACATACTTTTTGCCCGACAGTCCATCCAGTAATACCTTAAGCTGCACTATCAGCATTTTCCGAGGGTACGGGAAAACTGTAGAAAACCTGTACCTGCCCTATTCTTATTTTTTTTTAAATCGCGTATTCCAATAATTCAGAAATCATCGCTGGTCCATAAATGTTCGGCAAATTATTTCGCGTCGCAGTAATAAGATATCAATTTCGTGAAACGCGCGTCTACCTTCGATTTCCACTGGACGATAAATCTTTTGAGAGATATTTCCACTTTGTCTTGGAAGAATGTTAATGTGACAGCTAGGCGGCTCCGAGGCGTACCTGCTTTTATATTGTCGAAGCGTCGCGGTGGAAAAAGCGGAGGAAAAGCTATACCGTGCGAGATTAGAATTCCACGTGCAGCGTGTAAGAGAGACTCGAAACGTACGCAAGCGCACAAACACGGAGTTGACTTCTGTGTGGTGACAGTGATGCACAGTTTGTCCCACTTTTTATTCGTCCCGAACAATATTGAGAGAACGCTCCACGTATGTTCCACTTGTAACGACCAATCAACAATGATAATTATAATAATAATCGAGATTGAAATGGGGTGGCTGAATCTGCACGTATGTTTATTTCGTACTAGCTGTGCCAGCGATTTCGTCGGCGTGGACTCCGTGATTAGGTTTAGTTAGATATCGCAACAACAAAAAGGAAAATCTCCAAGTCCGAGAAATGATCGCGGTCTTCGATATTCTTCAACAATTCAAATGTCAAATGGACAGACGGACAGACGGAGAGAAATTCAAAAAATTGTTGTTTCTGGCCACTGTTGGTAAACAACACAACAATTTCTCTCGTAAAAAATATTTCATATTGTATGAAAATTCAGATACAATTGCATTTATTTGCATCTGCATTTATTCAGTACGAAATATATGAATGTTCATCTGTAAGGGAGAAAAATCGTGATGTTAAAAGCCAGCATTAAAAAATGTCATCAATATATATATATATATATATATTGGGTGAAGTAAAAAGTTCTGAGCGTTTTCCGCTAGATGTCCTTAGTGAGCTACATCTCACGATTAATAATAACGGTTATTATTTATTACTTTTATTATTATTATATAGATAGATTGATATATAATATTAATAATAAATAATAACCATTATTATGAACGTCTATTTTTATTGCAAAATATAAATATTGGTATTGACATAATATATGATTATAAAAAAAAAAGGCCATTGACTCGATGCTCTCCAGTCCTTTTATTGGCAAAAATAAATATGGGTCGTAAAAGATCGATACTTGGAGATTTTATTGCGAGCACATAATCGAGACCTTTGAAGGCATTGCTTTGAATAATGGCTCGGGAGGTATTGGGAAAACGGGAGTACAACGTGAGACAGTCGTTTATTGAGATGCTACGTTGATTATGCAATACGCGAATGGTTAATGGCTCTCGAGGCAGGTCTTTGAAGAAAATCGAGAGGGAGCGCGGCGAAGAGATACAGAGAGAGAGAGAGAGAGAGAGAGAGAGAGAGAGAGAGAGAGAGAGAGAGTGAATGGTAATTCGGTAGGAAGGCTGCACGTACCGCGATGCATTTGCACTACCTAAAGCCACAGAATGAAGATCGTGAGGTCGCGGAAAGGAGCTGTAGAAACGTTTGCCGCGAGGTACGCCCAGTTACATGGACGCGTATACCAGGCGTCCCGTTTCGAGCGGCCTCATTCGAATATTTTGAATATTTTTAGAAAAATGCGAAAAATCAAATATTAGATGAAGTAAAAAGTTCTGAGCGTTTTTTCGCTTTATTTCGACGATGAAATTAACGTAGTTAGGGTTATCCGATTTAGATCAAATATGCGCCGTTTAGTTCGATAACTTTTGTGCATTTTGAAGTTAATTTCATAATTCCGCGATTGAAGAAGTCCTCGTCCCTATTGGTAAAAAAAACTTGACCAGATGATTTTCACAAGTCTCTCTTGAGGCCAGTTTTGTACCATCAAGAAAATTTTGCAAATGCTTGAAAAGGTGATAATCGCTGGGTGCCAGGTCTGGAGTATACGGCGGGTGCGATAGAACCTTCCATCCAAGCTTTCGGAGCTTCTGGCGCGTCGTTAAAGATGTGTGCGGCCTGGCGTTGTCTTGATGGAACACAACAGCCTTCCTATTGGCCAATTCTGGCCGTTTCTGGTCGATCGCCTGCTTCAATCTGGTCAGTTGTTGACAGTAGAGGTCCGAATTGAGTGTTTGGCCCGATGGGAGCATAGCTCATAGTGGATGATTCCCTTCCAATCCCACCAACACACACAGCAAAACCTTCTTGGCCGTTAATCCGGGCTTGGCGATCGTTTGGGCCGGCTCACCGCGATTGGACCACGACCTTTTTCGGCTGTTGTTCTCGTACGTGACTCATTTTTCATCGCCAGTCACCATCCGCTTCAAAAATGGGTCGATTTCGTTACGTTTCAGCAAAGAATCGCAGGCATCAATTCGGCCCAAAAGGTTCTTTTGCGTCAATTCGTGTGGCAGCCATACATCGAGCTTCTTCTTGAGATCAGCCTTGTGCAAATGGTTCCAAACGGTTTTCTGGCTAATCTTCAATTCCTGGGCAATGGAATAAGTGCTCGCACGCCGTTCCGACTCGACGATTTCCATGATTTTATCGACATTTTCGACGATTGGCCTACCAGAGCGTGCCTCTTCTTCGACGTCCATATTACCAGAACGGAATCGTTGGAACCACCGCTTTGATGTTGCATTCGATACTGTATTGGCTCCATAAACAGCACAAATTTTTTGCCCGCCTGCTCCGCCTTCTCACCTTAGTCGTAGTGCTACTGAAGAATGTATGGAATTTTCTCTTCTTTTACCTCCATTTTGGAATGCTGTAACACACAACTGGCTTCACCAAACACAAAACTGTCGAAGAACTTTTTTTGAAGCGTAATGTCACCTTTAGATCGCCGTATAGTATGACCCGATGCGATGTATACATCGTGAGATATGGCTCACTAAAGACATCTAGGGGAAAACGCTCAGAACTTTTTACTTCACCCAATATGACTGAAGCGACGAAATGACGAAGCGCAAAGTATGGAGAAGCGTTTGGAAACGCTCCCGTGCGCTTTGCAATCGTTGTACGGTATTGTGTCGCGACGAAAATTCGATCTCAGTGCGCGTCGTCGCGGTCTCAGTCATCAGCTCTACTCGCCGTACAATGCGCGTGAGTGATGGACGGCCGGGTCGAGACGAAGAGCGATAAAATTTGTGAAAAATAAAAATGTACGTAATTTTCTTCTCCGTCTCCCTTACAGTTTTTCTCCCAACATATTTCTCTCTTACTCTCACTAAATTTGCCATTTTTTATTCACGGAAAAAAAGACGAAAAACGGCAAGGGTGAAAAAAAATCGACTGTTTTATTTCAAATGACGAGAAATAATACTTTTTCACTATTTCTTGAAAAAAAAAAATCGTTTTTTTTTTACAATTTCCAATTATTCGTATACGCATCGAACGAAAACAATTTCGATAAGATTGACTTTGAAAATGGTGTCGCTGCGCGAGTCTATGCTCACAGGTACGAATAAGAACGAGTATTTGCCGCGTCGATTGCGGATTTGTGATGAGAAGAAGAAGAAAAAAAAGCAAGGCTTTTCCAATTTCTAAATTACCGGGAGTCCAATTTCTAAATTACCGCGGGACGCGAATTTCCCCGCGTAGAGCACGCGGACCTTAATGTCGGCCTTTCTCCTCGGGAGGTTTCTTTTTTTTTTTGTCCGTCAATCGTATGTAGCCTGACCAGGACGAGAATTTTCTCTCGTTTCCAACGTGTATACAGATATGGAGTGGTAGAATTCGCGGTGCGCCAGAATCGACATACGTGGATGAAAACACGGCACTTTTTGCCTTTCTCTCTCCGCCCCCCCCCCCCCCCCATTTCGTTCGATCGAAATTCCCTCAGGATGCTAAAAAAAATGTTTGAGCGATTCTTCTCTCGAAATGGGTTGTAAAAGTTCGAATGGAAAATCATGTTCCTTTTTTTTGTATCGACTTGAAGCTTGGAAAATATGTTCCTTACGATAAGAGAGGATTTTTTGAAAATCAACTCTTGAGGGGATTGTAAAAATGGCTAGAAAAGTTTTTGTATGGAAATTCGGTCCATGAGGTTTTTTTTGCGTTAACTCGTGTGGCACCCGTACATCGAGCTTCTTTTTGTGTCCAGCCTTATTCAAGTGGTTCCAAACGGTTTTTTGTGCAATGTTTAGCTCCTGGGTAATCGAAGCAGTGCTTACGTGACGGTCGGACTCGACGATTTCCATTATTTTATCGACATTTTCGACAATTGGCCTTCCAGAGCGTGGTGCATCTTTGACATGAAAATTACCGGAACGGAATCGACGAAACCAAAATTGCGCGTGATTGGCTGTTACAGTATCAGAACCATAAACAATATTCACATTTTCAGCCGCCTGGCTTGCGTTTTCCGCCTTTATCGAAGAAAAACTGTAAAATATGACGTATTTTCACTTTGCCGGTGGCCATCTTTGACGCGCGCTCAAACAATATTGAGTCAAGCAATCACAAAACTGTCTGAGATGTTTATTTTAGTACGAAATCTTATCTTTCTAACGCCGTCTAGCGTAATCCGATCGCACTTGTACAACGCGAGATACAGATTACTAAAGCCATCTATTGCAAAAATAATGAATTTCTTTTTACTACACGTAATATATATATTAAATATGTTTAAATATTCAATATTTTTTTATTACTATCTTTATATTCACACACATACACAGCAGCGATAGAAGATTGACACAAGCGCATGTTTAGCTCGAGGCGGGAGGGGAAAAAACGAAGAAAAGTGCGTTTACGCACGTAAGTTGCGTTTCTTTGTAAATACAAGGTGGTACGCGCTCTGGCATATTATATACACGATGTGTGTCAGGGGGTCACTGACTCCTCGATATATTATATATATATATATATATATATATCAGGCAACCTATCATTCTTTACATACATATATATATATATACATATATATAGAATGATAGGTTGCGTGAGACTATACCTGCCAGCAACAGGAGTGATTCGTGCGGAGCATCTCTTTCTCTCGTGAGAGAGCTGCGAGTGTACTTAATCTTTTTTTTTTTGCCTGATTCACGTACACCGCTTTCCCCGTTCCCGCCGGGCACACTTCGCCCTCTGCCACGGGTTGTGTATATATATATATATATTGGATGAAGTAAAAAGTTCTGAGCGTTTTCCGCTAGATGTCTTTAGTGAGCCATATCTCACGATGTATACATCGCATCGGGTAATACTATACGGCCATTTAAAGGTGACATTACGCTTCAAAAAAAGTTCTTTGACAGTTTTGTGTCTGATGAAGCCAGTTGTGTGTTACAGCCTTCCAAAATGGAGGTAAAAAAAGAGAAAATTCGATACATTCTTCAGTACCACTACAACCAAGGTGAAAAGGCGGAGCAGGCGGCCAAAAAAAAATTGTGCTTTTTATGGAGCCAATACAGTATCGAATGCAACAGCAAAGCGGTGGTTCCAACGATTCCGTTCTGGTAATATGGACGTCGAAGATGAGGCACGCTCTGGTAGGCCAATCGTCGAAAATGTCGATAAAATCATGGAAATCGTCGAGTCTGAGCGGCTTGTGAGCACTTATTCCATTGCCCAGGAACTGAAGATTAGCCAGAAAACCGTTTAGAACCATTTGCATAAGACTGGTCTCAAGAAGAAGCTCGATGTATGGGTGCCACACGAATTGACACAAAAGTACCTTTTGGACCGAATTGATGCCTGCGATTCTTTGCTGAAACGTAACGAAATCGACCCATTTTTGAAGCTGATGGTGACTGGCGATGAAAAATGGGTCACATACGAGAACAATAGCCGAAAAAGATCGTGGTCCAATCGCGGTGAGCCGGCCCAAACGATCGCCAAGCCCGGATTAACGGCCAAGAAGGTTTTGCTGTGTGTGTTGGTGGGATTGGAAGGGAATCATCCACTATGAGCTGCGCCTATCGGGCCAAACACTCAATTCGGACCTCTACTGTCAACAAATGACCAGATTGAAGCAGGCGATCGACCAGAAGCGGCCAGAATTGGCCAATACGAAGAGTGTTGTGTTCCATTAAAACAACGCCAGGCCGCACACATCTTTAACGATGCGCCAGAAGCTCCGAGAGCTTGGATGGGAGGTTCTATCGCACCCGCCGTATAGTCCAGACCTGGCACCAAGGAATTATCACCTTTACAAGCATTTGCAAAATTTTCTTCATGGTACAAAACTGGCCTGAAGAGAGGCTTGTGAAAATGAGCTGGTCAAGTTTTTTTACCAATAGGGACGAGGACTTCTTTAATCGCGGAATTATGAAATTGCCTTCAAAATGGACAAACGTTATCGAATAAAACGGCGCCGCATATTTGATCTAAATCGGATAATCCTATGTTAATTTCATCGTCGGAATAAAGCGAAAAAACGCTCAGAACTTTTTACTTAATCTAATATATATATATATATATATATATACGTGATCATGTACACGGTCGAGAAGCGTCGACCGTTTCGATAATTACTAACGCAGTCTATGCCACTTATGATATATCTCGAACAAGCGTTCGCCTGACGTGAACGCTCCTGGCTCCCAGAATCCCCGGAATCGGTGTGTCGCGAGTTTGATTTAGTAATTGACAGGCAGTCGCGAGAATGCTCGTTGAACGTATGAACGAAAATCGTGTAGCGCGATCGGGTCTGACCTCTTTAGACCCACGGGTCTGTTGTGTGCCCTGCGGTAAGGACAAGAGCCAAACAAGATCGGGCAAACTCTGTGTGTGAAATGCGCGAAGTGCGCTTGCTCCGAGTGTACCACGAGGCGTCCGTTTGCATAGCTCCATCGTCATAGCGCCGAAGCAAAGAGAAGGAAAAAGAAAAATCGCTGACATTTTGCTCGGACTTTGAAAAGTGGGAAAGTTTTTAAATTTTAATAACACATGAAAATGTATTTCACTTACACCTGAAAAGTTTCAACGCGATTGACCATCTACTTAACGAGATAAAAAAATTGTAAAGATACCTTCGAATTACATACGGTCTTATGGTGAATACTGTTATGACGTAAAAAAAAATCTAATAACAGTTAATAATACTAATTCTTAACATATGAAAATATTCATCAATAATCATGATTATTTTTATTCGCACAAATCTATGTAGACGCGTATACGTACGCACGTATACACGGAGAGAATTAAATGTTAAAAATGACCGTGCAGTAACGGTAACCAGATGACAACCCTGAAACTTCGCTTATTATTACTGAGTAAAACACAGATTTTCACGATAATAAAATAAAATTTCTTCTTCAGATAGAAAATTTTACCAGATCTTCTAGTCAATTTTCATGTGTAACAAAATACGTAAAACTTAAATTTAAAAAATATATAATATCAGCGAAATTTTACTGTGCATTTTATTATTTTATGCCTTTCAAAAATGTCTATAAAAAAGTATCATCTTTATAACAGTTATTTTAAGATTTATTATAAAATTTAATGAGTGTTATAGGAAAATGTATTGTGCTCTCGGTAAAAATTATCGTGCGCGCTAACCTTCTTGTATAGTAAAAATTTTAGCTGCGTATGTGAAATTTTTTGTAACGTGAGTTAAAAAAAACTTGTCGCATACATATTATTATGCTTTTCTCACTTGTCACCACATTGAAATATATCACGGTAATTTTTACCGTGAAATTCACGAAAAAAATTACTTTTTAATTCTCTCCGTGTAGAGATATGCTCGTACATTTCTCTCAAGGTTTACGCGCAGTACTCGAGAGGTACCGCATACCCTTCGGCAAAATGTGCAACCATCGACGTTTCAACAGTCTCCGAGTGGGTGAGAGTATAAAATGCAGACGACCGCCCAAGAGCCCAGCTCGCTTTACGCTCTCTCGTGTACTTTGCGCACAAGTGTTATTTTTCGCCAACGATAAAAATAACACGATTTCCTTCGGATCGAGCAATTTTTCGATCTCAAAATTCCATTGAAGTCGAAATACGATAAAATTCGTAAATGATCGTCCAAGAGGGTCGTATTTTGTTGGAAAACTCGAATTTTTGTTCGAATTCGAAAATGCGAAATTATTTCCCTTTTGATTGTTATTCCGAGTTTTCGTTCTTCACTGTACAGTGCACAACGGATGCGCGAGAATGTTCGTCTTGAAAATAAAATTTAAAAAATCGAGAGAAAAGAGCAGCATGTTGCCTTCTTATTTGTTTTGTTTTGTTTTTTTTTTAAATTATTTCCTCGAAGACGTATCCTTGTCGGACGAATTCGAGTTACGCGCGAGGGCTTGTCGTCGTTACGCGCTTTTCCATTATTGCTGTCCCAGTACCGGAAGTCACAGCATCGTGAACCGATACGTACGGGCATAAACATAAGGCGAGCCTTTTTCGGACGACGATCGACGTGTTCGTACGTGCGGAGAAGAAGTTCGCAAATGTGTACGCGCGTGTGTGATCGCTTATGGAAGAGTCGAGAAAGAGAGAAAACGCGGCAAGAAGATATCGCGTTTCACCGGGCACGTTGTAAGAGACTCTCCGAGACGTCTTTTTCTTGCCAATCCTTTAAGGGAAATCTCATTTGTGTATATATATATATATGTGTGTGTGTGTGTGTATGTTTTTGTACGTACATCTGCACGTACGTCTACTATTTGCAATTTCGTTCTCCCGTGCCACATTTTCTATTTGTTGAGAATTCTTTTTCAACACCTCGCGCGTAGCGTGAATATGAGCGCCTCTCGTTATTGCGCAAAATTTTTCTTCCCCTGTTCTACATTCGCACTTGGCTGTTTAAAAAAAAAAGTATTACCCAAAAATGGCGAATATTTGTCAATAATCTTACCATTCTTTTCAGCTTTCTCTTCAACAAGTTTACGCATCTGTATTATTTTTTTTCTTTTTTTTTTTCGTTCAATTAAAAAATTAGAAAATATCCTTAAAATTTGAAGCAAATAAAAGTTTGCTTTTAATTTCGTTTCCTTTAATTTTCTTTTTTGTTCTTTTAGCATTGAAAATTCTTTTAAAGATGTATATAGGGGGTCTGATTTAGCGAGATGTCACACGAAACTAACGCTACCCCTGCTCCACAGTCGCTGTGTTGTAGCAGAGTGGGGAGAGCTGCGACATACTAAATGCCTGTGATTTGTTGAAAAAATGCTGCATTACATGTAGAGTGATTTTTTGGTTACAAGTTGTAAGTTTCAATTTTGGTGTGTACATTACAATGTTGGTAGGTTTGGGTTTGTTTAGGTTTGTTTGTTTGGGTGTGTTTGGGTTTGTTTGGGTTTGTTTGGGTTTGTTTGGGTTTGTTTGGGTTTGTTTGGATGGATGAATAGCGAGAATGTAAGAATGTGAGTGAGAGCGTGCGAGAGTAAGAGAGTAAGAGAGAGCTAAACATATGAATTAAACACGTTCCCTTATGGGTTTGTTTGGTTTTGTTTAGGTTTGTTTGGGTTTGTTTGAGATTTGTTTGGGTTTGATAGGTTTGTTTTTGTTTGTTTATTTGAGTTTAGGGTTTGTTTGTTTGGATTTGATTGGTTTGTTGAGGTTTGGTTTGGATGGATGAATAACGAGAATGTAAGAATGCGAGTGAGAGCGTGCGAGAGTGAGAGAGAACTAAACATATGAATTTAACACGTTCCCTTATGGGAAAACAGCTTCTGCAGACGTTAATGCTTGCAAAACGAATGGAACTAAATCGCCGTAAATTCGGAAAATATTATATCATCGAGATGCAGGATCAAGCGATTAATGATGTCAAGTTTCAAATAAATCGATTGAGCAATTGTCGAGAAATTAATTAAAGTAATGAAGAGTTATCGCCTTATTTAACGATGAATTAATAGCAATCATTGGAAAACTCAATATATGTTGAGTTTTTGGGTAATTATTGATAATTCTAAGATGATCCGAATGTATTAATTGAATTAAAAGATTAAGATTTTTTTTTTTTAGATCGTTGAAACAGATGTACAGTCACTGACAAAACCTCAGTCAGGCCCAAGCCAATATCGTCGAATTGGACTTAAGTTATTATTAAAAGTGGAAAATTAACATTTCTAAGTGTTGATTTATTATTAAAATAGCTATTTGTGAGGCTAAACATGTACGACATGATCTAGACTTGTAAATCCACGATTCGCCTATATTTCAGACTAACTCTTTGCCCGACGGCAAATTAACTTTTACCAATCTTTAAACTATTGCGTGACTCATGATTCCGAAGTTCTTTATTTACGATTTTCCAAACCCGCAGAAGAACAAGATTTCTCGAGGTCTCACAGCAAACGAACCCACACAATTATTGTCCCGAAGAGCACTCGTGCCTAAATGGGATAGTAATCGGAGTAAAACGTTTGCCGCTCGACGTTCATAACTCTATAAATATATATACTAAAAATAAATATTCTTTCTCAACGTCTCCGGACGTAACAATCGTATTAACTTTATTATAATCAATTACGTTGCATTGTGCATCGTTGGAATGCAAGAAAATCTTTTAAAATTTCTTTCAGTTCTTCATTTTTATTACAATTTCTATTTTTTATAGATTAAGATCGTATATCTCTTACTTTTAATTTTTTTATAAGCGAAGATAAAATCAGTTCAACGAAATGTTTGAAAAATTATTATCGAAATTATAATAATAATGAAAATATATTATTATTAATGAATCGTAACTTGGTAATATATGGTTACTAAATGAAAAACTATTTTTATATAAATAACTAAATTGCTAGCTTTGCTAAGTATTGTGAACGTTTAAAACTGTACAGCGAGTGAACGGCTGAATTTTTTTTACCAGCATTTTATTGGCGAGTCTCTCAATGCATATAAATCCTAAATCGATGAGGCTTGCAAGCCTTTTCTTCTCTCTCTCTCTCTCAATCTCTTTTTTGTTTCTAAATTCCTCGTCCAGACTTTCCGGAACGTTCGACAGCGCTGGTTTTTCCCTCGCTCTCTTGTCGCGAGCTGCAAAAGAAATCTCGAAGTTTCCTCGTCGCGGAAAGAAACTCTTCGCCGGCTCGTCAACGAGGCGTACAACTCTCAGCCTGTTATCCGCGAATTCGTGTAATGAGAGAGAGAGAGAGAGAGAGAGAGAGAGAGAGAGAGAGAGAGAGAGAGAGAGAGAGAGAGAGAGAGAGAGAGAGAGAGAGAGAGAGAGAGAGCGAGAGGGTAATTACCTTTTTGTTTAAAAAAAAAATCCACATTGGAGACGGAAGAGGGAGCTTTATTGTTGATAATAATAGTTCGAGCGATTGTGAGTAGTCCAATTGATGATCTCAAAGTTCCGGTCGACTCTACGAACCAAGGTGCGACTGCAGAACCGTACAAATTAAATTCTTGCCTTTCCCCCTTCCGTCAAAAAAAAAAAAACAATTATTATACAGTTGCGAGAGTTTGCGCTTGTTTCGCCTGGTACGAGAAACGACAGATCTTTTTTTTTTTTTTGCACCCTTTTTTTTAGCCATCGTGTCACGGTCTTGACGAGACTGCGCGGATCTTTGGATATTTTTCTTTTTTGAAAAGCCTCGCGAGCGATAGCACGCGTACCTTTCCCCGGCGATCAATCCGCTCGCATATAGGGTGACCCGAAAAAATAACGTCCGGAAGGAAAATCTTGATGTCTCGTATCGCTAGTAGTATGTCGATGGTATCGATAGTATCGATAATAGTATATCGATAGTATCGATAGTAGTATATCTATAGTATCGATAGTAGTATATCGATAGTATCGATAGTATCGACAGTAGTATATCGATAGTATCGATAGTAGTATATCGATAGTATCGAAGTAGTATATCGATAGTATCGAAGTAGTATATCGATAGTATCGATAGTAGTATATCGATAGTATCGATAGTATCGAGCCATTCTCTTAGCCTAAAACTGCCATATATGGGGCTGACAAGTTCAAGATGTAAAAAAAAAATTTCTTGCATACCAACGATGCAAACTTCATCACCATGCAGCTAAATTTTTCTTTGGATGTCATTTCGCGGGCCACCCGGTATATTAATATATATTAGCGAATTGTATATCCGTTACGTCCTTTCTCGGGTTTAGTCGCGATATATATTATATATATATATATATATATAATTTCGTTTATGCCGAGAGGAGTTAACGTGTTTTTGCCATCCCATTGTATGATTCCTCAAGAGAGCCGAAATGAATACCCAAGTGATGTACGAATACATGCGCTTTCGAACTGAAATTCAATAACGAATGGAGCAAAGGACCTTATAATTATTTTTTCCTCGATCTTTCGAGCTGTTCGGACTTTTGAGGAAGATAAAAAAAAAGATAGAGAGAGCGAGAGAGCACAGATACGAATTTAATTGATCGTTACGAATTTATCTATACACTATTATTATTATTATTTTTATTACTATTGTCGTTGTTATTGTTGTTCTCGTCAGTCATATTATTATTATTGTCATTATTCCTATTCGCATTGTAATAGCTGTTTTGTTGATATTATTACTATTGTTGACATTATTGTTACTGTTATTCGTTTAATTATCATTAGCACTGTTATTATTTAGCTCTCACATCCCCTGAAGGCCCCAGGCCGTTGCACTTACCGCGGAAACACTTTTTGCACATAGACGCTATGCCGAGTCAATCGTCACGTGTGTGTGTGTGTGTGTGTGTGTGTGTGTGTGTGTGTGTGTGTGATTTCAAATATATATTAGATTAAGTCAAAAGTTCTGAGCGTTTTTTCGCTTTATTTCGACGATGAAATTAACACAGGATTATCCGATTTAGATCAAATATGCGCCGTTTGGTTCGATAACTTTTGTCCATTTTGAAGGCAATTTCATAATTTCGCGATTGAAGAAGTCCTCGTCCGGATTGGTAAAAAACTTGACCAGCTCATTTTCACAAGCCTCTCTTGAGGCCAGTTTTGTACCATCAAGAAAATTTTGCAACGTTTGAAACGGTGATAATCGCTTGGTGGCAGGTCTGGACTATACGGCGGGTGCGATAGAACCTCCCATCCATGCTCTCGGAGCTTCTGGCGCGTCGTTAAAGGTGTGTGCGGCCTGGCGTTGTCTTGATGGAACACAACACCCTTCCTATTGGCCAATTCTGGCTGCTTCTGGTCGATCGCCTGCTTCAATCTGGTCAGTTGTTGACAGTCGAGGTCCGAATCGAGTGTTTGGCCCGATGGGAGCAGCTCATAGTGGATGATTCCCTTCCAATCCCACCAAACACACAGCAAAACCTTCTTGGCCGTTAATTCAGGCTTGGCGATCGTTTGGGCCGGCTCACCGCGATTGGACCACGATCTTTTTCGGCTGTTGTTCTCGTATGTGACCCATTTTTCATCGCCAGTCACCATCCGCTTCAAAAATAGCTCGATTTCGTTAAGTTTCAGCAAAGAATCGCAAGCATCAATTCGGTTCAAAAGGTTTTTTTGCGTCAATTCGTGTGGCACCCATACATGGAGCTTCTTCTTAAGACCAGCCTTATGCAAATGGTTCCAAACGGTTTTCTGGCTAATCTTCAGTTCCTGGGCAATGGAATAAGTGCTCACATGCCGGTCCGACTCGACGATTTCCATGATTTTATCGACATTTTCGACGATTAGCCTACCAGAGCGTGCCTCATCTTCGACGTCCATATTACCAGAACGGAATCGTTGGAACCACCGCTTTGCTGTTGCATTCGATACTGTATTGGCTCCATAAACAGCACAAATTTTTTGGCCGCCTGCTCCGCCTTTTCACTTTGGTCGTAGTGGTACTGAATAATTTATCAAATTTTCTCTTTTTTTACCTCCATTTTGGAAGGCTGTAATACACAACCGGCTTCACCAAACACAAAACTGTCAAAGAACTTTTTTTGAAGCGTAATGTCACCTTTATATCGCCGTATAGTATGACCCGATGCGATGTATACATCGTGAGATATGGCTCACTAAAGACATCTAGCGGAAAACGCTCAGAACATTTTACTTCACCCAATATATATATATATATATATATATATATATATATATAAGTGCAAGAAGGTGCACTGTGAAGATTTTTCGTGACCTTTCCCATAGCACCTTCTCCTGTGTGTTCTATCTCGCACGGAGTCCGATAAATTGTTAACTCTCAAGTCTCTGTGCAATAACCCGCGCATCAGGGCGTTGCTACATACATTTAGATACAAATAATATACAGGATTATTCGTAAAGCTTGACTAGGGACGCGAGCCCCTCTTACGATAGCGAAAAGAAAAAAAATCTATATACACTACCTACGAAAAGTTCGGACCTTTCTTCCGATCGTGCATGCGATTGGCTGTCGCTACAGCCGGCGACAACGAAAACTGTCACTACAGAGCTAGGTTATGCTCGCCAAACGAATCAGCTGTTACGCCCGACGTTGCCAAGTCTATGGGTACTATTTCGTCATTACGATAATATTCAACCGGAAGTTGAAACTGTTTTATAATTTAGAGCTTGAACTACACGGTGAAGTGCAAATTTTCGATTTTTTACAATATCTATTATGTCTAATTTATCAAATTTCAGTTTTCCAACGCCCTTAGTTGGATACGTGAGTAGCAAAACCGTGATTACCGCACTTCCGGTCGACCGTCTCCATAACGACGACGTGCTTCACTAGCTCAAAATGCTCGACTTTGCAATTTTATTACGAAAAAACTGGATGGTCAATATAGCTCAAATGTTTCCAAAGGGTGTACAACGTATTCGTCAACATCATATAAAAATTTCAGGTTCGAAAGTTGGATTCGACCCCATGATCGTACCTCCTTAAACTTGAGATGTAAATTCACCACCCGATGGCAACGTATGTTCGTTTTTCTCAAATTTAGTACGGTTTGAGGGGTTACGTGAGTTTGAAAATTTCAAAAAATCCATTTTTTTTTTCAAATTTTATTATCTAATAGTACAATATGTCTAGAATATTCTCCCAAAGTTTTAAGTCAATCGGGGTAAAAGTCTAGGAGAGAGAGAGAGCCTTTGGCAATTCCTCCCGTTTGGAAAGACCGGCCGGGAGCGACGCAGGTATACGCATTTATCTCAAAACACTATTTTTTAAGTCGGTGGAGACAATTTCTCAAAAACTAATGCACCGATCTTATTGAAATTTTGCACACTTCTTCAAAATAGCATTGCCCCTTAACAGAGTGCAATGTGGTTGCCGGCTGTCAAACATCCAGGATGCACTTTGAGGGTTTAGGGAATTCGGGCAATATTAATTTTCATTTCATACCAACGATGCAAATGTCAGAATCATATTTTTCTCTGCAATGCAGTCGACCGGACTGAACATTGAATATATATTGTGTATCTGCAAAATTGACTTATTATTATTATTATTATATATATATATATCCTCACATACTTACATATATTTATTTATTTGTGTGTTCGCAGATATGACTCGTGTTTCTCGTATACTTATACAATTTTATAGCACTTATACACCCGCACTGTGCAGTTTACGTTACGAGAAAAAGCGGGAAAAAAAGAAGTGTTCAGAAAAGGGCGTCTCTCTTGGATTCGCTAAACTTTCATATCAAGCTTGTTGCCGCTATATATATATATTTGTGTGTGTATGAGTAGAGAGAGGGACGAGTCTGCGAGTCAGCGGGGTATACATAACGATGTGACCCGCGCGCTCACCATCGCAATTCCTAATTATGCAATCTTATTCTCTCGGGGCTTGTAGGCAATGTGAGTATTCTCACGCAGCTCAAGCCAGTTTCCGAAGCTACCTGTGCAACTACAAGCTGCATATATATATATATATGTATATATATATATATATATATATATATATATATATTAGATGAAGTAAAAAGTTCTGAGCGTTTTTTCGCTCTATTTCGACGATGAAATTAAAATAGGATTATCCGATTTAGATCAAATATGCGTCGTTTTTTTCGATAACTTTTGTCCATTTTGAAGGCAATTTCATAATTCCGCGATTGAAGAAGTCCTCGTCCCTATTGGTAAAAAACTTGACCAGCTCATTTTCACAAGCCTCTCTTGAGGCCCGTTTTGTACCATCAAGAAAGTTTTGCAAATGCTTGAAAAGGTGATAATCGCTTGGTGGCAGGTCTGGACTATACGGCGGGTGCGATAGAACCTCCCATCCATGCTCTCGGAGCTTCTGGCGCGTCGTTAAAGATGTGTGCGGCCTGGCGTTGTCTTCATGGAACACAACACCCTTCCTATTGGCAAATTCTGACCGCTTCTGGTCGATCGCCTGCTTCAATCTGGTCAGTTGTTGACAGTAGAGGTCCGAATTGAGTGTTTGGCCCGATGGGAGCAGCTCATAGTGTATGATTCCGTTCCAATCCCACCAAACACACAGCAAAACCTTCTTGGCCGTTAATCCGGGCTTGGCGATCGTTTGGGCCGGCTCACCGTGATTGGACCACGATCTTTTTCGGCTGTTGTTCTCGTATGTGACCCATTTTTCATCGCCAGTCACCATCCGCTTCAAAAATGGCTCGATTTCGTTAAGTTTCAGCAAAGAATCGCAAGCATCAATTCGTTCCAAAAGGTTCTTTTGCGTCAATTCGTGTGGCACCCATACATCGAGCTTCTTCTTGAGACCAGCCTTATGCAAATGGTTCCAAACGCTTTTCTGGCTAATCTTCAGTTCCTGGGCAATGCAACAAGTGCTCACATGCCGGTCCGACTCGACGATTTCCATGATTTTATCGACATTTTCGACGATGCCTACTGTTGCATACGATACTGTATTGACTTCATAAACAGCACAAATTTTTTTGGCCGCCTGCTCCGCCTTTTCACCTTGGTCGTAGTGCTACTGAAGAATGTATCGAATTTTATCTTTGTTTTTACCTCCATTTTTTAATGCTGTAACACACAACTGGCTTCACCAAAAACAAAACTGTCAAAGAACTTTTTTTGAAGCGTAATGTCACCTTTAAATCGCCGTATAGTATGACCCGATGCGATGTATACATCGTGAGGTATGACTCACTAAAGACATGTAGCGAAAAACGCTCAGAACTTTTTACTTCACCCAATATATATATTTATCGCAAGTGCATTCTTATCTCCGCGTGTTTAAATGGACCTCGTGCAATTGCCTCGACGTTTGCACACTCATCCTACGAATTAAATCCTTTTTCTTCTTCTTGTTCCGGCGCGACACGGCCGGAAAGTTATCACTGTGGAATTTAAACGCCCGTGTGTAATGCATACGGTGAGAATAGGAGGGAGATCAGTATAAGGATGACGAGGCTCCGAGTGTTCTCGAGATAGGCGGCTTTGCGCCTCTCCTTGCCAAGATGAAATTGAAAGGAGTGTGTACGTTTGGTGTACATAGCGCTGGAACACCCGGGGGTTATGGCTCTTATTTTACTGTCAGTCCAATCTACATATATATGAGGCATTCCACGCCAAATCGACCACTTTCCCGCCCGACCCCTTTCAATTTGGCTGAAACTTTAATATGTTATTGTTTTCATCTCAAAACGCTTCTGTGATTTTTTTCAAATTTTTTTACACAATCGCCAATACGTAGTGAATTTTTGAAAAAAAATCGCCCATTTTTTTTCAAATGCTCATAACTTTCTGAAAAATGGACTAAGATCTTGTTTTTTTTTAAATTCTTCGTTTTGAATTGTTCTTTATGAAAAAAAATTATTGAAAAACATTCAAACGCAGCTTCGACATGATTTTTTAGTTTAAAAAAAAACGCGATTTTTTCAAGTAATTCCTAATGACAGTTGTCAAAGATTAGTACGCCACAAAAAAAAAGGCGTGCAATTAAAAATGTCAGATTATTTTGATACACTCTATAAATTTACCGTTTTAAAAAAATTAACCGTAATTAAAAAAAATATGAAAAAAAAAATGGACGAAAAATGTCTGGGGCTTCGTCTTTGATATAGTGCTTTGAAGAATTTTTACTTCAATCGCGACACCCTTCTCCATATATAAATATATATATGTAGATCATATTAGGAGTAAATTTCCCTGGAGCAAGTACTCGAGGTAAAAGCCTCGTTGGTGTGATGAAAAATTGAGATGAGAGTGCCGGAGCTCGGCACTCTTTGGCAAAGGAAGAGTTTGACGAGTACACGGTTATATAGCTACGATTTCCGTGAATTTCCGAAGGAGGTCTATTGTACGAGAGCTCCAAACTTGTAGCAAGTTGATCGTACCAAGTACAAGTGTGCTCTACGTGCAAGCACCAGGCCCCGAGTTAAAATTCTCAATGCATAGAAGGCTCTCGATTAATTATTGAAAATTTCATTCTCCAGCTCTCTGCCGAAAGGGTGGCCGTAGTTTCGCTCTACTACTTGTGACTAAATCTGACATTAGCGTCGTTATTGTGCGTGTAACAGAGTGCTCCATTTTTTTTTCCACTTTTCGAGCACTTATCACTTGCGACAATATTTATTCCTAATCATAATCAGTTCCTAATCCTAATTATTGTGAACATTTAGGACGAAGGAATTTTCACTTCTATGATCATTCGTAGTTACGACAGTCGTAAAATAAGCTTTGTTCGAAATTTTTTAACCTTGACATACATATTTTTTACCAATAGTAACATTAATATGGACGATATGGATGATGAAAACATTCAAGTAAAAAAAAAAGCATTCACAGCAATTTCTAATCATTTTATCATATAATAATGATAATAACACAGAATTATGATGGTAAAAATAATAAATATACTCATTTTGTATAGTTGTACTATAGAACAATTTTTGTCATTTCGATGTACCTGAGTAAAAAAATATTCCAAATTATATAAATTTTAATAAAAGCTTTTAAATTTCATTTTATTATTTAAAAAAATGTACCAAAAATATTTTCTAAATAAAACAAAAAATAGGCATGTATACGAAAAAAAAAAATCAGCCGTTCCAAGTCCTTTTAAATTTCCTAATAATAATAAGAACAATGACAAAAGGAACGTTTAAAATCTCGAAAATAATGACACTGATGTTGTAATAATATATAATTTTTCTATAGATAATAAAAAAGAAACAATTTCTCAAGTAAACGTAAATTGTTCGTCGTCAAAAAAAAAAAATGATCATAGATTAAGAGAGCTACTTTTTCCGTTGGACAATAAAAATAAAAATGACGCGCTCATTAATTGTTAGTTTCGCAAGACGAACGAACTCTTTCAGCATCTCAGCGAGAGTGGTTTTTCACGCGACGCCTAAGAAAGAGTCTCGTCGAAAATCACCGAGTTGTAACCTCGTGTACACTTATCATTTCGCGTGTGGAGGTAAGAACGAGTCGCGCCAAGACTTTCCGGAATGTGCCATGTGAATGCCAATGAAGGGTCGTCGCGACTCTCGCATACGCGCAAATATTTCGTTTCTTTTTTTCTTTTGCAAATTTTTTTTTTTTTTCTTCTACCCCTCTCCGGTACAAAAAACGTTCGCAGTTTATTCGCACTTACGATTCGGCCACCCGGTATACGCGTGAAAAATAGCCTGAAGGAGAGCTCTCGTAGGGAGTTGAAGCTTTCACTGTTAATATTTCTCATCTTAATTACGGGTGCAACGGAGAGGATGCGCTCGTCGTTTGATCGCCTTGGGGGGTCCTCTTCTGCAGGACCCCCATCGAGCTTTCCCACTGAAGAATTCCTCTCTTCTGGCGGTTTGCCATTTTTTTTTTTAAACTCTTTCGCACTCGCCAAATAATACCGAAGGAGTTATTTCTTCTTACTATATATATATACGAGGTGTACAAGTATGAAATGCGGATTTCAGACAACAGACGATGCACCAATGCAATTTGTGCTATAAAGATTTGACACTGCGCCATTTTGTTGTGTCATCGACAAGTGTCAGAGGCGCACGAGTGATAAATTGGAAAAGTGTGTGCATAGTGTTGCGTTGTTGTGTTCAATATGTCGAAATTTATACCGAACAAAGAGCATTCGCGGACAGCATTAATTTTTTCTTTTCATTTGAAGAAAACTGCTGCTGAATCATACAGATTACTTCGAGAAGCTTATGGTGAACATGCTCCATCGCAAGATACGTGTGAACGATGCTTTCGGCGTTTCAAGAGTGGTCACTTCGATGTTGCAGACAAGGAACATGGAAAAGCGCCAACAAAAATACGAAGATGTGGAATTGCAAGCATTGTTGGACGAAGATGATTCGCAAACACAAAAACAACTCGCGGAGCAATTGGGCGTTAGTCAACAAGCTGTTTCCAATCGGCTACGAGAGATGGGAAAGATTCAGAAGACCGGTAGATGGTTACCACACGAGTTGAACGACAGGCAAATGGAAAAGCGCAAAAACACATGTGACATTTTGCTCGCTCGGTACAAAAGGAAGTCGTTTATGCATCGTATAGTTACAGGGGATGAAAAGTGGATTTATTTTGAGAATCCCAAGCGCAAAAAATCATGGGTAGACCCAGGCGCACCATCCACATCGAGCGCAAGACCGAATCGCTTTGGCAGAAAGACGATGCTCTGTGTTTGGTGGGACCAGAGGAGCGTGGTCTATTACGAGCTGTTAAGACCTGGGGAAACGGCTAATACTAAACGTTACCAACAACAATTGACCGATTTGAAGCGTTCGCTGCTTGAAAAAAGGCCAGAATACCGAAAGAGGCAACACAAAGTCATTTTTATTCATGACAATGCTCCATCACATACGGCAAAAGAACGGTTCGCGACACGTTGCAAGCACTCAGCTGAGAAGTTCTACCCCATGCGGCTTACTCACCAGACTTGGCTCCTTCCGATTACCGCTTGTTTGCATCGATGGGTCACGCACTTGCTGAGCAGCGCTTTGGTTCGTACGAAGATGTGAAAAAATGGCTCGATTAATGGTTCGCAGCAAAAGGGGAAGATTTTTACTGGCGTGGTATTCACAAATTGCCCGAAAGATGGGAAAAATGGATACCAAGCGATGGAGCATACTTTGAATGAAGCACTTTTTATCGTTCTTCCGAATTTAACGTGTTTTTTTAGAAAAAAAAATCCGCATTTCATACTTGTACACCTGGTAGATACTCTGCTTGACATTGCTTTAATTAAATCGCTATATCTCTGAAACCAGACGGTCAAAATTCACAATTCTTTTACCCACCTCGTCATATGTTCCTCTGTAGGTGAGAATTTTTTTTTTTAATCTGTAGAAAATGTTCGAAGTTGTTGCGTGCAATGTGAAATTTTCCACTGCTCCCCATAAGAACACGTGCAAATGAAATCTTTGATTGTCAATATCTCGAAAATGGAACGGTGAATCCTTTTGAAATTTTGCAGGTCATCATTTAATAGTATCCTGAATAAGACCTCAAAATTAAAAAAAAATCTATAGATAAACGCCTTGGCGAGACTACTACCTCAAGGCCTTAGGCCACTCTAGAGGCTAAAAAAAGGGCATAACTCATCGTCAGTCAGTCAGTCTGCCACCGGGCCCAAAAAATATGACGCTCTGCCTTGTTTTAAATTGATTTCTTACTTTTTTTCTCTCTTTGTTTATCTTCTCTCTGGATCAAATCCTAAAGTCCACGAGGACTAAGTCGCGACCAAGAGCTAGTTAGAAATAAAATGACAGGACAACTGTGAAACGTCGGTAGAATTATTTGTCAACCCGTGTCGCGGAAAAGTGCTCGAGAAAAGAGATGAAAGTGAATTCTGTCCTTTTCCTCTCTTTCTCCAATCACGTCCGCGAACTGGCGAGAGTAAAATTGGAGCTGATTTGTTTTATTTTTTTTTATTTTCCCGACTCCATTACCCTCGCGAGAGAGCTCCAGTTGTAAAAATCTCGTAGCTCACTGGCGGGCTTGTACTTTCTATGTGCATTAAGTTCGTAACGCGAATACGGCAATAAGGAAGGGGCACTCGGAAGATTTCCCATTATAATGGTGGAGATTTGCTCGTAAATTGTACTTTGTTTTTGGCGGATCGGAGGCAAGAAAAAGAGATAAGATAGGCGACGCGTTGAAATTAATGTGCCGCGAGTGGAGACTAATGTTCCGGGTAAAAAGACACATCGACGACGAGTGTCGGTGTGCGCAGGTTTTTTACGACGAAACGACGGGTTAATTTTTTTTATTCAATGGACGTAAGCTTTGGAAATTGGGCTTGTTTGGGTTGCCGAGGCGAGTGTGGTCCTTGCGGTGGGGGAAATCACTGTGGTTGAGCTAAATATTAGATTAAGTAAACAGTTCTAAGCATTGTTTCGCTTTCTTTCGACGCGATGAAATTAACATAGGATTATCCGATTTAGATCAAATATGCGCCGTTTTGTTCGATAACTTTTGTCCATTTTGAAGGCAATTTCATAATTCCGCGATTGAAGAAGTCCTTGTCCCTATTGGTAAAAAAACTTGACCAGCTCATTTTCACAAGCTTCTCTTGAGGCCAGTTTTGTACCATCAAGAAAATTTTGCAAATACTTGAAAAGGTGATAATCGCTTGGTGCCAGGTTTGGACTATACGGCGGGTGCGATAGAACCTCCCATTCAAGCTCTCGGAGCTTCTGGCGCGTCGTTAAAGATGTGTGTGGCCTGGCGTTGTCTTCATGGAACATAACACCCTTCCTATTGGTCAATTCTGGCCGCTTCTGGTCGATCGCCTGCTTCAATCTGGTCAGTTGTTGACAGTAGAGGTCCGAATTGAGTGTTTGGCCCGATGGGAGCAGCTCATAGTAGATGATTCCCAGAACGGAATCGTTGGAACCATCGCTTCGCTGTTGCATTCGATACTGTATTGGCTCCATAAACAGCACACATTTTTTTGCCCGCCTGCTCCGCCTTTTCACCTTGGTCGTAGTGCTACTGAAGAATCCATCGAATTTTCTCTCTTTTTACCTCCATTTTGGAAGGCTGTAACACACAACTGGCTTCACCAAACACAAAACTGTCAAAGAACTTTTTTCGAAGCGTAATGTCACCTTCAAATCGCCGTATAGTATGACCCGATGCGATGTATACATCGTGAGATATGGCTCACTAAAGACATCTAGCGGAAAACGCTCAGAACTTTTTACTTCACCCAATATTTTCAACGTGGTTTCTTTGTTTGCAGCTTTGTTTTCGCGATTGTTTAAGGATTAACAAGTAAAATAGAAAAGGATAATTGAAGCGAAAAATTGACGAGGACTAGAGAACAAAAAGATAGACGAATTGTTCAATTCGTCTACCTTTTTTTATCGTTCAATTATTTTCTTACTAATTGATATAATTCAATGAATAAGAAAATAATTGCACGGATAATATAAATTGAATAATCAATAAATAAGTAAACAAGTGAACAATTAACGAAAAACATTAAGCAAAAAAAATTAAAGGAGCAGAAAAATTTCACAATTTTTTTTTAGTGATTTTTGAAAGGTCGTAACTTCGTGAAAAATTATCGTATCGGGAGACAAAAAAAAGCATTTCGAAGCTTAAAATCTCCAGTTTGAGAATCTCGTGGAGAATTTTTTTTTTAACATCGCGCTCGGCGTTGTCATAAGAAATGGCGCGAGAAAAAAAATGTTTGAAACTTTTTTTTCTCGCGAGATTTTTAAATTACAGATTTCAAGCTTCAAAGTGCTTTTTTTTCTCTCCCGATACAAATATTTTTCACGAAGTTTCGGCCTTTAAAAAATCACTGGACAAAATTTTGAAATTTTTCTGCTCCTTTGATTATTTTGCTGAGTTTAGATACATTGAATAGTCAGTAAATTAGTGAAAAACTGAACGAAAATAAATAGAAAAACTAATTGAATTATCAATAAATAAATAAATAAATGAACAAATAAGTAGACTAATTGAATAATCAATAAATGAGCAAATAACTGAAGAAATTAAGAAATAAATAAATTGAATGATTAATAAGTGAGCAAACAACCGAACAAATAAATCAATAAATAAGAAAATGACTTTAAAAATAAATAGATAAATACAATAATCAATAATTCACTAAATGGAGAAAAAAAAATCTATATTGTCCGATGATACTGCAATATTCGAAATAAAAAAAAAACGCTTTTTCTTTCATTCTCTTTCGCCTGAAATAGCGCGGCATCCAATTTCGGCTTCGTTATCGTTGTTACGCACAGCAAGTAGTCGAGGGTGGAAATGGCATTAACTGCGTGAGTCATGATGTTTATCGGTGAGTCTCGGGAGAGGCGCGTCACGATATCGATCACTCACGGCTAACGGGCTCTCGAGGATTCGTACACGGGCGAGAAATATATAAGACCTCGACATTGTGTTTGTCCACCCGCCCTTCTCTGTTTGCCGGGCGCGCGCTTGGTTACCGGTGTCATCGAACCGCCAACTTCCTTATTCAACACAGCAAACCACACGAAAAACCTACCTAGCTAAAGAAAACACGAAACTTTTTCACGAGGAAAAATATGTTACAATTTTAATATACCGTAAATCGGGGTAAGTTTGGGAAACTTTTTTAGGATTTTTTAAAATGATTCCTGCCAATATATCGGCAGGAATTTTTTTTTTTTATTATTTGTTTTATTGCAATCTGTTATTAAATAACACTCGGCAATTGGTTTGATGTGAGATAGATTCGAGAGGTCGCGGTGAGTATCCAGCGATACTCTCCCGCGTGGTTTATAGATGTTTGTTGATTGTTTGGGTTTGTTTGGGTTTGGTTGGGTTTGTTTGGGTTTGAGTCTATAAACATCTATAAACCACGCGGTGAGTATCCAGCGATACTCTCCCGCGTGGTTTATAGATGTTTGTTGATTGTACTTTTTTACATTAGGAACCGATTTTGTAGGTCCCGCGGTTTGTATCTCTTCAGTCTTCTTGTTGTTGCGTTTTCGTTCAGTAGACCCGAGGCAGATTCGTTGGGATGGTTTACGATCCTCGTTTCGTAGAATTGACTGAAGCGTTGTATTTGTTTTTTGACCGTGTTGATTCTGAGGTCTCTGTGTATGTTGTTATTTGTCACATACCAGGGCGCACTAGTTATTATCCGTAGGTTTTTTGATCGCATCCTCTGTATTGGTTCAATATTTGAGTTGCTGGCTGTGCCCCATAGCTGTATGCCATAGGTCCATATTGGTTTAATTATTGTCTTGTAAATAGTTAATTTGTTTTGAAGCGATAGTTTTGAGTTTTTGCCGATAAGCCAGTACATTTTTCTTATCCTCAGGTTTAGTTCTCTTTGGCAGGAATTGGCTGCCAATTCCTGGTGAAGCCAGTCGTGTGTTACAGCGTTCCAAAATGGAGGTAAAAAAAAAAGAGAAAATTCGATACATTCTTCGATGAAGATTAGCCAGAAAACGTAAATTTGAAATTTGTTCGTAAACAGCATTAGTTCGTGAACTTTGAAAATTTTCTCTTGACCAATTCGAGTGGACTGGCTGATTTTCTGGACGATTTAATTCTTCAAATAAAAAAAAAAAATTCGTCAGGCCTGGCTGGCCATTTCCAGTCTAAGGCAGACTTTTTCATCTCAGAGATAAGTACTTCTTCGTCATTTTTTATCTCAATCATCCGTCCCGGGTAAACCTCACCAGAACATAGTCGCTCACCATAAGATTCTGGTAGAAATTTAAAGATTATGGGAGTGGGACACTTTGGGACTGTCCCAATGTTACCCCACTCAGTGCAGGAAATTTACAACGTTCAAGTTATAAAATAAAAATAACAACATTAAGAGTATAACACTTCAAATAGATGGCAAATAATGCACTTCTAAATACATCATACCTACCGGTAGTGAAATCTTTTCAGTTTTTCGAAATTGAATGAAAGTTTGAACACGAAATAAAAACGCTACAATGAACGGTGAAGAACAAGATGGAAAATTCAAAAGTCGATTTTTACGCGATGTCCCAAAGTTGTACCGTCAGTCCCAAAGTTACCGCGATTCACGATATGTACTTTAAGTAGTTCAGTGTTGAGTCACGCACCTTGCGTTTCAGGATTGTCGTTGCATTCACACAAATAGATCCGGATGAAAAGTTGAAAAAAAAAAATGAAAACAATGGTCTCTCCGGTTGTGTAACGTTTATGAGACTGAATTTTCGAATTGGAGATATGCTTTTTTCACTCAAGCGACAACAACGACGGCGACGATTACGGCGAGGACTCGCCTAGGACTTTACACAATTTGCCAGCACGTTGCCGAAGGTGCGAGAAAAAAAAAGTTACGCAATTAAACGTGCTCGAGTTAATAGCTCTACATATACACGTAGAGTTATTAACTCTAATATACCATATATGCGCGTGCGCGCACTTGTATGTATGTGCGTGGGGGTGTGTGTGTGGGTGCAATAGTATTGGCTCTACGAAACTACCACTAATTGTAAAGTACTGTAGCGTATAGCCAAGTACTATGAAGATAATTTTATGTGCGAAGAAAACACCAGTTGACAAATATTTCTTTATATTTTTAATTTATTTTCGTGTCAGTGTAAAAGTGAAATATACGGGGTGGACGAAAAGTCGTGGGTCACACGAAGTGGAGAGGTAGTCAAGATCATTTCCAACCAAAGGGGTCGTATTCAGGTTGATGCGTTCCCCAACGGTTGCAAAGTTGTGATTTTTTTGGCAGGACAATACCTCTATTCTTTATTTCTCTATTCTCACACATCTCTCTTCTTAAATATCTCTACCAGGTGTACAAGTATGAAATGCGGATTTCAGACAACAGATGGTGCATCAATGCAGTTTGTGGTGTAAAGATTTGACACTGCGCCATTTTTCTTGTGTCATCAACAAGTGTCAGACGCGCACGAGTGATAAATTGGAAAAGTGTGTGCATAGTGTTGCGTTGTTGTGTTCAATGTGTAGAAAATTTATACCGAACAAAGAGCATTCGCGGACAGCATTAATTTTTTCTTTTCATTTGAAGAAAACTGCTGCTGAATCATACCGATATTACTTCGAGAAGCTTATGGTGAACATGCTCTATCGCAAGATACGTGTGAACGATGCTATCGGCGTTTCAAAAGTCGTGACTTCGATGTTGCGGACAAGGAACATGGAAAAGCGCCAACAAAAATACGAAGATGTGGAATTGCAAGCATTGTTGGACGAAGATGATCCGCAAACACAAAAACAACTCGCCGAGCAATTGGGCGTTAGTCAACAAGCTGTTTCCAATCGGCTACGAGGAGATGGGAAAGATTCAGAAGACCGGTAGATGGGTACCACATGAGTTGAACGGCAGGCAAATGGAAAAGCTCAAAAACACATGTGACATTTTGCTCGCTCGATACAAAAGGAAGTCGTTTTTGCATCGTATAGTTACAGGGGATGAAAAGTGGATTTATTTTGAGAATCCCAAGCGCAAAAAATCATGGGTAGACCCAGGCGCACCATCCACATCGAGCGCAAGACCGAATCGCTTTGGCAGAAAGACGATGCTCTGTGTTTGGTGGGACCAGAGGGGCGTGGTCTATTATGAGCTGTTAAAACCTCGGGAAACGGTTAATACTAAACGTTACCAACAACAATTGACCGATTTGAAGCGTTCGCTGCTTGAAAAAAGGCCAGAATACCGAAAGAGGCAACACAAAGTCATTTTTCTTCATGACAATGCTCCATCACATACGGCAAAATAACGGTTCGCGACACGTTGGAAGCACTCAGCTGGGAAGTTCTACCCCATGCGGCTTACTCACCAGACTTGGCTCCTTCCGATTACCACTTGTTTGCATCGATGGGTCAAGCACTTGCTGAGCAGCCCTTTGGTTCGTACGAAGATGTGAAAAAATGGCTCGATTAATGCTTCGCAGCAAAAGGGGAAGATTTCTACTGACGAGGCATTCACAAATTGCCCGAAAGATGGGAAAAATGTATAACAAGCGATGGAGCATACTTGGAATAAAGCACTTTTTATCATTCTTCCGAATTTAACGTGTTTTTTTTTTTAGAAAAAAAAAAAATCCGCATTTCATACTTGTACACCTGGTATTTTGGAGCAGGTTTAATAAAACAACATCTTTATTCCATGTTTAAAACATTTCTCTGCCGAAGCATCTCTATTCCAAGAGCCTCTGCGTTGCAATTGTTTTATTCATGGCCAATATAGTGAATGCAATTAACCTATAAAATCTTCGTGCACTTCGTATACATCTTCACTATTTAATTTGCTGCTCGCAATGCCCTAGTGATACCGATAAGTTAGAAAAAATAAGAACATCAACACGATAGCATTGTAATTTTGCCATTATAATTGAAAGATGAAAAGTACTTTTTATGGGGAAATTCGTCATTCGCCAACTTCATATCAATTTCATTTGAATAACCCATTCGTAATGTTGCATTTACCATATTAGCCATGAATAAAACAAATGCAACACAGAGGCTGTTGGAATAGAAATGTTTCGGCAGAGAAATGTTTTAGACATGAGATATTTTGGAACAGAGATGTTTCTAATTAAACCTGCTGCAGTATAGAGATATTTAAGAAGAGAGACGTGTGAGAATAGAGAAATAAAGAACAGAGTTGTCCAGCCATATTTTTTTCAATATTTTCGAAAAATCGGTTCTCAGCTGTACCAAAAAAAATCAATAGAAGAAAACTACTAATATACGGGTTTTTTTTTTTTTTTTAATGCCGCCTGATGATGTGGCTTTCACATGAAAATCCAGTCTTCATAATTGTCATCGTAAGTTCTTAAAATAAAATGATCGGGGAAGGAGGGGAACTCGAAAATTTTTATTCGGGCTACCTCGCTGGAAAAAGCGTTTTTGAGCACAATATGGCAGCGATAATGACGTCACCCTCGACTTCATAAATGCTTCTGTATGCGAGCGCAGCGTCAAGTCGAACAATGTGCGCGATGATCTCGGAAGCACCCGCTAAATGCTCACCAAGGAAACCCAACGTATTGTCTCAACGTGTTATGACAAAATGTAGAGTAAAGCGTAAAAGTCGAACGAGAGAGAGAGAGCGCGTTTCTCCACGGATCTTTGGAGAAGTCTCTTCCGTCACGAATTTCACACAACCGAACCGCAGCTCGGGCTGAGCGATCGTACAAAAGGCAAAAAAAAAAAAAGAACGGATTGTACGAACGAGATCTCCACGGCGGCGAGAAGAGATTTCGTAGTTCCGCACGTACAATCACCGGGAAAGGGAGGAGGAGGGGGAGAGGGATAGTAAGACAAACGCACACACGTTCCCCTTTCGTGCGAGATGATATTTAAATTCGCGTCGTACATACCTTACGTATATACTCGCATCGCGGTGGTAATTGGTTGTTACAGGAAGACTTTCAATGACGGCCAGGCTGCTCATGGTCGACAATTTGTCAGAAAAACATACGGAAATCCGAGAGTTAATTTTCATGATTTCGTTATTTACGAGTGAAAGGACACAGCGAAATGGGTTTGAGCGGCTCGCGCGACTATAAAGGTGGAGTAAATTTTGGAATTGGAATAGGCGGGGCCGATCGTCGATAACATCGTTCGGAAAAACAAAAACTGTGAGATTTTTCATACGTGGAAACGTTTGCCCGGAAATAAATTATTTTCGACGATGTTTTAGCATTGAAAATGCTTTTAAAGATGTCCTATAGGGGGTCTGATTTAGCGACATGTCACACGAAACTGACGCTACCCCCACTCCAGTACCGCTGTGTTGTAGTAGGGTGGGGGGACATGCCAAATGCCAAATGCCTGTGATTTGTTGAAAAATGCTGCGTTACATGTAGAGTAGTCATTTGTGGTAACAAGTTTTAAGTTTCAATATTGGTGTGAACATTTGGTTTGTTGGGGTTTGTTGAGGTTTGTTTGGATTTGTTTGGGTTTGTTTGTTTGGGGTTTGTTTGGGTTTGCTTGGATTTGTTTGGGTTTGTTTGGGCTTGTTTGTTTGGGTTTGTTTGGGCCTGTTTGTTTGGGTTTGTTTGGGTTTGTTTGGGTTTGTTTGGGCCTGTTTGTTTGGGTTTGTTTGTTTGGGTTTGCGAGCTGCAGAATTTCCGCAAATCGACAACGACGATGAGGACACACCAAGGGACACAGCGGATTACACCTTGATAAATGCATGGAATAGCTTGAAAAAAATTACCAGAGATATATGAAAATATGAATAAATTATTGTCAGAGTTGCGGAAATTTCCGTCTTTTTTTTTCACAATAAAAAAAATCCAAAAAATCATCTTATTTTCGATCTCCTTGAGCGGTTTAATCGCATCCTTCGCCTTAACACGCGAAGGATGCGATAGAGCGCACAAGATTGAAGCTCATAGTCGCTGGAGTGACGAAACGTTGCTCGGGAGCGCTCTGGCGCACGAGTATCGCGTATATTCGAGGCTGCTGTAGTTTCGTCGAGTTTGTTTACTAGTTTTCTGGGGTGCGAGATATTCACTATATTTTCCATTAACCCTTCGGGTCACCCGGCGATAATGGAGGCCCGCGAGCGCACGCTCGCTCAGCAACACTTAAATTCGATATAACCTCACACGCTGCGCTAATACACATGATAGTAAATTACATACAGCTGTGCTCGCGTGGATCACGTCATTAGGTTATGTTGGATTGCGTATCACAACCAAAATCGCAAAGGAAAATCTCCGAGTCCAAATGATTAATGCGCTCGAAGTTTGTATCCTTGGAATGCAATGGAAATAAATTGCTTTCATAATTTAAATTGAAAAATTGCTCAGCCTATCTCTAGACTGGGAAAATCAAACAAAATTATATCTAAATTTTTTTTTTTAATCAAGCTTTTATTTTATGTACTAAAAAGTAGAAAATAATTTAATTTGAACAAGTCACCAATATGTGACTATAAATAAAAGCTTGGGGCTCACAACTTTTTAAATGATTAATAAATTTGATTTGTATTTGAAAGTCGTTATTGTTATTGTTTTTTTTTTTTAAGTTGAATCATGCTTTATCTCTTAGATACATGTTTTCCAAACTTTCAGCGCTCTGAGTAGTTGGGAAGTGGGTGAAATATCGATTTTCCGTTTTGCATCTCACACAACAAGTGAAGTTAAATAAAAGCTTGAAAAAATAGGAACACGTTTCGCCAATCGTGAAAGAAGCAAACTCGCAATACAAACGGTACGCTGTCGCCAAATTTATCATATTTCGAAACTGAAGAATTTGAACGATTAGAAATAATATAGGAATAATTTTTCATTGAGGAATAATAATATTTTACAAATATTCCAATATCACAGATATGGTCGTAAGGTCTTTGAATATTTATTATAGAAACTCGAGAGGCCTCTCGAGGAGTTTTCTTGTTCTGGCTCACAGGGAGATGAGGTCTTTCATCCATCTCTCTCTCTCTCTTTCTCTCTGCCGGAAGTCTTTTGCCTACTCTCAAACGAGCATACCAAGCTCTGCAATCGTAACGATACGATCTCGATGGAGGCGATCGCGACTATGCGTACTTTTTGCACTTCGCGGTACGAAATTTTATCCTATGTGTATATATAGATATATTGAACGGGGAGAGCCCGATCCTTCAATTTATTCTATATACGTTGAAATGACTGGCATTACGCGACTTTATCGTCCGTTGTATCGCGTAAAAGTTTCTGGCACATTTGCCACACTTTTATTCGCCAACGATCGGATTATTTTTTTGCTTTTCTATTGTTTTACATATACCTATGTAATAATAAAACATCTATATATATATGTATGTATATATATATATATATATATATATATATATATATATATACGGAAAGTAACAAGAGATCGAACTTGCGGTTTTCTTCCGCGAGAATAAATTATTATTGTCGAACGTGCGATCGATCGCGATTTATCGAACGTTCGCGTATTCTCCTTCAATTACCGTGGGCGCTTATGGCTTGATTTCCATTGCAATTTCCTGCGAACAGTTCCCCCTGCGCTCTCTAGCTTCGAGCGTCTTCGTGATCGACTTCCGGTTTGGATTAACGCTCACCGGAAATTCACTCGGTCCCGATCGTTCGATTTTACGCGCGTACAAATTCGTGACTTTTCCGCACACGGCGCTATGAACGTTGCAATCGTTCCTTCCACCCTCTTGGAATTGCTGTTGTTTTTTATTGTTTTGGAGACTAACTTCCGGTTGCAGGGACTTTGTTCCAGATTGAAAAGAGATGGAGAGAGAATGCCAGAGGGAGAGAGAGAGAGAGCGGGAAAGAGAGGGAGAAGAGGAATGGAAGTGCAGGATTTGAACGAGCAGAATGAGACGTTCGGTTAATATGTAGGGGCAGTGGGGGGGAGGAGAGAGAGAGAGAGAGAGAGAGAGAGAGAGAGAGAGAGAGAGAGAGAGAGAGAGAGGGAGAGTCATATGTACATCACTCGACAATTTATTCTTCGCATTATTTCTCTCCTTCCTCGTCCTCGCCGTGTGTCTCATTATCGTTTTCCCTAATACACGATTCGCTTCTTCGTCTTCGTTTATTTATTTTTTCTCCCCATCTCATCCTACGAACATTCGCGCGTTGTAATGCTATACAGTCGTTGTGTGTCACGATGATTGAAGCGAGCGGTAGAAATGATACGGCCCCGAGCCCGTGAGATTCCCGCATAATTTTCCTTTCGTCGAGAGGAACGAGGCTCTCGCGGCGAACGTATCGCTCTTATTTCCCTATGTACACCGAGTCCCCATTATGGACGCGCCTTATATTGGGTCTGCGGTTCATTTCGAGCCAGTAAATGTTTGTCTTCTCAGGCCAGTTTTAAGGTGAAACTTCAAGGTCATATCAATACCGCATTTCCCGATGAAATGTTTAAGGGGAGGTAAGCCTTTTGAATTTTCAAAAATCTAAAGTCTCTCTCTCCCTCTCCCTCTCTCTCTCTCTCTCTCTCTCTCCCTCTCTCGTTCACGTTCGCCGTCCCTGACTCTCGTCAGTCTCCCTCAAGACCCCCGAGCACTTCCAGTCACCCTTGAGAACAAAGAGACACGGGGGGCCTCTTCACGTACACAATCGATAGACGCACTCGCGTGCGTCCACACGCATTCTCGTATATGCTAATTTTCTGGGGAGCGATGCTCTTTTCGGTACACCCGATACCGACGCGTATCATTCTCGTTCAGAGGCGGGACGGGACGAATCTCTAGGATCGAGGGGGAAAAAAAAGAAAAAAAAAAGAAAAAAAATATGCTTTTCAAGCAGTCACCCAAACAATCGTGAAAATGAACGGGAAAAAAAATGTTACACTAGGCAACTGCTAAGAATGGAAATGTTTATTATAATGAAGTGTATAGATCATTTCAAATTCGACATAAATATATATATATATATATATATATAAACGGTGTTTTAAAATCACCTGACATTTTTATTTATAAATAAAACGTATTATTTATTTGAAGAGTACGAATATTTTTATTTTAATATAAAGTAGAAACATGGAGGTTATGTGTGGGAACACAATATCCGATAAATGGCCGCCGCATTTCTGCAAACGTTCACTCTTTTGACGAAATTTTCAATAACATTTTCGCATAATTGTGGACTAATTTTATTAATGCTTTTCCTTTCAGAAACTTAACGTCAATAGTTCCTGATGCCAGTTGTCCAAGTATTTGAAACATCCTTTATATATATATATATATATATATATATATTGGTACGAAGATACGAAACTACAAGACAATTACGAGGGTGACGTTAAAATCGAAGCGAAAGCGAAGCGAAGCGAAGCGAAGCGAAAGCGAAAGCGAAGACAGAAATGAGGGATATTCGAGAGACGTTTTTCGATGTGGCGCTCGGGAACATATTGATCTGAGTGTTTTGAGCCTGTCGAGGGGATTCGTCCAGCCCCGGCAACCAAGAATATATCCAAGGGAGTGAGAATCGTCGGACGGACTTTAAATCCGCGCTATATACAGGGCGAGGCAAAAACTATCAGCAGTAGAAAGATTGGTAAATGTTTACAAAATAACCCCCACCCCCTCTAGGGTGGGGGAATTTATAGAAAATGACCGCTTGAACACGATGGTGAAGAGAAATCGAGGCGGTCACCCCCCCCCCCCCCCCATAAAAAGTTATGGGGTTTTGAAGTTCGCGGAAATTCGCAAACCCAAACGAACAAACCCAAACTAACCCACACAGACACCATTTTCGCCGATTTCCAGTCTCGTCTTTGAAATGATACATTTTGACAAACTTTCAACGAGGGCAGGTGGGGGAGAGGGAAGTGACCGCGCCGTTTTTTCTTCGGCATCGTGCTCAGAAGAGCTTTTTTGACAAATCCCCCTACCTCCCATTTCCAGAGTGCATGTGTGTGTGTGTGGGTGGGTGTGTGTTATTTTTATTCGTTTAAAATCTAGTTTTTTTCTGCATTGGTGGGGAGCCAATACAGTATCGAATGCAACAGCAAAGCGGTAGATCCAACGATTCCGTTCTGGTAATATGGACGTCAAAAATGAGGCACGCTCTGGTAGGCCAATCGTCGAAAATGTCGATAAAATCATGGAAATCGTCGAGTCGCACCGGCATGTGAGCGCTTATTAGATGGCCCAGGAACTGAAGATTAGCCAGAAAACCGTTTGGAACCATTTGCATAAGCCTGGTCTCAAGAAGAAGCTCGATGTATGGCTGCCACACGAATTGACGCAAAAGAACCTTTTGGACCGAATTGATGCCTGCGATTCTTTGCTGAAACGTAACGAAATCGAGCCATTTTTGAAGCGGATGGCGACTGGCGTTGAAAAATGGGTCACATACGAGAACAACAGCCGAAAAAGATCGTGGTCCAATCGCGGTGAGCCGGCCCAAACGATCGCCAAGCCTGGATTAACGGCCAAGAAGATTTTGCTATGTGTTTGATGGGATTGGAAGGGAATCATTCACTATGAGCTATGCTCTCATCGGGCCAAACACTCAATTCGGACCTCTACTGTCAACAACTGACCAGATTGAAGCAGGCGATCGACCAGAAACGGCCAGAATTGGCCAATAGGAAGGCTGTTGTGTTCCATCAAGACAACGCCAGGCCGCACACATCTTTAACGACGCGCCAGAAGCTCCGAAAGCTTGGATGGAAGGTTCTATCGCACCCGCCGTATGGTCCAGACCTGGCACCAAGCGATTATCACCTTTTCAAGCATTTGCAAAATTTTCTTCATGGTACAAAACTGGCCTCAAGAGAGGCTTGTGAAAATAAGCCGGTCAAGTTTTTTACCAATAGGGACGAGAACTTCTTCAATCGCGGAATTATGAAATTGCCTTCAAAATGGACAAAAGTTATCGAACAAAACGGCGCATATTTGATCTAAATCGGATAATCCTATGTTAATTTCATCGTCGAAATAAAGGGAAAAAACGCTCAGAACTTTTTACTACATCGAATGGATCGAGGTTCGACTGCAGTTAGACTTTTAAGCTGACGAAATTAATGTAGCCGGGATGACTAAGCGTTTCGTATCGATCAAATTGCAAGAAGCCACCCGGACCACCTCGCGTCAACATGTGCAGAACGCAACTATACGTTAGTCGACAATTTTTTTTTTCTGTTTTTCTTTCTTTTCTACCCTGTGCGCGACTGCACGTTCTCTCACGAGTGGCGCACGATGTGTATTTTATCGCAACAATGATCCGCGCACGCGATTAATACTCAAGGCCACGCTTCGTCGATCGTGACTCGTGTGTTCGTTAATCCGGCCCGGTAAAATTATAACGTTTGCTGCTAATTCAACGATTTGATGACCCGGTTACATTTTCCGATCAATTTGACAATATTTTTCTGCCAAACCTTTTGCCTTTTGCCCGATTCTAAATAATTGGAAAATCATTGAGTGTCAATGACGAGGCATTTGTTTGCCATTGTTCCCAATTCGCAATTAATACTCCAAAAGGTAATTAATTGCAATTACACGCAGTTCGAAACTAATTTACGTAGTTAATTAATTGCAATTGATTCTCGAAGCAACCACCTACCAATTAATTGCAAAAATTCGATACTAAACATTAGTTCTCAAAGTGAATTCATTGCAATTAATTCCTTTTCGAAATTAATTTCAATTAAACCGAGCTCGCAATGAATTTCTAAAAGTTGCTCATTATTAATTCCCAAAGAAATTGATCCTAAATTTTTTTTTTCGTGGTCCATTTGCACAATGTATCACCTTAAAAAAAAAATAAAGTAAAATTTTTTTTTTCCCTTTCATTTCTTAATTTTTGCCATTTTTAATTATTATCCGAAACCTTTTTTTTTGTTGTAGATTGAGGTCGTGAATTTCTTCTCATCCCTTCGTGACCTAAATCAACCGCAAAAAAATTGAACCCTAAAAAAAAAGCTAATTTCTATTGCATTCGAACGATGCAAAGTCAAGAGCAAGCGTGTGTTCCCTCAAAGCAAATGGCAAAAGGATAAATTTTTATTTTCTCAATTTTTTTCCCCATCCAGTCTTCTCTCACTCCTCTCCTCCCTTCGTCTCTCCGAATGCGTCGTAGAACAGGATTTTATCAATAAAGAGCTCAGTGGATGGAAAATTGAATGAAAAATGAAGAAAAAAGGAAAAGAAAAGGAAAGAAAAATGTTTCCCACTTGCGTAAAGGTCGGAACATTATATGTGAAGGAGAGAGGAGCGAGAGTCCCGGAGATACAGGCGCGCAGCGCGTTTCTCATCGTGCTAGGCTGCCTCGTCCTGTAGACACTACAGTATAATAAAGGTAATATCCCGAGGGCTCGCAAACTCGCGCGAACCTATTTACCGGGTGTCTCGCGCAAACTGTCACAAGCGCTTGTATCTCGAAAAGTGCGAATTATAATGTTTTTTAAATCCTTCGGACAAAAGTTGTTTCAAGAGGAGCAAAAAATGAGAATGTCAATTTGACCTTGGGTTTAACTGCCAAGGCGATGTCAAGGTCGACTTTTAGATTTTTATTGATTTATTATATATATATATATATATGAGGTATTCCAGCCCAAGTGTGTAAACCCGTAACCCTGACCCTCTCGGATTTCTTTAATTTTTTTTTCATATGATCGCATTGAGTCTAAAATACACCCTCATAATTTTTTTAGATTTTTCCAAACATCCCTCATTTCAAAAAAAAAAATTAAAAAAAAACGCCTTTTTTTTTAATCTAAAAAAATTCTGAAAAAACCGTGATAATATATAAAAAATTTCAAGCTATCACCCGTAGTGGGCCGATTTTTTTTTCTGTGTTTTACAAGCTATTAACGTCAAAAAAATCTCAAATAGCTCACCTTGAGCAGATACTGAATTATTTTGGTACTCAAATTAATTTCGTTGATGATTTTCGAATAATGCAATACGAATTATAAACCTTAAAATGAGAATAATGCCTTCGTATTGCCTGAATAATGCTCCACACCATGATATAGCGTCTGGGGTTCTTAATATGTTTTGTTCAAAATAGGTATAAATAATTCTACTTGTCGGTAATTCCTATTTCATTATTCGAAAATCATCAACGAAATTAATTTGAGTACCAAAATAATTCAGTATCTGCTCAAGTCGAGCTATTTGAGATTTTTTTGGAATTTGGAGAACGTTAATAGCTTGTAAAACACAGAAAAAAAAATCTGCCCACTACGGGTGATAGTTTGAAAATTTGTATATATTATCACGGTTTTTTCAGAATTTTTTTAGATTAAAAAAAAATGGCGTTTTTTTTTAATTTTTTTTTGAAATAAGGGATGTTTGGAAAAATCTAAAAAAATTATGAGGGTGTATTTTAGACTCAATGCGATCATATGAAAAAAAATCAAAGAAATCCGAGAGGGTCAGGGTCACGGGTTTACACACTTGGGCTGGAATACCTCATATATATGGCCGGCCAAAAGTTTGGATACACTGGTTGAAATTTCTTAACGCACTAAAAATTAGACAGCGGACTCCAAAATAAAGATAACTGGATTTCCCAAGTGGCGTTTCAAAGAGGACAAGTTTACCTTTATTTTGCTTTTTTCGAAAATTCTCTACGACTTTTTTTCGCCTCGGTGCTCACTTTTGAACGTGGCCATTTTTCGACTATTTTTTGGCCGTCGAAAATTAAGTGCAAAGTTTGAAGAAAATTTTTTCCTCGATTTTTTTCATGGTAAACTTAAAAAGGATACCAAAACCTACATTTTTGTTCTTTTAGAAAGTCTCGTACGATTTTTTTTCGCCCCAGTATTGCATTTTTAGCTAAAGAAAGACATGTTTCAGAAAAAAAGGCGTTATCGAAGAACTATAGGGTTTCAGAGGAAATGTCAAGAGGGTAAAAAGTTGCATGAGTTCACACTGGAGTGGCTAGAATTTTTTTCCGAATTTTGTTTTGACATTTTTTTTACCATTTTTGGTTGGAACTTTGATGAGTGGAGAGGCTCCATTTGAGAATTATGGGGTTTAGGACAATATATTGAGAAAGGAAATTGGTTTACATATTCATTTTTAATTAACAACAATTTTTTTTCCATTTTTTTATTTTCATTTTCCAAAATAAACAAGACGTCTAGAAAAATTGTAGTTAATTAAAAATGAAAATGTAAACAAATTTTCTTTCTTATTTGTCCTAGACGCCATAATTCCCAAGTGGAATCTCTCCACTTATCAACGTTCCAACCAAAAATGGTAAACAAAAAATGTCCACGAAAAATTCTAAAAAAATTCTAGCCACTCCAGTGTGAACCCATGCAACTTTTTACCCTCTTGACATTTCCCCTGAAACCCTATAGATCTTCGATGACGCCTTTTTTTGCTAAAACATGTCTTTTTTTAGCTAAAAATGCAATACTAGGGCGAAAAAAAATCGTACGAGACTTTCTAAAAAATAAAAATGTCGATTTTAATATTCTTTTTAAGTTTCCCATGGAAAAAATCGAGGAAAAAATTTTCCACGAACTTTCCAGTTAATTTTCGACGGCCAAAAAATAGCCGAAAAATGGCCACGTTCAAAAGTGCGCACCGGGGCGAAAAAAAAACGTGGAGAATTTTCTAAAGAAGCAAAATAAAGGTAAACTCGTCCTCTTTGAAACGCCACTTGGGAAATTCAATTATCTTTATTTTTGAGTCCGCTATGTAAATTTTAGTGCGGTATGAAATTTCGACTAGTGCGTGCTTTTTTTGACCAGTACTGTATACACACACACATATATATATATTGGGAGTACAAATTAATTTGGTCCGTTTTTTTGTGGTAAAAAATCCATTTATTCAAAAATAAAAGGTACGAACAGATTAATCAAAGTATTGTCCATCGCTGGCTACTACTTTTTCCCACCTCTCAGGCAATTTTCGAATTCCATCTCGAAAACAAAGTCTCGTCTTTTGAGGCGATTCAAGTTTTGAGCCGATTTTCGATTTCTGCGAAAGAAATGAACCGGTGAGCTGCTAAATCCTGCTGCATCCGTCGAAACAACCAGTTATCAGAAGGAGCAATGTCCGAAGGATACGGCGAGTGCGGTAAAATATCCTATTTGAGCGTTGACAAATATTTTTTTACGACTTTTGCGACACGAGGCCGAGCGTTGTCATGCAGAAGAATAATTTTGTCACGTCTTTGCTCGTATTCCGGCCGTTTTTCTCGCAATGCACGGCTCAAACGAATCAATTGTAGTCTATACCGATCGCCCGTAATGGAATCGCCAGGTTGTAGCAGCTCATTGGCTCATTTGGCTGTCCAGGGCGAGGCTTGTCTTCAACGCTGAAATCAGCGTTCTTAAAGCGTCGAAACCATTCCCTACATGATTTATCAGTTGGAGCATCATCACCATAAATTTCAACAAGCATTCGATGCACTTCAGCTGCACGTTTCTTCCAATTAAAGTAGAAAAGTAAAACTTGCCGCAAATGCTGCTTAGTTAACACAAAATTTGACATATTCAACACAGTAAAAAACAAGGTTTTTAATGGAACTCAAAGCGATATAAAGTGAATGTTATTGACAGATGCCTAACCTCTCTGAAATCACCGAAATCATCTGTCACTATGAAACATTCCTAACAGCCAGAGCCATCTCTTGAAAACGGACCGAATTAATTTGTACTTCCAATATATATATATATATATATGTGTGTATATATATATATATATATATATATATATACGTACACATACTGTAAGTACGAAAGAGAGTCACGAGAGAGCGCGGTCAATGGCTGGGGCGCACCAGGTTCAAGGAAAGCGGACCGGTTTCATTCGACAGCGAGGCGGCGCAGAACGCGCATCTCCCTGTTTCGCGCTCTCTTACTCACTCACTCTCTCTCTCTCTCTGTCTCTCTCTCTCTCGCCCCCCCCCCTGCCGCCCTTGCTCTCTCGCTAGATCGCTTTGCTTGCTTCTGTCGAGGATGCCGAAAGCTCTTCGCGTGCTGTGCCCGCGAACAAGAGAACGCGCACAGCCCGCCCGTTGTGTAGCAGTCACCCCGCATGGCAGCAGCAGCAGCAGCCGCGAGAGCCCAGCCCGATAGAGCGCGAAAGAGAAAATGTGAAATAGGAATTAAAGGGGGGAAAAACGAAAAAAAAAAAAAACAGAAGAGGCTCGTGTGTAACGAGGCACTTTTGTAACGAGTCCGCAACCACTACGAACGAACAGGTGGTCTGTACTTATGAATCCGACGAGTACCCACTCGTTTCTCCGTGTAAATCGTCATCTATTTACACACAACACACACGCAGGAGAAAGACCATTTTACGCTAAAGCTTCGCCGATACTTCTCCGACACGCGATCACGTTCATCGAAGAATTTGACGGGTTTTTTTTTTTTTTTCTTCTCACGACTCTCTTGTCACTCTTTTTCACCTGGCGGATGTTCATCGAGAAACGGAGAATTTTCATCGACGGAGAAAATTATAGGAATTCGCGATCTGTGAAGATCGAACACTCTTTGGACAATAATTGCTTTCGAAAAATAATTCGATTTGCGGGAACCCGGTTTCAATCGCTTTGACAGTGGAATGATGAAGAGCAGATTGGGAATATACTTCTTTGTTTACTTCTAAAATTTGTTACGTTTAAGCCCTTCGTTGGCAGAGAGAATTCGACAAAAAGTGCCCAAAATGGCAGGAAAATTTTTTTATCCTGAAAACTTGTACTCTGGGGTTTTTGAGGGTGCTGATTACGAATCTGAACTCAAAAGTTTAATAGTGCATGTTCTCTCAATAAATGCGCAAAGATGTGACCGAACGTGCAGCTCTGCTATCTGGGCATTCATACAACATTGAGTACCAAGCTTCATATATTTCCACCTATTTATTGTATTATGTTCCATGTTATTGAATTCACCATGAAAAATTCCTTCATTTTGAGTTCAGCATCACACTCAGCGTCCCCGAAAACCCCCGAGTACCAAGATTTATCCAAATCGAGCTGTTTTTTTGCACTTTCGTCCGCCATATTAGATCCGCAATTAAAAATTTTCGAATTTTGTGTTCAGATTCGTAATAAGTAACCTCGAAAATCCCAGAGTACCAATTTTTATCTAAATCGAGTAAAATTTTGCAATTTCGGTCCGCCATTCTAGCGCCGCCATTTTGAATTTTCAAATTTAAAGTTCAGATTCGTAATAAGCGACCTCAAAAATCCCGGAGTACTAATTTTCATCTAAATCGAGTAAAGTTTTTCGATTTTTGTCCGTCATATTGGCGCCGCCATTTTGAATTTCCAAATTTTGACTTCAAATTCGGATTCAGCGAGCCCAAAACTCCCCCGAGCGAGGCTCCGATTTCAAATCAGAGCAAGTTAAATAGGGAAATAAAGGTTGACGCACTATTGCGTCAATGCCACACAGGGCACGGAATTATTTGACGCGCTATTGCGTCAATGCCAACGAAGGGCTTAAGGGTTTATATACACCTGGGTTGGTAAAAAAGATCGATTTTTCAAAAAAGGTGCTCGATTCGAAAGTACTATCCTTTGAGTGTCTACCGTTGAAAATTTTATAAGAAAATTGGCAGTAATGACGAAGTTATAGCGTTTTGTAACTGACCGAGTGAGCAACGACTAACGGTTGGGACGCAGGTAGACGCGGCCTTTGTCATCTGTTTGACTATGAGTTTGACTATGAATGAGGTTGACACAGCAAAAAAAAAAAGATCTAATGGAAGCGCCAACATCTAAGGAAGATCCGTCATACGGCCCAGGAATCGACGATTTCATGTAAGTTTAAAATAAACCAGTTATTTCAGTGTAAAGTGTACTCAAAACTTTGAACGCGTTTTACTCGAAACAGTTTTTTCAAAATCGCTACCGGAAAATATCTCCGCAACTACTGGACCGATCGGGATCAAGTTTTGCACAATTATGCTTCACACAATAATCTAGTACTTATCGAGCCGTTTTTTCGATACCTGGCATAATTTTTTTTTTTTCATCACAAGTACTGAACAATTTTGAGGCGAAAAATCGCCTGTTTTATTCCAGTGACTGGCATGAGCCGAAAAAATTAAATTTTTAAATTCCGGCTCGATAAGTACTAGTTTTATCTATCTACTTGAAGAAACAAATATGTTTTTTTAGATAAAAAAAAATGGCAGAGGCACGTCTGTGTACCGCAAACGCTGTCAACAAAAACACGTCCAAGGAAAACGACTGTAACTTTTTTACCGTTTGAAATTTTTTAACCAAATTTTCACACAATGCAGATAAAATGTCATACTTTAAAATGTTTATAATGGTTGTTCAATAAAATTCAGTTTTATAAACAAACAAAAAAATTCTTAAACATAACCTTACTTCTAGCCGTTTCAGGTGTATGTAGGTCCCTTAAGGACCTACATACACCTGAGACGGCTAAATTCGATAGCGTTCTTTAGCTGCAAGAGTGGAGATAAAAGTACAATGAGTTTTCGCCAGACTGCCAACTTTTTGATTTTTAAATGTTATAATTCGTTTTGATTTTATTATATATAATTATTTATTATTTATATTCCATTTCACAAATGTAGTCATTTTTTGTTATAATAAAAAAAAAAATTATTTTTATTATTGTCGTTAGTATTATGATTGCGGTTTGTGTTGACGTTGTTATTGTTATTATTCGCGTTGACTTTTTGTATTGAAGATACTCGCGCAATATTCTCACAGGTAAAGCTATGCCATTTGGTCGTAAGAGCTATGAGAGTTGGAATATAAGAAGCGAAATGGAAGAGGCGAAAGAGGAGAATACACGTAAGCCAGGTGCTGCAAAGACCGGTAACCCCGTGTAGCGCGTTGCGCGAAGTAACGCCGATCCAACTCTCGTCTTTCCACGTAACTACTATTATACTTGTGTCTATATATATATATATATATATATATATATATATATATATATATATATATATATTCATTTTACGTACGATCGTTTACATATTTACATAACCAAGCTTCAAAAAGATTATGTTCAATCTTTATCGTCCTGTTGTGACGTTGCGCGCAGTAATTCCGGCGTACCAATGTATTTTTGCGTTCGTAATAAAAATTCCACTTTACTTCTCACCTCCGAAATAAATTTGAGAAAAAAAAACTGTCAACTTTCCGGGTCCTTCTTCGTTACGTGCTCATCGCATTCCAAACACTTTATTTATCAATCAATCAAACGAGTTTTATTTGCACAACTTTTTACAAAAGTTTTCTCACAAAATCGTGACTCTTTCCGCTTACGTATTCCTCCACTTAATTACTATACCCCGCATTCTTGTAATTCGTACTCTCAAACATTATGACGTTGAAGTTTGCATCGTTGGAACACAACGAAAAATAGTTCCTTTTTTATAAACAATTTTCTGACGATTTTCTCATGGCATTTTATACTTTTTGTTTTACAAATGCGCCATTTTGACAAAAAACAATATATCAAAAAAAAATCCTACGTACTTATATAGCAATTCTTATATATAATCGAAAAAACTTTAGTGGCTCGTCATAACTGAAAAATTATAGGAGCTGTTGGTCCGGCCGATGACCTTCCGGAAATAAAAGCGTCATCGGAAAAATACTCTACAGTCGCCATTTTGACATGTATCGCTGTGAAAAAAATAATTTTCTATAGTCAATTACGTGTACAATAAAAGCCCTATTTTGTAATTCCGATTTATTTTATGGTTTCGCTGAGAAAAAAAAAATCACAAAATATGCCCTTTTTTGGCCTCTAGAGTGGCCTAAGGCCTTAAGAAATTATGAGCGCTTCTAGCGGTAATTGGAAAAAACGCCAAAATTCAACGATAGTTGTTTCCTCGTGGGTACAATATCTTTATTTTATCACAAATCATGGAAACTGACCGGGTGAGCTTTAAAAAGTATTTGTTTAGTATTGCCTGAAGGGCAAAAAGTTTTTCTCTTATTTGGCTGAGACCCAAGAAGTTATACTTTAATATATTAGATGAAGTAAAAAGTTCTCAGCGCGTTTTCGCTTTATTTCGACGATGAAGTTAACATAGGATTATCCGATTTAGACCAAGTAGCGCCGTTTTGTTCGATAACTTTTGTCCATTTTCAAGGCAATTTCATAATTCCGCGATTGAAGAAGTCCTCGTCCCGATTGGTAAAAAAAACTTGACCAGCTCATTTTCACAAGCCTCTCTTGAGACCAGTTTTGTACCATGAAGAAAATTTTGCAAATGCTTGAAAAGGTGATAATCGCTTGGTGCCAGGTCTGGACTATACGGCGGGTCCGATAAAACCTCCCATCCAAGCTCTCGGAGCTTCTGGCGCGTCGTTAAAGATGTGTGCGGCCTGGCGTTGTCTTGATGGAACACAACAGCCTTCCTATTGGCCAATTCTGGCCGCTTCTGGTCGATCGCCTGCTTCAATCTGGTCAGTGGTTGACAGTAGAGGTCCGAATTGAGTGTTTGGCCCGATGGGAGCAGCTCATAGTGGATGATTCCCTTCCAATCCCACCAACACACACAGCAAAACCTTCTTGGCCGTTAATCCGGGCTTGGCGATCGTTTGGGCCGGCTCACCGCGATTGAACCACGATTTTTTTCGGCTGTTTTTCTCGTATGTGACCCATTTTTCATCAATTCGGTCCAAAGGGTTCTTTTGCGTCAATTCGCGTGGCACCCGTACATCGAGCTTCTTCTTGAGACCAGCCTTATGCAAATGCTTCCAAATCGACATTTTCGACGATTGGTCTACCAGAGCGTGCCTCATCTCATTATGCCTCATCAGCCTCATTAATATTAACTTTGACCACTCTTCATATTTTGTGTATTATTCCTCGATAACCCTTAATTCACCGTCAGAACTTTTGGCGTCTCGGATATCGTACTCTTGCCCAAACATTTCTCTCTTCTTCTACGACGTTGAAGTTTGCATCATTCGAATGCAACGAAAATTATTTTTCGTTCACTTTCCCAAATTTCCTTTGGCAGATATGAGCTACGAGAATCACGCAAACATTTTTTAGAATTTTTATCAAGCGATCTACAAACAAATTTGCAAAACATGATTTTCCATAATAATGAAAATGGGGAATTGACAAGAATTTTCGTTGCACCCCAACGATGCAATCTTCAACCCCATCTTCTTCTTCATTTATTCCGCTACTCCATCTATTTCTCTTCCTCCTTGCTCATTTTTTTTTTTTTGCCCATTTCCTCTATTTCCCTAAAATATTCACATATCCCTTTTTGTATTTATTATTCATCAAGGACAAAGAAAAATTCTTTGACACCGCGTTTATATTTTGTCAACAAACTTTAATCAGCATTACTTTCATCATTATTTTTCTGTCGCTTTCCTCAATATGTACAAAAAAAATCATAGATCCGAGATCGTTTTTTTTTCTTCTCCTTTTTGTTTTCGTTTATTCAGGGTTCACCGTTTAGTGATCTAGAGAGAGAGAGAGAGAGAGAGAGAGAGAGAGAGAGGGGAAAGTTAGCGGAGACGGCAACGATCTCGTTGCCGATCGGCGATACTCGTTTCGGTTCAGTGTTTTGTTTTGATCCACGATATCGAGAAAGCCGCTCGCTCGCGCAAATGACGATAAAAGAGAAAAAGATAAAGCAGTGGACGTACGGCGGGATGAGTGATCGTGGTACGACGAAAAAAAAAAAAAAGAAAAAAGAAATAGAAAAAAAAATACCAATAAGTCGGCCGATGCGCTTGCACGGATTTCTGGGCCGTTATTTTCCATACTATACATCTATACATTTATGCACGCATTTACGGGGATATTTGAGATATTGAATCTACGGGGAACGTGCGCGTGCGTCTACAGTTCCCGGTTTCATGTTAAATGAAGATTTATTAGTTTTGTCCGAAGACTTTCTGTATGGTATGCGATTCCGCTAGGATTTGTGTGTCGTCGGCTTGTGCCCAAACGCGTATTGTACCTTGCGATAGACGTTTTTTTTTTTTATTTCATTCTTCGAGATGGAATTTTATCCTGTTATTATTATTCGCAATGCGATTTATGATGATTATTTTATTATTATTATATTAGGCAGTACTACGATATCCAGGCCGTTAAATTTTGACCGCGCGAGATTGATATTTCGGCCAATACACGGAGAGAATTAAATGTTAAAAATGACCGTGCAGTAACGGTAACCAGATGACAAGCCTGAAACTTCGCTTATTATTACTGAGTAAAACACAGATTTTCAGGAAAATAAAATAAAATTTCTTCTTCAGATAGAAAATTTTATCAGATTTTCTCGTAAATTTTCATGTGTAACAAAATACGCAAAAGTTAAATTTAAAAAATATATAATATCAGCGAAATTTTACTGTGCATTTTATTATTTTATGCCTTTCAAAAATGTCTATAAAAAAGTATCGTCTTTATAACCGTTATTTTAAGATTTATTATAAAATTTAATGAGTGTTATAGGAAAATGTATTGTGCTCTCGGTAAAAATTATCGTGCGCCCTACCCTTCTTGTATAGTAAAATTTTACCTACGTATTTGAAATTTTCTGTAACGTGAGTTAACAAAAAACTTGTCGCATACGAATTATTATGCTTTTCTCACTTGTTACCACATTGAAATATATCACGGTAATTTTTACCGTGAAATTCACGACAAAAATTACTTTTTAATTCTCTCCGTGTATCTTTTGAAGGTTGCTACTACCGAAAAACAAAATGCGGCATGGCATTGGCGGCGCCATCTGTGTGTCAGTCCCGGGACTTAATGACCCATGAGTTAGGCTGCAACTTTTATGGTTTTTTATAGTTTTTAATAACATTTATCAAAAATAGAAAAACTTTAAAAAAAAGTTTTTATGAGTTTTGAGTTTAAAAGTCAAATTTGCGGGTATTTCTCCTATCATATTCGTACACGAAGTTCTAAATTAACCCCTTCGTTGGCATTGACGCAATAGCGCGTCAAATAATTCCGTGCCCTGTGTGGCATTGACGCAATAGTGCGTCAACCTTTATTTCCCTATTTAACTTGCTCTGATTTGAAATCGGAGCCTCACTCGCAGGGTTTTGGGCTCGCTGAATCCGAATTTGAAGTCAAAATTTGGAAATTCAAAATGGCGGCGCCAATATGACGGACAAAAATCGAAAAACTTTACTCGATTTAGATGAAAATTAGTACTCCGGGATTTTTGAGGTCGCTTATTACGAATCTGAACTTTAAATTTGAAAATTCAAAATGGCGGCGCTAGAATGGCGGACCGAAATTGAAAATTTTACTCGATTTAGATAAAAATTGGTACTCTGGGATTTTCGAGGTTGCTTATTACGAATCTGAACACAAAATTCGAAAAATTTTAATTGCGGATCTAATATGGCGGACGAAAGTGCAAAAAAACAGCTCGATTTGGATAAATCTTGGTACTCGGGGGTTTTCGGGGACGCTGAGTGTGATGCTGAACTCAAAATGAAGGAATTTTTCATGGTGAATTCAATAACATGGAGCATAATACAATAAATAGGTGGAAATATATGAAGCTTGGTACTCAATGTTGTACGAATGCCCAGATAGCAGAGCTGCACGTTCGGTCACATCTTTGCGCATTTATTGAGAGAAACATGGACTATTAAACTTTTGAGTTCAGATTCGTAATCAGCATCCTCAAAAACCCCAGAGTACAAGTTTTCAGGATAAAAAAATTTTCCTGCCATTTTGGGCACTTTTTGTCGAATTCTCTCTGCCAAGGGGTTAATCGGCGGTACGGGCTTTTCGAAAGTTCATAAAAAAAAAAAAAAAGTTATAACGAAGAATAAGAAAGTACGCGTTTATCGCGAGACAAGCGAACAGGACAGGCTCGCGTTCTTATCGATCTAACACATCCGATAATGCTCGCGATGCGTGCGCACGCCGGTATCAGTCACAATAACGCCGGTATTTGCATGCTCTCCTTCATGGCACAAGGCGCACATATCCTCGTCCATCCTGTGGGCTCGTTCTCGTCCCGGCAAGAAGCTCAAAGCCCGGCCTCGACATTCCCGCGAACCGCGGAAGTCCAACTTTTTCACTTCTATCTATGAATTGCTTTTTTTTTTCTGTTGCGACGAATCTCCTCGTGTTCTCGAACCGAAATTCCAAACCTCCTCACGAGATTAAGCGTTCGCGGCATTCGTTTTTTCCACACGCGAATATTACGCGATGTACCTATGAATATTCATGAATCGCGAACGAGCTCGTCTAATCCCACCTTCGGTAATTATCCGCCAGGGGGAGTGGGTGTAGGGGCGTTGGAGCAAAAAAAAAAAAAGAAAAACAACGAAAAAACCACCGCTAGCTCGCGGTACTAATTGGCGCGGACTTTTTCCTCGTAATACACGTAAGTCGAGCGTGTTCTTTCGCCATGATAAATTCTTCGAGCCCCGAGACAACCTATATACTCTCGTAAAGGAAACGGACTGTCGTTAAATATACCGCTCGAATGTAGAGACAAGAAAAGAAGAGAAAAAAAAAACAAAATCGAAAAGAAACGTGCCGCGATGAATACGAAGAGACGAGGAGAAGAGTTTTACGTTGTGAAAAGAGTGTGACGTACATGTAGGCCGCAGTAGCCATGTTATTATCCATGGGGCGATTCCATATATTCGTCCTTCCCTCCTCGTGTGAACACTGTCTTGTTTCCTCCGAGCACTCTGTGTTTTTTTTTATTTATTTTTTTATTTTTATATCCCGACGATATCGCACACTCGGCAACCCGCGCGAACGCGCTCACGCGTGACAAAAGTCTTTCGGCAAAGCTGGCATCTCTCGCGTTCACAAAATACGAAGGAAATATAAACGTTCGAACGTGGAGTTGTGAAAAGAAGGCAGGAATGAAAGAAGTAAATATAACGCTACTCGGATGCTCGTACCAGCCGAGGCTCGCGGGGGCGATAACTACGCGACTGCACACCGTGATATTCTCCGAGAGACTACCGGGACGATCCGCCGAACGTCGGGTATCGAGTCGGAATGCGCGTTTTGGTGTGCGCGACAGTGGCGACGACCGCTGCACGGCGGATTCCTACCGCGTCACACTCCACATGTTCCATTCCGTGAGCTTGATACTAGACGTTTTACGCACACAGGTGCACACCGCGGTGCTCTTGTATTTGCATGCGTGCCGTACCGTGCACGCATAACAGTGTTCAATGTATATATTAGATTGTGGTGAAAAAGTCGCTCGGAAATTCGGCCAAATATTACGAGATCTCAAGTTTGAGTAGGTGGATCGAAAAATGACCCAAACAAAATCGATAGGAAGAAACAACATTTCATTGATAAAATGTCATTAGATTTTCGATTCGTCTCCGTGTTTTTGCGTAATGTCGATTATAAGTTAAAAAGTCGTCTGCTAAAGCCCATCTTGGTGTATAAAGAGTGCGCGGCGTGTCGTGTCGTGACAGTCGTTTTTTTTTATTATTTGGCGTCGAGACGCTGCCGCGTCTCTTGATGAAGTAAAAAGTTCTGAGCGTTTTTTTAGCTTTGTTTCGACGATTAAATTAACGTAGGATTATCCGATTTAGATCAAATATGCGCCGTTTTGTTCGATAACTTTTGTCCATTTTAAAGGCAATTTCATAATTCCGCGATTGAAGAAGTCCTCGTCCGTATTGGTAAAAAAAACTTGACCAGCTCATTTTCACAAGCCTCTCCTGAGGCCAGTTTTGTACCATGAAGAAAATTTTGCAAATGCTTGAAAAGGTGATAATCGCTTGGTGCCAGGTCTGGACTATACGGCAGGTGCGATAGAACCTCCCATCCAAGCTCTCGGAGCTTCTGGCGCGTCGTTAAAGACGTGTGCGGCCTGGCGTTGTCTTGATGGAACACAACAGCCTTCCTATTGGCCAATGCTGGCCACTTCTGGTCGATCGCCTGCTTCAATCTGGTCAGTTGTTGACAGTACAGGTCCGAATTGAGTGTTTGGCCCGATGGGAGCAGCTCATAGTGGATGGTTCCCTTCCAATCCCACCAACACACACAGCAAAACCTTCTTGGCCGTTAATCCGGGCTTGGCGATCGTTTGAGCCGGCTCACCGCGATTGGACCACGATCTTTTTCGGCTGTTGTTCTCGTATGTGACCCATTTTTCATCGCCAGTCACCATCCGCTTCAAAAATGGCTCGATTTCGTTACGTTTCAGCAAAGAATCGCAGGCATCAATTCGGTTCAAAAGGTTCTTTTGCGTCAATTCGTGTGGCACCCATACATCGAGCTTCTTCTTGAGACCAGCCTTATGCAAATGGTTCCAAACGGTTTTCTGGCTAATCTTCAGTTCCTGGGCAATGGAATAAGTGCTCACATGCCGGTCCGATTCGACGATTTCCAGGATTTTATCGACATTTTCGACGATTGGCCTACCAGAGCGTGCCTCATCTTCGACGTCCATATTACCAGAACGGAATCATTGGAAGCACCGCTTTGCTGTTGCATTCGATACTGTATTGACTCCATAAAAAGCACAAACTTTTTCGGCCGCCTGCGCCGCCTTTTCACGTTGGTCGTACTGCTACTGAAGAATGTATCGAATTTTCTCTTTTTTTACCTCCATTTTGGAAGGCTGTAACACACAACTGGCTTCACCAAACACAAAACTGTCAAAGAACTTTTTTTTAAGCGTAATGTCACCTTTAATTCGCCGTATAGTATGACGCAATGCGATGTATACATCGGTGAGATATGGCTCACTAAAGACATCTAGCGGAAAGCGCTCAGAACTTTTTACTTCACCCAATATAAACGTGGAATGACATTCCATATCATTATTATTCGCCGATCGAAATCGTCAATGTCGTGAGGTGAGAAAATGATGTTCGCTTGAGAAAAAGATGAAATCAGTGCAATATTGTTCTTGTTGAATTTAAAGTATTACTGGATGAACCCTCGAGCAAAAAGTTAGTCCGAAATGGGTGAATCGTGAATTTGAAAGTCTACATGTCGTATACGTTTAGCCTTACAAATAGCTGACTCAATAACAAATTTGCACTTGGAAATGTTGATTTTTCACTTTTCATAATAAATGAAGTAAAATTCGACGATTGAGCTTTTGTCAGTGACTGTACGTTCGATTTTAAAGCTTAAAAAATTTTTAACGCGTCGCGTGAAATATTACGCAGATTTAAATTAATTTTCGTCATCTGAAAGCCGAACAATTGTTTCATCTGTAATTATCGATATGGATATACGAAAATATTGGATATAATAATTCTTCGCGTTCACTCCACCACCGGATCATGTTCACGGGATGCTTTCTAAAGACACGCGATATTATCGAACGCGGACCGCGAGAAAGGGATACCCGGGCTCGATGACGCTTGCTCTCATCAAAGTATAATATTTAGATATAAATACATGTATATGTGTGTGTGGGTGTGTCTGTATGCGAAGCAAGGAATCATTGATCGCAGTCATTGATACTCGCTTCTCGTGAGAATTCCGATGCAATAACTGTATTACTTTTCAAAGTTAGTTTCTCGATCTCAAGGACACTGCTACATATATATGTATACACAAAGAAAGGGTATTTTTTTTCACGAGTCCTTCTTCTTGGCGAAATGAGCGTTTGCCTAAAAGGATCGTTGGCGCCTGAAAAGTGCGGAAATTTTGGAAATTCATTTTGCCATACATACACACTGCCGGCCAAAAGTTTCGATAGACTAGTCGAAATTTCTTACCGCACTAAAAAGTTAGATAGCGGATTCAAAAATAAAGATATTGGGTGAAGTAAAAAGTTTTGAGCGTTTTCCGCTAGATGTCTTTAGTGAGCCATATCTCACGATGTATACATCGCATCGGGTCATACTATAGGGCGATTTAAAGGTGACATTACGCTTCAAAAAAAGTTCTTTGACAGTTTTGTGTTTGGTGAAGCCAGTTGTCCGTTACACAACTTCCAAAATGGAGGTAAAAAAAGAGAAAATTCGATACATTCTTCAGTACCACTACGACTAAGGTGAAAAGGCTGAGCAGGCGGCTAAAAACAATTTGTATGGAGCCAATACAGTATCGAATGCAACAGCAAAGCGGTGGTTCCAACGATTCCGTTCTGGTAATATGGACGTCGAAGATGAGGCACGCTCTGGTAGACCAATCGTCGAAAATGTCGATAAAATCATGGAAATCGTCGAGTCGGACCGGCATGTGAGCACTTATTCCATTGCCCAGGAACTGAAGATTGGCCAGAAAACCGTTTGGAACCATTTGCATAAGACTGGTCTCAAGAAGAAGCTCGATGTACGGGTGCCACACGAATTGACGCGAAAGAACCTTTTGGACCGAATTGATGCCTGCGATTCTTTGCTGAAACGTAACGAAATCGAGCCATTTTTGAAGCGGATGGTGACTGGCGATGAAAAATGGGTCACATACGAGAACAACAGCCGAAAAAGATCGTGGTCCAATCGCGGTGAGTCTGCCCAAACGACCGCCAAGCCTGGATTAACGGCCAAGAAGGTTTTGCTGTGTGTGTTGGTGGGATTGGAAGGGAATCATCCACTATGAGCTGCTCCCATCGGGCCAAACACTCAATTCGGACCTCTACTGTCAACAAGTGACCAGATTGAAGCAGGCGATCGACCAGAAGCGGCCAGAATTGGCCAATAGGAAGGCTGTTGTGTTCCATCAAGACAACGCCAGGCCGCACACAACTTTAACCCTTCGAGTGCACACTGGGTCGTTTTGACCCCAAACATTTTTCGTGTAAGTACGTATTTTTCGATGTATGCCCCACTTTGAACGAATGTTTTGGCATTTAATTTTCGTTTTCGTCAAAAAATAAATTTAGGGCCATGAAATATGGATAATTTACTACAAAAAACGTCTCTACAAAAAAAAAACAAAAAATGCATATTTACTGGAATATAACGATTTGAAAAACGCCTTGGGTCAGATTGACCCAGTATGCACTAGTAGGTTGGCGGCAGAGGTGTGCACTCGAAGGGTTAACGACGCGCCAGAAGCTCCGAGAGCTTGGATGGGAGGTTCTATCGCACCTGCCGTATAGTCCAGACCTGGCACCAAGCGATTATCACCTTTTCAAGCATATGCAAAATTTTCTTCATGGTACAAAACTGGCCTCAATAGAGGCTTGTGACAATGAGCTGGTCAAGTTTTTTACCAATAGGGACGAGGACTTCTTCAATCGTGGAATTATGAAATTGCCTTCAAAATGGACAAAAGTTATCGAACAAAACGGCGCATATTTGATCTAAAACGGATAATCCTATGTTAATTTCATCGTCGAAATAAAGCGAAAAAACGCTCAGAACTTTTTACTTCATCTAATATATAGTCAAAACTGGTTATAACGACATTGAAGGAACCCGGCAGTACCGACGTTATAGCCGATAGTCTTTGTAAGCGGTTTCGACTGTGTGTATATATATATATATATATATATATATATATATATATATATATATATATATATATATATAAATGCATACACAAACGCCTGGGATACACAGACCGCCATCTGTAGTTACATGTGTCTACACGGAAACCGGAAGTCCATATGTAAGCTTTCCATTCGTGCGTGGAATATTCCATACCCCGAATACGGTTTTCTCATTCGCGTCAGTTATTACGTTCGACTCAACAATTATGAGAACGTAGAAAAGTCATCTGTTGCACGAAAGGTAAGACTGAGCGTTCGAATGCTGTACACGAATGCGGTGCTCTCAGCGGGTGGCAATTTTTGGCACGCGGATGAAGATTATAGGCTAGAGTTTTAAATGTGACGTAATTCATGATTTGATATTCTTTGATATCCGTTGAAACTTTGATTGACGTATTTGGGTGAGACTGTGGCCGAAAGTTTAGCTTAGAGGGCCTGCGTAAACTTGAGGCCCAATGAAGCGGTCGATTTTCAATATTGTTTTTTTTTTTCTGACGAGAGTTTCGGAATGACGATGTCGAAATTTTAGACACAATTGATACATAGTCTTGCCAAGTTTGAGTGTTTTTTTTAATTGCAAAATATTTATAAACAATGCAGTTGTTATTTAAAGAAGAATTAAAACTAAAAACTTTCAGAATGCTCTGTTGAGGAGGGTGCTCAGGATCTTTGCGGGGCAGGCGACAAGAGGGGAACGGCTATGCTTGAACATTGGCACCTGTAACGTCTGCCAACCCCGAATGATCAAATTTTCGGTTACGTATTGGGAGTACAAATGAATTTGGTCCGTTTTCAAGAGATGGCTCTGGCTGTTATGAATGTTTCATAGTGACAGCTGATTTCGGTGCTTTCAGAGAGGTTAGACATCTGTCAATAACATTCAGTTTATATCGCTTTGTGTTCCATTGAAAACCTTGTTTTTTACTGTGTTGAATATGTCGAAATTTTGTGTTAACTAAGCAGCATTTGCGGCAAGTTTTACTTTTCTGCTTTAATTGGAAGAAAAGTGCAGCTGAAGCGCATCGAATGCTTGTTGAAGTTTATGGTGATGATGCACCAACTGATAAATCATGTAGGGAATGGTTTCGACGCTTCAAGAACGGTGATTGCAGCGTTGAAGACAAGCCTCGCCCTGGACAGCCAAATGAGCCAATGAGCTGCTAAAACCTGGCGATTCCATTACGGGCGATCGGTATAGACTACAATTGATTCGTTTGAGCCGTGCATTACGAGAAAAACGGCCGGAATACGAGCAAAGACATGACAAAATTATTCTTCTGCATGACAACGCTCGGCCTCGTGTCGCAAAAGTCGTAAAAAAATATTTGGAAACACGCTCAAATGGGATATTTTACCGCACCCGCCGTATTCTCCGGACATTGCTCCTTCTGATAACTGGTTGTTCCGACGGATGCAGCAGGATTTAGCAGCTCACCGCTTCACTTCTTTCGCAGAAATCGAAAATTGCCTCAAAACTTGGATCGCCTCGAAAGACGAGACTTTTTGTTCGAGATTGGAATTGGAAAATTGCCTGAGAGGTGGGAAAAAAGTAGTAGCCAGCGATGGACAATACTTTGATTAATCTATTTGTACCTTTTATTTTGAAATAAATGGATTTTTTACCACAAAAAAACGGACCGAATTAATTTGTACTCCCAATAAAATAAACAAATTTCAGCTAATATGGGGAACGCATATAATTGACTGTTTAGAAACGTTATTAATCGTTTCTTTGTTTGTTGACATCGCGAATACGTTATTAACCAAGTTGAAATGCGGCTAACGCGTAATTTAGTTCTCAGTAACGGGTAACACTGAGCTCATATACGAACGCCACATACCAGGTGTACAAGTACGTTTACGAGCTTTTCGAGCTTCTTTTGTCTGTAATAAACTTGTTCTGTTTTGCCGAGCCACGCGCATCTCATCCATTTGCTCGGCATATCCGTAGCTCTGCCTGCCGACTACGATTTGTAGTTCATTCGTAACCATGAGTAGGGCTGAATTTCCTTCATTGAATAAAATAGCAGCAAGAAATGCCGCTACCTCGATTATATTGTACCCAGAATGGAGATGTTTTGGAGCTAATCGCCAAACGGTCGAGTTTGGCTTTGTTTGGCTTATGAAAACCAAAACAAACCCAAACAAAGTACCTAACTGAGCGCTCGTGGATAGCTGAGCGCTCTTGGGAGTCGAGCGGAGAGTCTTTATCATTTATATATCTACCGTTAGAAGGAATCCGAATATCGTTTTGAAATTTTCAGGGTGTATTCTTAAGATATTTTGCTAACGATTTATGAAATAAAAAAAAATTGATTATTTGAAGAATCTAAAGTGGTTGTCTTGCTTAAGTAAAATAGTACAATTTTATTTATTTGGAAGTAATATTATTGATTTATATCAATGTTTTTATGCTACGAGATATTGTGTTTACATTGGAGAATGAGGTTGATGCCAATGCGGATGGCCTGTGTATAAGCATAGAAACCCCCTCCGCCCTGCGCGCCCGTCAAAGTTCGAACAAAACTTATTTAATAAAAAAATAAAAATAAAAAACGCATCGTCATATGACTGGGAGTAGAAGTAAAAACAATGCGAGAGTGAGAGAGAGAGAGAGAGAGAGAGAGAGAGAGAGAGAGAGAGAGAGAGAGAGAGAGAGAGAGAGAGAGAGAGAGAGAGAGAGAGAGAGAGAGAGAGAGAGAGAGAGAGAGAGAGAGAGAGAGAGAGAGAAGGAGAGAGAGAGAGAGAGAACGAGAGAGAGAGGGGTCGCTACGTTGGACACGGCCTGACGAGTAATGAGGTACGCCCTTTTCCTGCTGTTCGCTTATTTCGTTCCGCGATGAGTATTCATAATGGAAATACGTTGTACGCGAGTGCACCGGGTCTGCTTCGAGCGTGGGGCGAGGCACGAGAAGAAAGGCTGTTGCACCGCGCACCTCCGCAAGACACATAACCTACATCTTGTTTTGTGAAGTTACGAATGAAAATTAATTACTCGGCCATGGAGGTTGGAATCCCCTTGACGAGGTACGATCATGGGGTCGAATCCAACTTTCGAGCCTGACATTTTTCTATCATGTTGACGAATACGTTATGCACCGTTTGGAAAAATTTGAGCTATATTGATCGTCCAGTTTTTTCGTAATAAAATTGCAAAGTCGAGCATTTTGAGCCAGTGAAGCACGTTGTCTTATGGAGACGGTCGACCGGAAGTGCGGTAATCACGGTTTTGCAGGTGTACACGTATGAAATGCGGACTTCAGACAACAGATGGTGCACCAATGCAGTTTGTGCTATAAAGATTTGACACTGCGCCATTTTGTTGTGTCATCGACAAGTGTCAGACGCGCACGAGTGATAAATTGGAAAAGTTTGTCATAGTGTTGTGTGGTTGTGTTCAATATGTCGAAATTAATACCGAACAAAGAGCATTACTTCGAGAAGCTTATGGTGAACATGCTCCATCGCAAGATACGTGTGAACGATGCTTTCGGCGTTTCAAAAGTCGTGACTTCAATGTTGCAGACAAGGAACATGGAAAATCGCCAAAAAAATGTACAAGTTCAGCTGACGGCTATTCCAGTATCCGAGTTTCAGTATTACGAGGATTGAAAAAACCGTCTCCAGCGTTGTGTGGCTTCCCGAAGAAATTATTTTGAGGGAGAAAATATTGAATTGTAATTCTGCTCGAATAAAAAAAATGGAAAAAATCTGTCTCGTTACTTAAATTACACATCTCGTAGACCCAATGTGTAGATATCCGAGGATTGTTCTCGCGACTGGATTGTTCTCGCGACTGGAAACGTCCGCGGCAAACGAGGCACTTCCGGTTTCCGACCTTTTTGCACCCCGATAACAGACGAACCAAAATGTAGGAGAAACTTTTGGCGGAGCACTCGTAACATTCGAGGCATTCGAGACGAAATCAATACCGTAGTAGCATTTCGGTTTCTCTCTCTCTCTCTCTCTCTCTCTTTCTCTCTCTCTCGCCCCCTCTCCCTCCCTCTATCTCTTTTATTTTCGTTTTTTTTTCCGTTCCTCTTTTTATCTCCCTCTCAGTCCAGTCCCGGCATTCCTTCTCCTCCTCGCACGTCACCCTTTCGATCCACTCCCTCGCCCTTTTTTGTCGTCGAGGGAACACTGCGGAGAAAATGCGACGAGACATGCACACGTGCGCACCCCGAGGAGTCGGGGAAGTGCATCGAGACGACTTCCGGTTCGAGCGTTCCTCTCGTATCGAGATAAAAAAAAAAGTTCCAACCAAAAATAGTAAAAAAAAAAATTCTAAAAAAATTCTAGCCACTCCAATATGTACAGCTAGCGATGAAGCAGAAAAGGCCTCACATGGCAAAGAGAAAACCGCTGTTTCACCAAGACAATGCACCGATCCACAAGTCGATGAAAACGATGGTGAAATTGAACGATTTACGAATCTAATTGATTCCACAACCTCCATTTTCACCAAATCTGGCCCCATCTGACTTCTACCTGTTCGCGGATCTCAAAAAGATCCTCCAGAGAAAGAGATTTGGCTCCGATGATGAGGTTATAGACGCAACTGAAGCCTATTTTGAGGCAAAAGACAAATCGTTCTATAAGAAAGGCATCGAAAGTTTAGAAAAACGTTGAAATGATTGTATCGCTATGGAAGGTGAATATGTTGATGAATAAAGTCGAATTTTGCAAAAACCAATGTGTTTTTACTGGTTAGGCCCGGGACTCAATGACCCATGTGTTATATGGATTAATTGTTGTGTCGTTTATTAACGATACAACAAACGAACCTCAGCAAACCCAAACGAACCTCAACAAACCCAAACAAACCCAAACGAACCTCAACAAACCCAAACGAACGTCAACAAACCCAAACAAACCCAAACGAACCTCAACAAACCCAAACCAATCAGACCCCCTATATACAACGTTAAAAGCATTTTCAATGCTAAAAAACCCTCATGTTTCGACGTTTCGAAAACTTTCATCCAAACCTCTGTCCAAAGTTAAAAAAAAAAAAATTGTAACGCCATTTCTAGAAAATAGCCGAAACAAAGCTGCCTTCGCGGGGAGAAAGCAAAAGAGGAAGCAAGGAACAAAGGCGCGCCTGGACGGTGGCAACCGAGACGACTTTCGAGCAAGGTGTGGCACAAGTGCGCGCGGGTACCGCGTTCTGCAAATTCAGCAATACATAGATAGCGCCCGCAGGGCCTCCGTATCCAGGCCACGAACTTTCGAGTTTCCCTTCGACGATCCAAGAGCGCACAGCCAAGCAAGATGTGCGTCTGGGAACGAGAGGCTCCCGATTGCGGGTCCAATGCGGATTGAGAGGGAAAAGACAAAACGTCAATCATCAAAATATTAGTGTCATAAAATATGGCGAAACAATTTGTCTTATGTTTGTACGTACGCGTGGGAGGGAAGACGGTTTCTGTAGCCTCCGAGGGGGCAATCGGGGAACACTCGATGTTGATTTTACTCGCCATGGGGTAGGTCGTCTTCGGCCAGTCAGTGCGCATGTTTTTATTTGAGCCTCGCATACGCGATGGCCACGGCGCTGCAATATCGATTCGTGGCCTTACGTAGTCCGCGAGGCACGGGTTCGTTAGGGCCTTGGGCCACTCCGGAGGCCAAAAAATCGTCAGAAAATTGTTTATAAAAAAGGAAGTATGCAATATAATTTTTTAAAAATCTTACGTAGTGCCTCAGAAAATGTAATGCTAAATATACAATTAAAATTTCAATTGAATCGGTTGAAATTTGTTCGAGTTACGAGTCCGGCCGACTTGAAAAATGTAGTTTTGAGATAAACGCGTTTAAATTTAGTAGAAAGTCACGACATGAATGAAGATGGGTTGCGCTAGAATTCGAAAATCGAGTATTTAGAGATTTTTCACACCCATAATCATCTTTTGAAATTGCGGGTGCGACAGAACCTCCCTATCGAAGCTCTCGGAGCTTCTGGCGCATCGTTAAAGATGTGTGCGGCCTGGCGTTGTCTTGATGGAACACAACTTCCTATTGGCCAATTCTGGCCGCTTCTGGTCGATCGCCTGCTTCAATCTGTTCAGTTGTTGACAGTAGAGGTCCGAATTGAGTGTTTGGCCCGATGGGAGCAGCTCATAGTGGATGATTCCCTTCCAATTCCACCAACACACACACAGCAAAACCTTCTTGGCCGTTAATCCGGGCTTGGCGATCGTTTGGACCGGCTCACCGCAATTGGACCACGATCTTTTTCGGCTGTTGTTCTCGTATGTGACCCATTTTTCATCGCCAGTCACCATCCGCTTCAAAAATCGGTCGATTTCGTTACTTTTCAGCAAAGAATCGCAGGCATCAATTCGGTCCAAAAGGTTCTTTTGCGTCAATTCGTGTGACAGCCATACATCGAGCTTCTTCTTGAGACCAGTCTTATGCAAATGGTTCCGACCGATTTTCTGGCTAATCTTCAGTTCCTGGGCAATGGAATAAGTGCTCACATGCCGGTCCGACTCGACGATTTCCATGATTTTATCGACATTTTCGACGATTGGCCTACCAGAGCGTGCCTCATTTTCGACGTCAATATTACCAGAACGGAATCGTTGAAACCACCGCTTTGCTGGTGCATTCGATACTGTATTGGCTTCATAAACAGCACAAATTTTTTTGGCCGCCTGCTCCGCCTTTTCACCTTGGTCGCAGTGGTACTGAAGAATGTATCGAATTTTCTCTTTTTTTTACCTCCATTTTGGAAGGCTCTAACACACAACTGGCTTCACCAAACACAAAACTGTCAAAGAACTTTTTTTGAAGCGTAATGTCACATTTAAATCGCCGTATAGTACGACCGGATGCGATGTATACATCGTGAGATATGGCTCACTAGAGACATCTGGCGGAAAACGCTGAGAACTTTTTACTCCACTCAATATATACGACACGTCATATGGATGACGCATGTGCGAGGGGAGAAACAACTGCGAACGACATCTATCGGAATTTCGCTACGGAATTATGCTTAGATCCAATATTTACTATTTTTTACAAGTAAAAAAACAGCCGCAATCTAACAATAATCGAGTAAGTTCACGTGTGTACTTTCCCAGCACATGTGCGCATCTCGCGCACTTACACGTCGACCTTTCAATGTGCCCCGGTATGTCGAGGCCCGATATTTTTTCGACGTCGCGAGGCAACGCGGTTGCCAAGGATTCACATGCACGAGAGAATTCCTGGCCACTCGGGAGACTCGCTCCCTCTCACTGTCAGCAAGAGAGAGACAGAGAGAAACGAGAAAAAAGATGTCACGACAAAAGAGTCAAGATGTACAGCTTTGTTGTCTACGATAGGAGAGCTCGCCGTAGAACCGGAACTCCCCCGCTTTTTCCTCCTGTCGACGAAATGATATTTACCGTTTTTTTTTTTCTTTTCTCCGTCTGCTCCTCTTATTCAGTGTCGTCGGAAGGCTCGTCCGCGGAATTATTCAGTCCCTTTTTTGTCTGCCACGACAAATTTACGCTTATCTTGAGATAAGGCACATTTGTCTTAAGGAGTCTGCATGAGCTTGAAGTTTTGAGAATACGGTTTTTTTTGCTTTGTTTGTGTTTGAGTCTGTTTGGGTTTGAGTTTGTTTGGGTTTAAGTTGGTTTGGGTTTTAGTTTGTTTGGTTTTAAGTTTGTTTTAAGTTTGTTTGGGTTTACGTGTGTTTGGTTTTAAGTTTGTTTGGGTTTGAGTTTGTTTGGGTTTAAGATTGTTTGGATTTACGTTTGTTTGGGTTTAAGTTTGTTAGGGTTCAAGTCTGTTTGGCTTTAAGTTTGTTTGGGTTTAAGTTTGTTTGGGTTTAAGTTTTTTAGGTTTAAGTTTGTTTGGGTTTGAGTTTGTTTGGGTTTAAGTTTGTTTGGGCTTGTTTGTTTGTGTTTGAGTGTGTTTAGGTTTGAGTTTGTTTGGGTTTAAGTTTGTTTGGTTTTAAGTTTGTTTGGGTTTACGTGTGTTTGGTTTTAAGTTTGTTCGGGTTTAAGTTTGTTTGGGTTTAAGTTTGTTTGGGTTTAAATTTGTTTGGGTTTGAGCTTGTTTGGGTTTGAGTTTGTTTGGGTTTAAGTTTGTTTGGTTTTAAGTTTGTTCGGGTTTAAGTTTGTTCGGGTTTAAGTTTGTTCGGGTTTAAGTTTGTTTGGGTTTAAGTTTGTTTGGGTTTAAGATTGTTTGGGTTTACGTTCGTTTATGTTTAAGTTCATTTGGGTTTGATGGCTGGCTAGATGGATAGTGAGATAGATAGATAGATAGTTTATTAGTGCTCTAGGATTGAACAAATCCTCTGTCACGCAATCCATGAACATATAACAATTTTTCGATTTTAGAAGCCCAGGGAGAGAGAGAGTGAAAATGATAAGTGAGAAGCCTAGAGAGAGAGAGTGAGAATGAGAAGAGAATGAGAATGTGAGAAGAGAGTGACAATGTGAGAAGAGAGTGAGAGTGAAAGAGTTAGAAAGTGAGAGTGAGAGAGAGAGCAACTCATATTATTTGCAAGTACCTTTTTTTATCACCCGAAAACTCTGATTACATTTTCAATGTCATGAAGTAGTTGCGCTTTGTGTAATATCTGTAGATTTTAAATCATTTTTAAACTTTTGGTTTATTATTTTCATTATTTATTGTTACAGTGTATATTTCATTTGAACAATAAGTTAATCATATACAAAAGATACACATATCCAAAATAAAGTCTCAAAATATCCGAATAATGTCTACGTGATTCACAATATTTACGAATATAATACTCAATAATATTTTATGTTTCGGAGGCACTCAAATGTACAAATGCATTGTTATCCTTATCATACGTGTGCAATCTACTTGCTATTTTTTTTTTTTGTACGTTTGAGGACGCAGATCGTAAAAATATATGAAGAACTTAATTCGGCGGGTTCACAGACCGATCGCAACGATCGATGCAAAATAAATGCCGCTTGTTCGCACAGAAAACTCAACGAAAGCAAAAAAGAATGAAAAATTTTGTGTTTGCGATATCCAATGATTTTTCCATTCGAGAAATAGTGTACTCGGAAAAATGTCGTGCAGCGTTTTTTGCGCGTTCACGCTTCATCCTCGTTGCGAGTCGTTCGGGCTTCGGCAATCGGTGCCAAAGGTTCTAAACGACGTACGAACCCTTGGGTCATTCTATGATCTTGAAGAGAGCGCACGAAAACATCATGCAGAAAAACTGTAAGAGAAATTTGAAAAATATTAAATGACATTAATGAAGAAAAAAATGAATAAATAAACGAATAAATAAATCAATGAATAAATAAATATTTAAATAAATGAATGAATGAATGAATGAATGGATAGATGAATAAATGAGTAGATGAATAAATGGATAAATGAATGAATGAATAAATGAATAAATGAGTAAATGAATAAATGAGTAGATGAATAAATGGATACATGAATAGATGAGTAGATGAATAAATGAATAAATGACTAAATGAATAAATGACTAAATGAATAAATAAATAAATGAATAAATGGATAGATCAATAAATGGATAGATGAATAGATGAGTAGATGAGTAAATTAATAAATGAATAAATGGATAGATGAATAGATGAGTAGATGAATAAATGAATAAATGAATAAGTGAATAAATGAATAAATGAATAAATGAATAAGTGAATAGGTGAATAAATGAATAAATGGATAGATGAATAAATGAATAAATGAATGAATGAATAAATCAATAAATCAATAAATGAATAAATAAATATTTGAATAAATAAATGAATGAATGAAGAGATAGATGAATATATGAATAGATGAGTAGATGAATAAATGGACGAATGAATGAATGGATAGATGAATATATGAATAGATATATATATGAATATATGAATAGAATATATGAATAGATGAGTAGCTGAATAATTGGATAAATGAATCAATGAATAAATAAATATTTGAATAAATGAACGAATAAATGAATGGATAGATGAATATATGAATAGATGAGTAGATGCATAAATGGATAAATGAATAAATGAATAAATGAATAAATGAATAAACGAATGTATGAATAAATGAATGAATGAACGGACGGATGGACGGATGGATGAATAAATAATTGATTAAACCGGAAATGAATGAGAAATATTATTTTGATCGCTGTTGTTCTTGTAAAAAAAGTAAATTCACCATGAGACAGGCTATTGCGACTCCGGCTCCTCCCATAGCGCTTGCGTGTTTCTGAACATAAATCTTGGTGCTGTTCAGACAACCATCGACCCAAATGTTGCTCGGATTTGGCGAGTCCGGTGTGTCGTGGCATTTGAAATACTTAAAGGAAAACGAAAAATGAAACATTACATTGAGCTTGTGACGAAACGTGATTGTAAAGTTCCTCAAAGGATACGAACATGTCCTATGTTAGTTTTGTTAATAATTGTCAAAATAATTTTTCGATAAATATTTCATCGATTGTGGATTACGGACTGCTTGCTCCATTGATCGATCGATTAGTAATCTGTAATTTTCTGTACGCGTCTCCGCAAAAAAAGTGCTTTCAGAATGTGGAGGACGAAATGTTTGTCGCGTTATCGGCAGTCGACGCCTTTTATCCACGAATGAAAAAGCAGAGCTCTCTTCTCGTAAATTTTTCGGCACGAGCAAATCTTTTCTTACCGACTTTCGTTAGTGTATACCTCTAGTGAGTCACGGCAAAGTCTTCTTCAAAAAAATTACAAGCATTTATCAATGAATCTATACGTATCATAAGATCGTAACAAAGTCGTGTCTAGTACGCGAAATATTTTTTTCTAAGAGTTATTGTTGGATCGTTTGCAGCATTTTTTTAAAATTTTTGTCTGTCCGTTTGTACGTACACGCATCACACAAAAAGTACTCAAAAAAGTACTTAGTTTAAGTACAAAACTACTTGAAAAAGTACTTACTTTAAGTACAAAAGTACTTAAAAGAGTACTTACGTTAAGTATAAAAGTACTTGAAAAAGTACTTACTTTAAGTACAAAGGTACTTGAAAAAGTCCTTACTTTAAGTACAAACGTACTTAAAAGAGTACTTACTTTAAGTACAAAAGTACTTAAAAGAGTACTTACTTTAAGTACAAAAGTACTTGAAAAAGTACTTACTTTAAGTATAAAAGTATTTAAAGTACTTTTAAGTATTTTTTATCACCTTTTTTTTCGTAAAAAATCACATGATTCAATTACCGTAACTCGAGAACTAAGGAGTTTATGGTAAAATTTCAAGAGAGGAAAATTTTTTATTTTTCTATTATCAACGCAATAGAATTATTTCAGATTTTTTTCTCGACATTTTTTTCTCGAGTTACGGTAATTGAATAATCTGATTTTTTACCGAAAATAGGTGGAAAAAAATATCTGAAAAAATTCTCGCGAACTCAACGAAAACCGATTCAACTTTTTACTATCTTGCGGTTTTTCTTGAATCCTTGTCGTTTTCGCGTTACACATTATTTTTCAAATTGCCTCTTTCTTTTTCAAAAAAATCAAAATATCTTTAGAAAAAAAATCCTACGAAACTTAAAAAAAAAAACAAAATTGAAGCAGGAGCTTCTCCCTTTATGATTCCGGTCAAAGAAATGCATAAATCCTCCGACACGATGATAACCAATTCGAGTAGTACAAAAAAAAAGAATTATTCTCGACCAAAAATTCTCACTTCGCTTCTTTTTTCTCTCTCAATTGAATTTCACATTCCGACGAGCAAGTCAAGTGCCATGACCGATCAATTTGTCAATCGAGGATAATTTCTTTTTGTCTGACCACGAAAAAAAAAATAAAAAGCGAAGCAACGAGATCGAACGAACGCGGTATGACCTCGTTGAAGGAGAGCAACCTCGCTGGTGACAAAGGTTCAATGTGTCTGACAGATTAATTAACGAATCCTCACGTTTCCTGACGAGATTTCACGACAGCAGCTGTCTGGTATTGGCAGACCGTGGTTTCCCCAATCTCTCCAGCTTTTCACTCCGCAGCAATGAAGCTGCAACGAGAACAAGGGAAAAATATACAACTCTCCTTTCTACCGTTTCACAGTATAATGGAACGCGGATTTTTTTTTTACTCGTTTCCGATCCCGACGTTTTCTTTACTGATTTACTGATTTGTTAAATCTGATTTACAGATTTTTTAATTTTGATTTATTGATTTCCGGTCGGCAAAGTTTTTTTTACTGATTTTCGACGGAGAGATGTTTTTTTTGCTCATTTACTGATTTTTTAAAGCTGGTTTACTGATTTTCTAAGCTAATTTACTGATTTTTCAAACTGATTTACTGATTTTCTAAAGCCCATATAACTATTTTCAAAAACTAATTTACTGATTTTCTTAACTGATTTACTGATTTTTTTTCACTCATTTGCGGATTTTTTAACACAGATTTACTGATTTTTTTTAAACGCTTTACTGATTAAAAAAAATGATTTACGGTTCCTTTTAACTGATTTTTTTAGAGTGCTTTACTGATTTTTTAAAACTGATTTGCGATTTTTTTTAAACAGACTTACTGATTTTTTTTAAAGCCCTTTACTGATCTTTTTTAACTAATTTATTGATTTTAGGTCGGCAAAGTTTTTTTTACTGATTTTCGACGGAGAGAAGTTTTTTGCTCATTTACTGATTTTTTAAAGCTGGTTTACTGATTTTTTAAACTGATTTACTGATTTACTAAAGCCCATGTAACTATTTTCAAAAACTAATTTACTGATTTACTGATTTTTTTTAAACGCTTTACTGATTAAAAAAAAACATTATTTACGGTTTTTTGAAAACCGATTTTTTTAGAGCGCTTTACTGATTATTCAAAATTGATTTACGGTTTTTTTAAACTGATTTACTGATTTTTTTTAAAGCGCTTTACTGATTTTTTTAAACTAATTTACTGATTTTCGGACGGCAAAGTTTTTTTTTCCTGATTTTCGACGGAGAGAAGTTTTTTTTTACTGTTTTTCGATCGCAGACTCGTGGTTTATAAAAAAGATCCAAGTATTCTCTTTTTTGTCGAGCTTAGGTACGGAAGTTCTTTTGTTTATTAATTTACTGATTTTTTTTTACCGATTTACTGATTATTATATTGTTTTACCGATTGCTATACTGATTTGCTGATTTTCAATCGGACAAGTTTTTTTTTACTGATTTTAGATCGAGAGCTCGTGGTATATAAAAAAGATCCAAATATTCAGTTTTCTGTCGAGTTTAGACACAGAGGTTCTTTTTTTTAACTGATTGACTGATTTCTTTACCGATTTACCGATTTACTGATTTCTTTACCGATTTACTGATTATTATATTGATTTACCGATTCTTATACTGATTTACTGATTTTCTATCGGAGACATTTTTTTATTGCTGATTTTCGATCGAGAGCTCGTGGTATATAAAAGATCCAAGCATTCTCTTTTCTGTCGAGCATCGGCACGATAATTGATAATTCGTGACGAACCGTTTTTTGTGTCATGTCCCAGGCATCCTTGATCGCTTTGTTGTCATAAACGCGGATGGAGCTCTGCATCTGATGTTCGACCGCACCGAGTACTTTTGAACGGAAGACGTAACCGAGAACGCCACCGATCAGCATCGTCACGAACAGCACCAGCACTATTATGAAGTACTGAAACGCATCAATGAATTCATTGAGCAACGCGAACCCAAACAAACCCAAACAGGATATTCCTAATTTTTAGGCAAGTTTTATTGATAAAAAATCAAATAGAGAATAATGCTGCATTACTGTTAACGAAAAAAACATATGTAGATTGAGTTTTTTTCAGGTTGCGCAGTTAAAAGCTCACGTAATGAGGAAAATAAGAAGGAGAGAAAAGAAAAGTACCTACCGTAAGAAGCATACATTTGACTTCTCGAGCGGCACCGATGCAGCCGAGGAACGCGATCGCAGCGACGATGATGCCACCGATGAGTAAAACGTAAATCGCCCCCGTGAGCAAATTCGTCCCGAGGAGTTCAGCGATGTAGGACACTTTGTCGACCAGGGCCCATATCGCCAGACCCGCCACGGCAATCCCGCCGAACTGCGGATAATTGTTGGAACATCAATAGTAGTATAATATTAGATGAAGTGAAAAGTTCTGAGCGTTTTTTCGCTTTATTTCGGCGATGAAATTAACATAGGATTATCCGATTTGGATCAAATATGCGCCGTTTTGTTCGATAACTTTTGTCCATTTTGAAGGCAATTTCATAATTCCGCGATTGAAGAAGTCCTCGTCCCTATTGGTAAAAAACTTGACCAGCTCATTTTCACAAGCCTCTCTTGAGGCCAGTTTTGTACCATGAAGAAAATTTTGCAAATGCTTGAAAAGGTGATAATCGCTTGGTGCCAGGTCTGGACTATACGACGGGTGCGATAGAACCTCCCATCCAAGCTCTTGGAGCTTCTGCCGCGTCGTTAAAGATGTGTGCGGCCTGGCGTTGTCTTGATGGAACACAACAGCCTTCCAATTGGCCAATTCTGGCCGCTTCTGGTCGATCGCCTGCTTCAATCTGGTCAGTCGTTGACAGTAGAGGTCCGAATTGAGTGTTTGGCCCAATGGGAGCAGCTCATAGTGGATGATTCCCTTCCAATCCCACCAACACACACAGCAAAACCTTCTTGGCCGTTAATCCGGGCTTGGCGATCGTTTGGGCCGGCTCACCGCGATTGGACCACGATCTTTTTCGGCTGTTGTTCTCGTATGTGACCCATTTTTCATCGCCAGTCACCATCCGCTTCAAAAATGGCTCGATTTCGTTACGTTTCAGCAAAGAATCGCCAGGCATCAATTCGGTCCAAAAGGTTCTTTTGCGTCAATTCGTATGGCACCCATACATCGATCTTCTTCTTGAGACCAGCCTTATGGGGCCAGTCCACTTTGAAAATTTCAAAAAATCGATTTTTTAAAAATTGTTTTCGAAAGTACATACATTCAGAAATATTGTGTCAATATTGCCGATTGAGTTTAGGTAAGAGTTTTTCATAGTAAAAACTTCAAACGCGTTTTTCTCGAAACAACGTTTTCAAAATCTAGCTCCGTCGTATCTCTAAAACTAATAAACCGATTCTCTTGAAATTTGAACCACATATTGTAAACATGAGTCGCAACAAGATGACCCTCGATGGTTTTAAAATTTTGATTTTTACTCTTTTTTTTTGCGAAAAACTGCGGAAAAAACGCGTTTTTTTTTTTACTTTTTTCGTTTTTCATCTGCCATTTCTTTTATTTTTTGATAAAACTTTATATCCGAGGGTCATTTTGTAGCTGGTGTCATACTGAATCTAATGGACTTTGATTTTTTTGTTTCAGACAAGCCGTTGCCGAGTTGTGATGGAGCTACCTAGCCCACCTATTTTTGAGGCGTTACGTTAAACTATAGTTTTTGTACTTAAAAATGAATAAAAATGAATTAAAATTTTTTTTTAATGTCTTTCCAGACTTTATTTATCAAGCCCAACAACTTTTATATTCATATCTTTTATAAAATCCTCAAAAAAAAATCGCGAAAATAGCCTTTTTTTTCGTGGCTCCAAAGTGGACTGGCCCCTTATGCAAATGGTTCCAAACGGTTTTCTGGCTAGTCTTCAATTCCTGGGCAATAGAATAAGTGCTCACATGCCGGTCCGACTCGACGATTTCCATGATTTTATCGACATTTTCGACGATTCGCCTACCAGAGCGTGCCTCATCTTCGACGTCCATATTACCAGAAGGGAATCGTTGGAACCACCGCTTTGCTGTTGCATTCGATACTGTATTGGCTCCATAAACAGCACAATTTCTTTTGGCCTCCTGCTCCGCCTTTTCACCTCGGTCGTAGTGGTACTGAAGAATGTATCGATTTTTCTCTTTTTTTACCTCCATTTTGGAACGCTGTAACACACAACTGGCTTCACCAAACACAAAACTGTCAAAGAACTTTTTTTTTAAGCGTAATGTCACCTTTAATTCGCCGTATAGTATGACCCGATGCGATGTATACATCGTGAGATATGGCTAACTAAAGACATCTACCAGAAAACGCTCAGAACTTTTTACTTTACCCCCAATTTTTATACATATACTCACGAAAATAATGAAGTTCGTCAAGAACAACAACCCCTTCATAACGCCCGTGCACATGTCTCTTGTCGAGCTCATCTTGGATCTAAAAAGAAACAAAACAAAAAAAAGAATCCAATCAAATACAAGAAAAGTGCATTAATCGTTACAATTTTCCAAATTCGGTTTACCGACAGACCCAGAATCTTGCAGGACGGTAAAAACCGTTTTTGTTTATTCCTTTTAAAATCAATAATAATAACAACGAGAAAAACAATATGACGTGCGGCAGAGAGCTTCATAGAGAACTTGACGTGCCGCCAATAGACTCCGTCGCTCGGTTGCCGGAGTCCCGACGTCAGCAGGGGCAATCAGGGCTGCCGAGTAGACTGGCCTGACTCGTCAGCACGTGGGCAGACCCATGCACGGTGGTGTTTTTCCGACACATCGAGTACCATGAACTGTTCGCCCAGAATGATGACCGAGATCGAAGGGTTCATCAGCGTCCGTCAAGACGGAGTCGTTCAACACCCTGGACTATGACAGCGGCGTTATGGGTCAGTCATTGCCGACAACATTGTGTCATTTTTCCATACAATCGCCGGACTCGCAATTGTCGTGAGCGAGAGGTGCAAGATTTATTGGAACTTCTCGTTCAGGGCCATCAAGGACCGCTTCAAGTGACTAAACTTCACGTTGTCCTCTTCGATTTCGACGAAAAGACGATTCACGTCATTGTGCAGTGCAAACTGAAGACGTGTGTGGCCGGACAATAAGTCTGGTATGACAGTAATACTGACAATAACAGCAATAATCGTTGCAATAACAATAACAATGACAAGGATGAGACTAGTCGTCTCTACTAAGTGTAATATCAACAATAATCGTAGTAATTGTAATGGCAATGTCGTTGCCACTCGAGTAACTCTCGCTCAGACAATAGAGCCTACAACGAGCCCGGTGATTGCGTTCATTCGTTCAGGCACACACACGGATGAGCTCGCCGCTGATGTCACCACCGCGTGTCTACTGCGCTGTACGTGCTTTGATAAAAGAAGAGAAAGAAAAAAAAAGCACTTGAGGTACATCGTGTAACTAGCGAGGACTAGTTCGAGTCCCTCGTCGACGCCCGCGCGCGCGCGTGTACGCGCGCCAGTTCGTGATCGTTCCCAATTCTTCACTTCCGGTGTTCCGCAATTATCACTTCACTGGAGAAGCTTCATACGGGCGTGTCCAGCGAAAAATCTGTATTCGAAGAGGTTGTTGCGCATTTTTTCTACTTTTGGTTTGTTTTTTTTTTGTACTCGAAGGTTGCGATTGCGATGGGAGAAAGTGAGCAGCGTAAGTGGGAATCTAAAGGGTATTGGTAATCGGGGATTATCTGTTTACTGGTGAGAGCAGTGCGCGTAAGTGCGTGACTGCAATTAAACGTTTTGGATTCTTTTCAAAGCCATTGTTATGTAATTTTTTTTGGGTTTATTTGGAGTTGTTTATACAATAATAATTATTATTGTTATTATTGTTATTATCATCGCAGAAATAGACTGCAATATACATTTATATTGCATTTTTGTATTACACGACGAAATATCGTTGCAATATATATATAATGATAACAATGTATATTGCGCTTGATGATGATAGTTTTAAAATAATTAGTAATACTTAAGTAATTAATAATAAAATACGTGTTCTTTCATGGATTTTTGAAATCGGTCGTATATTTGACAAATCGCAAAGCATGCAAACGAGTAAACTCGAACCCATGTCAAATTATTCTTTATAAGTATTTCTTCGAAACTTAATGAACCGGGCTATTCAAAGATTTTTAGCATTGATAATGCTTTTAAAGGTGTATTGGGAGTACAAATTAATTCGGTCGGTTTTTTTGTGGTAAAAAATCCATTTATTTCAAAATAAAAGGTACGAATAGATTAATCAAAGTATTGTCCATCGCTGGCTACTACTTTTTCCCACCTCTCAGGCAATTTTCGAATTCCATCTCGAACAAAAAGTCTCGTCTTTCGAGGCGATCCAAGTTTTGAGCGAATTTTCGATTTCTGCGAAAGAAGTGAAGCGGTGAGCTGCTAAATCCTGCTGCATCCGTCGGAACAACCAGTAATCAGAAGGAGCAATGTCCGGAGAATACGGTGGGTGCGGTAAAATATCCCATTTGAGCGTTTCCAAATATTTTTTTACGACTTTTGCGACACGAGGCCGAGCGTTGTCATGCAGAAGAATAATTTTGTCATGTCTTTGCTCGTATTCCGGCCGTTTTTCTCGTAATGCACGGCTCAAACGAATCAATTGTAGTCTATACCGATCGCCCGTAATGGAATCGCCAGGTTGTAGCAGCTCATTGGCTCTTTTGGCTGTCCAGGGCGAGGCTTGTCTTCAACGCTGAAATCAGCGTTCTTAAAGCGTCGAAACCATTCCCTACATAATTTATCAGTTGGAGCATCATCACCATAAACTTTAACAAGCATTCGATGCGCTTCAGCTGCACTTTTCTTCCAATTAAAGCAGAAAAGTAAAACTTCCCGCAAATGCTGCTTAGTTAACACAAAATTTCACATATTGAACGAAGTAAAAAACAAGGTTTTTAATGGAACTCAAAGCGATATAAACTGAATGTTATTGACAGATGTCTAACCTCTCTGAAAGCACCGAAATCAGCTGTCACTATGAAACATTCATAACAGCCAGAGCCATCTCTTGAAAACGGACCGAATTCATTTGTAGTCCCAATATATAGTGGGTCTGATTTAGCGAGATTTCACAAGAAACTAACGCTACCCCCACTCCACTGCCGCTGCGTTGTAGCAGGGTGGGGGGAGCTGCAACATGCCAAATGCCTGTGATTTGTTGAAAAATGCTGTATTACATGTAGAGTAGTCATTTGTGATTACAAGTTGTAAGTTTTAATTTTGGTGTGTACATTACAATGTTGATGGGTATGGGTTTGTTTGGGTTTGTTCGGGTTTGTTGAGGTTCGTTCGGGTTTGCTGTGGTTCGTTCAGGTTTGCTGAGGTTCGTTTGGGTTTGTTGAGGTTCGTTCGGGTTTGCTGAGGTTCGTTTGGGTTTGTTGAGGTTCGTTCGGGTTTACTGAGATTCGTTTGGGTTTGTTGAGGTTCGTTTGGGATTGTTGAGGTTCGTTTGGGTTTGTTGAGTTTCGTTCGGGTTTGTTGAGTTTCGTTTGGGTTTGTTGAGTTTCGTTTGGGTTTGTTGAGGTTCGTTTGGGTTTGTTGAGTTTTGTTTGGATTTGTTGAGGTTCGTTTGGGTTTGTTGAGTTTCGTTTGGGTTTGTTGAGTTTCATTTGGGTTTGTTGAGTTTCGTTTGGGTTTGTTGAGTTTCGTTTGGGTTTGTTGAGTTTCGTTTGGGTTTGTTGAGGTTCGTTTGGGTTTGTTGAGGTTCGTTTGGGTTTGTTCAGGTTCGTTTGGGTTTGTTGTCTACTCTACTTCACCCAATATGCAAACTTTAAACGTATACGTATATACGTTTATATATATATATATATATATATATATATACACGAGATCAGAGAAGCTGGTTTACGTACCAAAGTACATGTACGACTTGACCCAGATCCGGCAAGAACCTTGATATAATTCGTAGTGGGGGTACGTCCGTTGAATCTCAACTAGAAGACCCCCGGTGTTTTTTTTCCCCTTCAATAACCCAAATTATGCAACATTTGCGACGTCGACGTTCGAGCGAGACTGGAGGGAAAAATCCTTCGAGCTCGTAATTGGCAAAGTGAACCCCGACACGGATACCGAGGTGGCCATGCTTAAGGACGTTAGGAAATTAAGTGAAATTGTTTTCTGTTTTTTTATCTCGTCTACATTCTGTAGAAAGTTCTCAAGTGATCGACTCGCGTTGCATTATCGATCATTTCTTTTTTTTTTATGATTTCATTTATCGTAACAATAAAATCAGCGACCTTAACGAACGAAAGTAATTTGCGAAGTATAGAAGAAAACGAGACAAGAATGGAAAATTTATCGGCAAGAGGCAGATGATTGTGGATCCACGTGTGCTCGTAATAAAAAGATTGTGTCACGAGTTTGTTTGGGTTCGGTTCCTTTTCTATCATTGATCAGTGTTCTCGTACAAAAAAAAAATCTGCCACGAGTTTGTTTGGGGGCGGGGCCTCATCAAACATTGTTCCAGGTGTTCTCGTACAACAAAAAATTCTTCTACGAGTTTATTGAAGCTTGTTTGGGTTTGCGTTCTCAACGAAGATTGCCCCAAGTGTAATCATGCTAAGTAAAATCTGCGAGAACTTGGCGCAACAAGTACCGTAGCGCCTGTGAGTACTGCGAAACCTGAAATATTAGATGAAGTAAAAAGTTCTGAGCGTTTTTTCGCTTTATTTCGACGATGAAATTAACATAGGATTATCCGATTTAGATCAAATATGCGCCGTTTTGTTCGATAACTTTTGTCCATTTTGAAGGCAATTTCATCATTCCGCGATTGAAGAAATCCTCGTCCCTATTGGTAAAAAAACTTGACCAGCTCATTTTCACAAGCCTCTTTTGAGGCCAGTTTTGTACCATCAAGAAAATTTTGCAAATACTTGAAAAGGTGATAATCGCTTGGTGCCAGGTCTGGACTATACGGCGGGTACGATAGAACCTCCCATTCAAGCTCTCGGAGCTTCTGGCGCGTCGTTAAAGATGTGTGCGGCCTGGCGTTGTCTTGATGGAACACAACACCCTTCCTATTGGCCAATTCTGGCCGCTTCTGGTCGATCGCCTGCTTCAATCTGGTCAGTTGTTGACAGTAGAGGTCCGAATTGAGTGTTTGGCCCGATGGGAGTAGCTCATAGTGGATGATTCCCTTCCAATCCCACCAACACACACAGCAAAACCTTCTTGGCCGTTAATCCGGGCTTGGCGATCGTTTGGGCCGGCTCACCGCGATTGGACCACGATCTTTTTCGGCTGTTGTTCTCGTATGTGACCCATTTTTCATCGCCAGTCACCATCCGCTTCAAAAATGGCTCGATTTCGTTACGTTTCAGCAAAGAATCGCAGGCATCAATTCGGTCCAAAAGGTTCTTTTGCGTCAATTCGTGTGGCACCCGTACATCGAGCTTCTTCTTGAGACCAGCCTTATGCAAATGGTTCCAAACGGTTTTCTGGCTAATCTTCAGTTCCTGGGCAATGGAATAAGTGCTCACATGCCGGTCCGACTCGACGATTTCCATGATTTTATCGACATTTTCGACGATTGGCCTACCAGAGCGTGCCTCATCTTCGACGTCCGTATTACGAGAACGGAATCGTTGGAACCACCGCTTTGCTGTTGCATTCGATACTGTATTGACTCCATAAACAGCACAAATTTACTTTGACCGCCTGCTCCGCCTTTTCACCTTGGTTGTAGTGGTACTGAAGAGTGTATCGAATTTTCACTTTTTTTACCCCCATTTTGGAAGGCTGTAACACACAACTGGCTTCACCAAACACAAAACTGTCGAAGAACTTTATTTTGAAGCGTAACGTCACCTTCAAATCGCCGTATAGTATGACCCATCGTGAGATATGGCTCACTAAAGTCATCTAGCGGAAAACGCTCAGAACTTTTTACTTCACCCAATATATGGATGACGGTTATAATTCATCGTCACCGATGACACAATAAACAGCGCGGCTTTTCCTTTCCTCGCGAAGGTCCTCTCTCTCTCTCGCGTAACGACCGACACAATATGCATCGACGATAAATATTAATCGTCTTGATCGCGCTACGAATTTTAATTAAACATTCCCACGGGTGGCGAGAGGGGCGGGGGTGTAGGATCCGAAGCGTGAACAGATTTGACGATAGGCTTGAAAAGTGTGTAGGTACGCGAGTACATATACAGACAGAGAGAAAAAGATAGACAGAGAGAACGCTTGTTTATTTATAAATAGAGAAGGAGAATAGAGAGCGAGATAATTTAATGCACGTCGTTTGATATTTCGTCCACTTCTGTGGGATCAAAAAGTTTACGAGAAATTTTGCAAGAAATATTATTATCCAGTTTCGAAATACCAGCGCGATATCCCATAGGGGCGTCTCGACGCTGCGTTTCTGACGCGATTGCGAAAGAAAATGTGCAATGAAGAAAGAATGAGCCCCTCCTCCTCATCACCCCCCCCCCCCCCCCCCCCCCCCGGGAGGACGATTTCTCGAGCCATTATTCTTATTTTTATTCTTCCCATTTGGAGGATTCCGTTTCGAAAATATGACGGTAGGACGTTACGTCGTTTTCATCACTTTTTATCAATGAGTCGTTTATTGATAGTTTTGAGTTGTAAAATGATTTCTTTTTTTTCATTGTAAAGATCATGTGCGATTTTTAAAGCAAAGTATTTTTTTTCAACAATTAACGATATAGCACTTTGAAATTGTTGTTCTGTTCGGCTCGGCAAAAACGCGCCGAGAACATCCGAAGTTATCCGAGCGTTAATCCGAGCGCGATGCGAAAATGTAGGAAAAAGCGGTAAAAAGAGATACGCGGATACTCTATAGCGGTGTTGTAAAAAGAAAGAAAGTTTGCAACACATGCGTGAATGCGGAAAAAAATAAAAGGAAAAAAATGTATAAGGAAGTGGTAGAAGTTGGATAAGTGACGAAGATGAGGCTACAAGGAGGAAGGCAATGAAAGGAAAAAAACCTAACTACGTAAAAACCTCCAAGGCTGTACTTCAAAATAAAGAACTATTATTATTATTATCATTAGTAACATTACGAAGATTGCTGTCATTGTTCTCCTGACAGTTATCGTTCATTATTTTCATCATTATCATTATTAATTTCGAGTTATCGTTACAGGTCATGATCGTTGCAGTTCGCAAAAGCCTTCATTGACATTTTTTCATCATTTCCATTACAACTAGAATTCCCATTGTTATTATTATCCATTTTTATGGCTCCAGGCAACTTTCTCAGTTTGCAATTGGCAACATTCGCTCACTGTCGTGGTTTAGACTCGATCGTTATTATTATTATTACTATGACCATTTTTATCATTATTAACATCGCGATGGTTCTTGTTATTGTTATATTAGGTGTTGGAATTAATTCGTAGCGTTTTACTCAGTAATACAGTAATGTATTCATCGTGAAACAGCTATCATTGAATGTCATTTGCTGTACATAACCTCTTTTTCAATCGTAAATAACAACACTTTATAATTTATTGAATATGTCAACATTTGTGCCGAATAAAGTGTTTTTGCGGGAAGTTGTTACTTCATTACTTTAGTATGAACAAAAGTGCTGCCGAAGCTCATTGTATTTTAGTGGAAGTGTATGGTGAACATGCTCTAGCTGAGCAAACGTGTCGGAAGTGGTTTGCACGTTTTAAAGCTGGTGATTTCGACTTGGATGACAAGGAGCGACCTGGCCAGCCGAAAAAAATTTGAAGATAATGAGTTGGAGGCATTGCTCAATGAAGACTGATCTCAAACACTTCAAGAATTGTCTACATCATTGGGAGTTGACTTATCAACGGTAGGAAAACGTCTTAAAACTTTGGGCATAATCCAGAAGGAAGGACATTGGGTCCCATATGAATTGAAAGCAAGGGACATTGAGAGGCGTCTTTTGACATGTGAACTGCTGCTTCAACGGGAGAAAAGAAAAGGTTTTTTTGCATCGAATTGTCACTGGTGATGAAAAATGGATCCATTACGACAATCCGAAGCGCAGAAAGTCATGGGTTAAGCCCGGCCAACAATCAACATCAGTGGCAAAGCCAAATATCCATGGGTCTAAGCTCTCCTGCTCTGTATTTGGTGGGATCAGAGGGGTGTGATTTATTATGAACTGCTGAAACCGAATGAAACCATAACTGGGGATCGCTACCGACTGCAATTCATGCGCTTGAGCCGTGCATTGAAAGAAAAACGGCCGGAATACTCCGAAAGACACGACAAAGTCATTTTGCTGCACGACAATGCTCGTCCGCACGTCGCAAAACCGGTACAAACGTATCTGGAAACACTTAAATGGGAAGTCCTAGCTCACCCGCCGTATTCTCCAGATATCGCTTCTTCTGATTACCATTTGTTTCGTTCGATGGCTCATAGCCTGTCCGAGCAGAAGTTCACTTCTTACGAAGATTGTCAAAAATGGGTCGATTCGTGGATTGCATCTAAAGACGAGGCGTTCTTCCGACACGGTATTCGTACCCTGCCCGAAAGATGCTCAAAAGTAGTAGAAAGCGGATGGGCAATACTTTCATTAATGTATTTTTTTATTTTCATTAAAAATAAATTTTTTTTTTTCATTAAAAAAACGCTTCGAATTAATTCCAAGTTCTAATACTTATCGCTATAAGGCATGATCATTATAGGTCATAAGAACCGGCATAAGAAAACAAAAAACCCGTTGACAAAAAACCGGAATTCATCAACGTGGCGAGACCCCTCGGGAAAGACGGTTGGTTCGTAAGAATGAAGACTACTCGTTCCCTCACCGACAAAAGATATGGCGAAGGGGCGAAGGAACAAGAGAGACCAGAGCGAGGGGGAATTATAAAGGAGAACAGAATAAAATTCGTGCGTACGCGGATCGATTGAAATAGGAAAGCAGCTCCCGAGGTCATCGAGTTTTACGCGCAATATTGCCACGACAGCAAACATGGGGAATCTCGTCGCCTTTCCCGCATGTTTACATCATCATTTGTATTGCGTAACTGGCGCGGCCTGGGAGAGGGGGGTACGTGTGAATTTCGCATTTTCCAAAACGCATACCTTCCGCGCAGGTATACTTTGCGTGTTTTTTTTTTTTTTCCATAGTTTACGAGGCTGCTCATCGTTGGAGAACGAAGAGCCAATTTGTAATCAACGAGCTATGGTTCGTTATTTTCTCCTCCGCGACGGCCGTACGCCGTACCTTTATTGAGGTTGTTTCTGGAATATTCATCGCCATTTATAATGGCGATTTTTTTTTTGGTAGATCAAAGATTCGACTTACGATTTGTGAATTTGGGTCAGTTTGTTTGTCAATTTCTCAACTGGTTGATAATTTGTTTTAGTTTGTTTGTCAGTTTATCAATTCGTTGTCAATGTGTTGAGGTTTTTTTTTCTCAATCTTGCAATTGGTTGTCAATTTTTTTGGATTTTTTTTTTTGTCATTTTATCAATTGCTTTTCAACCTGCTTGGGCTTTCTGTCAATTGATTGTCAATGTTACGAGATTTTTTTGTCAATTTAGAAATAGGTTGTCAATTTTTTCGGATTTTTGTCATTTTATGAATTGCTTGTCAATTTTTTTGGGTTTGTTTGTCAATATATCAATGTGTTGAGGTTTTTTTTTGTCAATCTTGCAATTGGTTATCAATTTTTTTTGTTTGGGTTACGAGCATGTGCTTGCAATTCCACATGTTCGTATTTTTTTGGCGGTTTTTCATGTTCATTGTCTGCAACATCGAAGTCACCACTTTTGAAAAGCCGAAAGCATCGTTCACACGTATCTTGCGATAGAGCATGTTCACCATAAGCTTCTCGAAGTAATATCGGTATGATTCAGCGGCAGTTTTCTTCAAATGAAAACAAAAAATTAATGCTGTCCGCGAATGCTCTTTGTTCGGTATAAGTTTCGGCATATTGAACACAACAACACAACACTATGCACACAATTTTCCAACTTATCACTCATGCGCGTCTGACACTTGTTGATGACACAACAAAATGGCGCAGTGTCAAATCTTTATAGGACAAACTGCATTGATGCGCCATCTGTTGTCTGAAATCCGCATTTCATACTTGTACACCTGGTATATCTAAATGAATTATTTCATCAATTCCCGCGCTTGAAGAAGTCCTCGTCCCTATTGGTAACAAAACGTGACCAGCTCATTTTCACAAGCCTCTCTTGAGGCCAGTTTTGTACCATCAAGAAAATTTTGCAAATGCTTGAAAAGGTGATAATGGCTTGGTGCCAAGTCTGGACTATACGGCGGATACGATAGAACCTTCATCCAAGCTCTCGGAGCTTCTGGCGCGTCGTTAAAGATGTGTACGGCCTGGCGTTGTCTTGATGGAAGACAACATCCTTCCTATTGGCCAATTCTGGCCGCTTCTGGTCGATCGCCTGCTTCAATCTGGTCAGTTGTTGACAGTAGAGGTCCGAATTGAGTGTTTGGCCCGATGGGAGCAGTTCATAGTGGATGATTCGATTCCAATCCCACCAAACACAGAGCAAAACCTTCTTGGCCGTTAATCAGGGCTTGGCGATCGTTTGGGCCGGCTCACCGCGATTGGACCACGATCTTTTTCGGCTGTTGTTCTCGTATGTGACCCATTTTTCATCGCCAGTCACCATCCGCTTCAAAAATGGGTCGATTTCGTTACGTTTCAGCAAAGAATCGCAGGCACCAATTCGGTCCAAAAGGTTCTTTTGCGTCAATTCGTGTGACAGCCATACATCGAGCTTCTTCTTGAGACCAGTCTTATGCAAATGGTTCCAAACGGTTTTCTGGCTAATCTTCAGTTCCTGGGCAATGGAATAAGTGCTCACATGCCGGTCCGACTCGACGATTTCCATGATTTTATCGACATTTTCGGCGATTGGCCTACCATATTACCAGAACGGAATCGTTGGAACCACCGCTTTGCTGTTGCATTCGATACTGTATTGGCTCCATAAACAGCACAAATTTTTTTGCCTGCCTGCTCCGCCTTTTCACCTTGGTCGTAGTGCTACTGAAGAATGTATCGAATTTTCTCTTTTTTTACCTCCATTTTGGAAGGCTGTAACACACAACTGGCTTCACCAAACACAAAACTGTTAAAGAACTTTTTTTGAAGCGTAATGTCACCTTTAAATGACCCGATGCGATGTATACATCGGGAGATATGGCTCACTAAAGACATCTAGCGGAAAACGCTCAGAACTTTTTTACTTCACCCAATATAATTTATTAAAACATGAACCTAAAGTTGGAAAGATTAGATTGTTTAAAACATATTTATTATTTCAAAATGCCGGGGAAAAAAATGCTAAAAATCGATCTTTTTTTTTCAAACACGTTCCGACATTCAATTCTCGATTTTTTTCTTCAAAATTTAGGTTCATCTTCTTAAAAAACATCTCAAGAATGTATAAAAATTTGTTGGACTATTTCAGATGCGAATTGCCAGCTGCACAATTCCCGCAAATCGACAACAACGATGAGGACACGCCAAGGGACACAGCGGATTACACCTTAATTAATGCATGAAATAACTTGAAAAAATTACCACAGATGTATGAAAATATGAATAAATTATTCTCAGAGTTGCGGAAATTTTCGTTTTTTTTTTCACAATGAAAAAAAAATCCTAAAAGTCATCTAATTTTCGGTCTGCGGAAATCCTGTACACTCTATCCTCCACACATCGATCGGTCGATTTTCGAAACGCCGCGCCGGAAAGTAGCGCGCCTGCGCCCGAAGTATGTGACTGCGCGTACTACGTGCCAGTAAATAAGCGTGGAGTAAATTCTGGACCACGACGACGCAAATTCGTTCCCGCTCGCTCGCACAAACAGCCGAGAGAGAGATGAAAAAAAAAAAAACAAGCCGCACAAATCTCACGTGCAACCGCATTCGTGGGAGTAACCCGATCTACGTGCACCAGGCGATGCACCGCACTGCACTTTCTACTGTACGAGAGTCAACTACTTACACAGGAAATCGCCCTCCCCCTACGCATACCCCCTTTACAAAATTTTCTTGTTTCTAAATTCATTCCTGACTGTATTTTGCCTTCGCTTCCTCGTTTACAATTTTTTCAGTTAGTTTCCTCAAAATGCTCTATATACATGCATCAGTTCAGGCACTGGCACCTTCTTTAGCACTATGTGTCAATGTGTCATCTTTCTGTCAATTTGCTCGCCCTCCTTAGATCCTATCAATTTTTCCAAATTTTCTATTTCTTTTTTTCATTTTAACTCTCGGCTTTCTCGCGTGTACGTATATGCATCAAGTTTTCTACTTCTTTTTCACAAACCCTGCACTTATCACTACTACCCTTATTTCCTTCGTTCCCCACATTTCCACATCTCAATCAAGTTTCTTTTATTTCGCCCACTTTTTTCACATCCTGCCAATACTTCTCTGTCTCTACGAGGTTCGTTTGAAAAGTCCGTGCAAAGTCAGAGAGATGGCACTACTGGTGCGTATCGAGGTTATTTTCAGTTAGTAGCAGTCTCTTGGAAGAAAACATACCAAGTTTCAGCTAGATCGGTGTATTTCTATGTGTTTGGCATTCGTTCGAACCGAGGAAGTCGAGTGATTTTGAAAAAATGGACGAAAAAGAATTTCGTGCCTTGATTAAACATTACTTTATGAAAGGCAAAACGCCTCAGGAGACTGAAGAGAAGCTTGATAAACATTATGGTGACTGTGCATCTTCGATTAGAACGGTTTATAAGTGGTTTCAAAATTTTCGGAGTGGCCATATGGGCACAAGCGACGCTGAACGTTCTGGACGCCCTGTTGAGGTCACTACGCCAGAAATCATTGATAAAATCCATGATACGGCGATGGACGACAGGAGAGTGAAGGTGCGCGAGATTGCTAGTGCTGTGGGCATCTCGAATGAACGGGTACATAATATTTTGCACCAACATTTGGACATGAAAAAGCTATCAGCAAGATGGGTGCCGCGATTGCTCACGATTGACCAAAAACGAAATCGTGTCAAGTGTTGCAAGAACGGTTTGCAGCTGTTCCAAAGGAATCCGCAGGACTTTAAGCGTCGTTTCGTCACTGTGGATGAAACATGGATACATCACTACACTCCTGAGACCAAAGAACAATCTAAACAATGGGTTGGCAAGGGGGAATCAGCACCAAAAAAGGCGGAGACCGTTCCCTCGGCCGGGAAGGTTATGGCGACTGTCTTTTGGGATTCGCAAGGAATAATCCTCATCGACTGTCTGGAAAAGGGTAAAACTATTACAGGCGCATATCATTCATCGTTATTGGACCGTTTGAATAACCGAGCTGCAAGAAAAACGTCCACGATTGGCCCACAAAAAAGTCCATTTTCCATCACTACAACGCACCAGCTCGCGCCTCAGCAGTTGTGGCCGAAAAATTAATGGAAATAGGGTTCCAACTCGTTTCACATCCCCCCTATTCTCCAGATTTGGCTCCCTCGGACTATTATTTGTTCCCCAATATGAAGAAATGGCTGGCGGGAAAAAGATTTTATTCAAACGAGGAGGTGATTGCAGAAACGAATGGCTATTTTGCAGACTTAGACAAATCCTATTATACGGAAGGGATCAACAAACTAGAGCAGCGTTGGATGAAGTGTATAAGCCTAAAAGGAGACTATGTTGAAAAATAAAAAAGGTTTGTCCCAAAAAATTAAGTAGTTTACATTTTTGCACGGACTTATCAAACAACCCTCGTATGTGTATTCTTCCTGTTTTTGTGTTGCAGCCAATACGTCGATTTTTTTTCAATTTCTCTCCAATCCTCTTGACTTTCTTGGTCGACTTTTCTTCTCCTTTCCCTTTCTACACTCGCCATTTCCCTTATATCGTCGTTTGCTATAACTCTCCACATGTTTCCCCTCTCATATTTCCGCCATTGAAGTTTTCACGTCATCATCCCATTTTGTTGGATTTCCATTAAACACTCGTCTCGCTTTTATGCATCTTGTTAATTAAATCTACGATCAATAATTTTACATTTCAGAGAACACGAAAAAAAATCGTGCGATTCTTGGTGTGTACTACACGAGATAGTTGTGCCGAAAAAGAGGAGAGAGAGAGAGAAATTAGAAACTCGGAGTGTTACTTGTGCCGAGTATCCAATTGGCCTGGAATGTCTCATATACAATCTCCGCTGTCATGCATATGTATGCAAATCGTATTTACAGTGAGAGAAAACGTGTGCTTGGGGACTTGGGCGTTCGACTCTCGAGAGATTCGTCCAAAAATTGTCGTACTGTAGACGAGTAAATAGTCGAGTACGCGGACTAATGCACGCAGCACACCGAACGAAATTCTTCCATGCCGTTGAAGTTTGCATCGTACCTGGCATACTTTGCCAGGAGGAGATGATGCCGCTGGCACAATTGTCGGAGCGCCGATACATTATTCACGTACGATCGCATTCACGTGTCCGTAAGGAACACGTAAATTACACGGGGCGTCTTGTTTTCAACAAATCACTTTATTGATTCACATTTTTTTTTTCTTACTCCACGATCGAACGTAATAAAGCGGAGACACGAAAGTATATGTAAAAAAAAAAAAATCAACCCTTTTTCGGACATCGAAAAGTGTGCAATAATTTTGTAAAAATATCGAAACGCTGAGATCAAGTTAGCAAAATGCTACAAAGAAAGGAGGTTGTTAGAAACGAGTAAAAAATATTGACTACGGAAAGAAAACGCTTCGAAGAAAAATATTAATGATTCGAAATATCAGGAAATTGATGAAAATATTAATCTTACAATAATTTATTGCTTTTAGCATGAATTCTTATGGATTGTCCAATTTATAAATAAATTGACAATCCATTGACAATTTGACAAACGAATCAAAATAAATTGACAAGTAAGTGATGAATGGACAAACAAACCCAACCAAATTGACAAGCAATCGATAAAATGACAAACAAACCGAAATAAGTTGACAAGCAATTGACAAATTGACAAAGAAATCTCAAAACATTGACAATCAATTGAAAACTAGCCCAAATGAGTTGACAAGCAATTGATAAAATGACAAAAAAAATAAGAAAAAATTGACAACCAATTGCAAGATTGACAAAAAACCTCAACCCATTGACAACAAATTGACAGATTGACAAACCCAAACACGTTGACAAGCAATTGACAACAAGCCTAAACAAGTTGACAAGCAATTAATAAAATGACAAAAAATCCAAATAATTGATAACCAATTCCAAGATTGACAAACAAACCTCAACACATTGACAACAAATTAATAGATTGACAAACAAGCCCAAACAAGTTGACAGGCAATTGATAAATTGACAAACAAATCGAAAAAAAATTGACAACCAATTTACAAATTGATAAAAAAATCTCAAAACATTGACAACAAGCCCAAACAAGTTGACAAGCAATTGATGAAATGACAAAAAATCCAAAAAAAATTGCCAACCAATTTATAAATTGGCAAAGAAATCTCAAAACATTGACAATCAATTGACAACAAGCCCAAACAAGTTGACAAGCAATTGATAAATTGACAAACAAATCGAAAAAAATTGACAACCAATTTATAAATTGACAAATAATCTCAAAACATTGACAGTCAATTGACAACAAGCCCAAACAAGTTGAGAAGCAATTGATAAATTGACAAACAAATCTCAAAACATTGACAACAAGCCCAAACAAGTTGACAAGCAATTGATAAAATGACAAGAAATCCAAAAAAATTGACAACCAATTTATAAATTGCCAAATAAATCTCAAAACAACGAAGAATTTTTTAAAAAATTGGAATTTGAATTTTTGGTATGGAATGCAACGAAATTTCTTTTTTTTTCTTTCAGTTTTTCATTTTCATTACAATATATAATATTTTTTTATGGATTAAGGGATTACGTGGGTTTGAAAATTTCAAAAAAATCTTTTTTTTTATTATCTAATAGTACAATATGTTTAGAATATTCCTCCAAAGTTTTGAGTCAATCGGAGTAAAAGTCTAGGAGAGCGAGGAGAGAGAGCCTTTGGGAATTGCCTCCCGTTGGGAAAGACCGGCCGAAAGCGACGCCAAGGTATACGCATTTGTCTCAAAACACTATTTTTGAAGTCGGTGGACACGATTTCACAAAAACTAATGCACCGATCTTATTGAAATTTTGCACACTTCTTCAAAATAGCATTGACTAGTGATTGAACGAAGGTTCTTTTTTTTTCGATTACAACTAATTTTACAAGGCTATACGTAGTATAAATTGTATCAAAAATTCAACTATTTTGCATACAACTCTGGCAAAAATTCAAAT